>JAKTUE010000004.1:133011-422078 GCA_030556525.1 Wickerhamomyces quercuum
ATTGAAGGAAAAAAAAAAAAAAAAAAAAAAAACCGAACAAACAAAAAAAGTTCGTTAGAGAGAAAAACATAACAAGACAAAACAAAAACAGCTCCAATTGACTCCAGAAAACCACGCGTTCGGCCCTCTGTCCACGACTTCCGACAGCTCAGACACTGGCACACTTTCCGCCCCATCGCCCCTTTCCCCGTGCTCCGCTACTCACTTGACTTATCTCTGTGTGCGTGTGCCCTGCTTCAACCATCTCCCCGTTTGACTTTGATCTGGTGTGTTTTTTCACTTTGTTCACTAATTTTTCCTCTGTGTGGGTTCTTATATTTCACACTTTTGACACAAATTTCCGGCAAACCAAGGGCTCCATCTCAAACGACCTGGTCCACTGTCCGCAAGTAACTCAACGGCTACTTTTTCACCTCTTGTTTTTGCCCTCCCCCATTACCCACTTCTCTTTTTTCCTGAAAGGTGCTCTCCTGTTATCGTCGGTTGGCCAGCAGGAAGAACCATAAAAAAGATTGGTTACTACCTTTGAAAAGATTATTTCATTGAACGGAAAATCAACATACTCCTGCTACTACAGTACACATCCATTGCACTCTACTATCTGGTCTCGAATCAAGGTTGCCTGATACATTTGCCCGCTCTTGGCTATTTTTTTGTTTTCAATTGTCCAAAATGGCTCCACATGATATAGATGATGAGGTCTTAGAAAACCCTGAACTCTACGGTCTCAGAAGGTCCGGAAGAAAAGCTACTCAGATCAGCTTTGAAGAGAGTGATCTCTCTGACTTCATTGATGATGGCGAAGAAGACGAAACTCCAAAGAAGAGAAAGAAGAAAAGCAATCCAAAAGTATATGAAGAAGATGAGAACGAACAAGAAGACGCTGACGACGATGATTCAGATGAAGAGGACCAGGAGTTCGGCGTGATGAAGAAGAAAAAGAAGTTTGGTGTTAAGAAGAGAAAGATCACAAAGAAAAAAATCGTGCAGCCACTAGAAGAGGTGAGATTTAGTTCAAGAAATAACAAAGCTATCAACTACAACGTTGATCCTGAAAATGATGATGATCTTTTGGTTTCAGACTATGATGAGGAGGAAGAAGAATCCTATTATCAATATGACAATTCAAACTCTAACTCAACTCCAACTGCTACCACGGCGAATGATGGCATTGATATGATCGTTACTCATGAACTGATAGACCCTGAAGCCCAACAAAATCTCTACAGAGATCTTACTCAATCCAAGAAAGAATTCAAATTTTTAATCAAATGGGCTGGTAAGTCCCATATACATAACACCTGGGAAGAATACTCGTCGTTGATTGGTTCCAAAGGAATCAAGAAGGTTGATAATTACATAAAACAATTCATAATACTGGATTTTGAAATCAGACACGATCATATGACCACAAGAGAAGACATCGAGGCAATGGACATTGAAAAAGAAAGAAGATTAGATGAGATTGCTGAATACAAGAAAGTTGAAAGAGTAATCGATTCAGAAAGATCTTTGGATGATGAGGGCTATGAGGTCTTGAAATATTTCGTCAAATGGAGAAGGTTGAACTATGATGAAGCAACTTGGGAATTGGCTGAAACCATTGTTAAGATAGGTCCAGCTGAAGTAAAACATTTTCAAAATAGGCTGAATTCTAAGATCCTGCCTTCTTTATCTTCCAACTATGGTCCATCAAGACCAAGATTTGAAAAATTAGCTCTCCAGCCGAAATTTGTCAAAAATGGAGAATTAAGAGATTTTCAGTTGACAGGGTTGAATTGGATGGCATTCTTATGGTCAAGAAATGAGAATGGTATATTAGCCGATGAAATGGGATTAGGTAAAACTGTTCAAACCGTTAGTTTCTTAAGTTGGTTAGTGTATGCTAGAAGACAAAATGGTCCTCACATAGTGGTTGTTCCCTTATCTACTATCCCTGCATGGCAAGAAACATTTGAAAAATGGTCTCCTGATTTAAATTGTGTCTATTACTTAGGTAACACTGAAGCTAGAAAAACCATTAGAGACTATGAGTTCTACCAGGGGAAAAAGATAAAATTTAATATTTTACTGACTACTTATGAGTACATTTTAAAAGATGCTAATGAACTTGGTCCAATTAAGTGGCAGTTTTTAGCTGTCGATGAGGCACATAGACTAAAGAACGCCGAATCTTCGCTTTATGAAGCATTAAACTCCTTCAAAGTCTCAAACAGATTGTTGATCACTGGTACTCCGTTACAAAACAATATCAAGGAACTAGCAGCCTTAGTTAACTTTTTAATGCCTGGTAAGTTCCAAATTGATGAAGAGATTGATTTTGAAAACTCTGATGAGGAACAGGAAAATTACATCAAAGACTTGCAAACTAGATTGAAACCATTCATCCTAAGACGTTTGAAGAAAGATGTTGAAAAGTCCTTACCATCTAAAACTGAACGAATCTTAAGAGTTGAGTTATCTGATTTACAAACTCACTATTACAAAAATATTTTGACCAAGAACTATTCAGCTCTAAGTGCTGGTTCAAGAGCACAGATCTCGTTACTAAACGTTATGAGTGAATTGAAGAAGGCTTCCAACCACCCTTACTTATTTGATGGTGCTGAAGAACAAGTGCTAGAGAAATTCGGCTCTTCTGATACCGACAGACACTCCAGAGAGGATATCCTTAGAGGTTTGATCATGTCCTCTGGTAAGATGGTCTTGTTAGATCAACTATTGACCAAATTGAAAAAAGATGGACACAGAGTGTTAATTTTTAGTCAAATGGTTAGAATGTTGGACATTCTAGGTGATTACCTATCCATCAAAGGTATCAACTTTCAGAGATTAGATGGTACTGTACCTTCTGGTCAACGTCGTATCTCCATTGATCATTTCAATGAACCCGGCTCTAATGATTTTGTATTTTTATTATCAACGAGAGCAGGTGGTTTGGGTATCAACTTAATGACTGCTGATACTGTTATTATCTTTGATTCTGATTGGAATCCTCAAGCAGATTTACAAGCAATGGCTAGAGCTCATAGAATTGGTCAAAAAAACCATGTTATGGTTTACAGATTTGTTAGTAAGGATACAGTTGAAGAAGAAGTCTTGGAAAGAGCCAGAAAGAAGATGATTCTAGAGTATGCTATTATTTCATTGGGTGTCACTGCCAATACTTCAAAGAAAAATGAGCCAAGTGCTGGAGAGTTGAGTGAAATCTTGAAGTTTGGTGCAGGTAATATGTTCAAAGCCAATGATAATCAGAACAAGCTAGAGAACTTGAACTTGGATGATGTTTTGAACCATGCTGAAGATCATATCACTACTCCAGAATTAGGGGAATCCAATCTAGGAGGTGAAGAATTTTTAAGACAATTCGAAGTCACTGATTATAAAGCAGACGTTGATTGGGATGATATCATCCCTGCTGAAGAACTGGCCAAGTTGAAAGAGGATGAAAAGAAAAGATTGGAAGAACAGTATCTTCAAGAACAAATCCAGATGTATGCAAGAAGACAAGCTGCCATTAGTAAGATGCAGAATCCGAATGCATATGTTCAAGATGATGATGAGGATGATGAAGACACAAACAAAAAATTGAACAGAAAAAAGAAAGCCGAATATAATAAAATCACTGAAAAGGAGATCAGAGCAATTTACAGATCTATTCTGAAGCTCGGTGATTTGAATAACAGATGGGATGATTTGATTCAAGAAGGTACCTTACCAGAAAACAAGAATCCAGAAATGTTTAAGAAATCCTATGAGGAGCTCATTAATATCTCAAAAGATCTTGTTAAGAAAGAAGAAGAACGTCGTACTCAAGTCTTAGCAGAATTGGAAAAAGCAGCTATGGAGCATAAGGCTAAGAAAGAGGCTGGTGAACTTCCTCCACAAGAAATCAATGGTGGTCAAAATCCAATGGCTCTATGGGTCATGAAGCGTAAGGAACGTAAGGCCATCCTGTTTGAATATCAAGGTGTTAAAAATATCAATGCCGAATTAATATTATCAAGGCCAGAAGATTTGGAGTTGGTTCGCCAAGCCGTCAATGCCTTTGATGATCCACTGGACTTCAAATTCAATAGAGCAGTGAAACCTGTCCATGGTTGGACTGCTAGTTGGACTCAGCACGACGATGAAATGTTAATTGTCGGTGTTAGCAAGTATGGTTATGGTTCTTGGATACAAATTAGAGATGATCCATTTTTAGGTTTGAGTTCCAAATTTTATTTGGGTGAAGTAGCTGCACCAGTTATAAAGAAGAAGGCTAAAGTGGATGAAATTAAAGACGAAGAAGAAGAATCCAAGTCAAAAGAAAGTTCTGCTCCTAGTACACCTTTAACTGAGGTTAAAGAGGAAAGCTTATCAGAGTTAAAGGATCAAACCCCTGATGACAAGAAAGAAGAGAAAGCCATCTCTTCTACAGCTGCATCCAAGAAATCACCAGCTTCTGTTCATTTGAATAGAAGAGTTGATTACCTGATTTCAGTTTTGAAAGGTAATGATGAGGATCCAACTGCCAGTAATACACCTGGTCCTTCAACTCCATTAAATGAACCAAAGAAAAGAGTCAGAAAACCAAAGGCTGAAGGTCCTACTGGCGCTGTTAAGGGCAAACCTGGTGTGAAACCAGGTCCTAAACCAGGAGCCAAATCGAAATCAGACGGTAATGTCCCTGTAAGACCCAAATTCAACAAAGCTAAGACTCCAGAAAGTTCAGGTAAAGTTGTTAAGAAGGTTGTTAAAAAGGATTCCAAAACTGAGATAGAGAAAAAGAAGAAAGTTTCACCTGCAAAACCTGATACTTCGAAGATAGATGAAGGTTACGAGAGTTACGATGAACAAGTATGCAAAGATAGATTAGAACCAATGCGTCATTCATTGAGAAGATTACGCAAGGGTCCAGCTGACTTAGACCGTAAAGAATGGGCTAAAGTTTTGAAGGATGAGTTACTAAAAGTTGGTGATTTCATCCAGAAACAGGTTCATGAGAAGAGTGTTTCGGATCCGGTCAAAGACGAGAAACACTTGTGGTTTTACACTTCAGTTTATTGGCCAGCCAAGGTGAAGAGTAAGCAGATAGCAGCGATGTACAAGAAGTTGAAGGAGAGTACTGGCGAACAAAAGTGACGTAATGATAGTGTATTATAGTAATTTATAAAGTCTAAGAAAATGTGCTTATGATCTATTATTGTTCGGACTGCTCTTTGTAGAGAAGTGGTGAATAAACATAATTCGGTTGAAATCTAAGACTGTTCTACTGCATCACATTTTGCTAAGTACCACTGAAACTTAATCGAACCCACAGAACCTTCTAATTCCACCGTCTCCCTCACTTTTCTCTATTGGTTAATAAGTCTTGTGAACCGGCATGGTCGGCGCAACAGCGCTTTTCTCACAGTGGGCAAAATACCACAACAAAACCGATAAAATTCTCCAGATCACAGCCAAAAAGGTTCAAAATAGGAAGTAGTCTCCGAGGTGTTACGCAGTGTGTGTTGCTACAATGAAGATTCTTGTGAGAGAGCATTCCAGATCACTGGCACTGGTTTCCAGGTCTTCTGCGCTCGTGTTTCGCCACATCAAAACCAAGCACAACCAACAAAGATGTGTTATCGAGTTCCTTCCGAAGGAAGACGTCAACTTGAAACAGTACAGACTCCTCTCTGATAAAGATATACATGGGTTCTTAGGTCTCATTGAGATTGGTGGCGACTATTATCTGTCTGCCATCACCGGATCATCCCAGGTGGCTGCGCCAGTTCCAGGTGAATCCATCAACAAGATATACAATGTGGATTTCTTCAACATATCCAAAAACACATGGGATTTCGTTGATTTGGATCCAAGTGGGTTCGTAATCCTTCCAGATCAAGACAGTGATACGACCTCTTCCTCCAACAGTCAAAGTACCAGACATCCGTGCCATGATTTAAAGAAACTATTGTCAACTGGCGGATTCTATTTCAGTACTGATTTCGATCTTACAAGTGACTTGCAATCAAGAGGTATTGGAGGGCATTCTCTAAGCTTCGATAGATATAATGAAGAATATATGTGGAACTCGTTCATGTTGCAAGAAATTGTCGAATTCAGAAACAAACTAGATGCTCCATTGAAAGAGAGATTGGATGACGAAGGGTTCTTGACAACCGTTATTCGTGGATTTGCCGAAACCTTCCAGACATATTTAAAAGACTTAAAAGTTCACATCACCATCATCTCGAAACAAAGTTGGAAAAGAGCAGGTACAAGATTCAATTCTAGAGGTATTGATGATGACAGCTATGTTGCCAACTTTGTGGAGACAGAGTATATTCTCTATTCTTCGAAATTATGTTATTCATATACTCAGATCAGAGGTAGTATTCCAATCTTCTGGGAACAGGACACTGCTTTAATCAATCCAAAAGTCCAGATCACAAGATCAGAGGAAGCTACACAACCTGTGTTTGATACACATTTTAAAAGACTGTTGGATTCTTACGGTGCTGTAAATGTTGTCAATTTATTGAGTACAAAAACTTCTGAAATTCAGTTATCGAAAAGATACCGATACCATATAGAGAAAATGGTTCAAAATGGGGTACCTGATGTTTACTTGACTGAATTCAACTTTCACAAAGAAACCTCAGATAAAGGTTATTCTTCGTCGACAAAAATTTATAACCTAATAAAAGAATCATTATACGAATTTGGCTACTTCAGTTACGATGTGAAGCAAAAGAAGATCATGAGTGAACAGAGAGGTGTTTTCAGAACAAATTGCTTGGATTGTTTGGACAGAACAAACCTAATTCAGCAATTCATATCAAACTTCACTTTAACAATTTTCCTTAAAGATCATGATTTCCATATCGCACAAGAGTCAGAGTTTTTCAACAAGCATAACACATTGTGGGCTGATAATGGTGATCAAATATCTCAGATATATACTGGAACAAATGCGTTGAAATCTTCCTTCTCAAGAAGTGGTAAAATGAGTTTTGCCGGTGCATTATCAGATGCTACTAAATCAGTGAGCAGAATGTACATCAATAATTTTGTTGACAAGGGCAAACAAATTACCATTGATACTTTATTGGGAAGAATCAATGGTCAATTACCAGTGCTGCTATATGATCCAATAACGGATTTTGTCAATGAGAAGTTAACTGAAATCAAAGATCAATATACCTCAAAAGATAACATCAACATATTTGCTGGTACGTATAACGTCAATGGTATTAGTCTTGTAAAGGATTTATCTGAATGGTTATACCCAATTGGTGATAAATTCAAACCAAATATTGTTGTATTAGGTTTTCAAGAGGTTATTGAATTAACTGCTGGATCAATCTTGAATGCTGATTATACAAAATCATCATTTTGGACAAACGAAGTTTCAAAATGTTTGAACCAATTTGATAAATATGTTATGTTGAGAGCAGAACAGATGTCCTCTTTGCTATTGCTCTTTTTCGTTCGTGCCGATAGCATGGATAATGTTAGGCAAGTTGAAGGTGGTATCAAAAAAACTGGTCTAGGTGGTATTACTGGTAACAAAGGTGCAGTTGCCATAAAATTCAATTATGGGTCATCTACATTTTGTTTTGTTAATGTCCATTTGGCGGCTGGGACCAATAATGTTCAAGATAGAAATAACGATTATAAATCCATTCTAAATGGAGTTAGATTCTCAAGAGGTGGGACTATTAACGATAATGAGTCTATTTTCTGGTTGGGGGATCTGAACTATAGAATCTCATTGAGTAACGAAGAGGTGAGGAGCCGTTTAGAAAATGATGATTACAACTATTTGATCCAATATGATCAATTGACTAACGAAATTAAAAATGGGGGTGCCTTTGAAGGTTTTGCGGAACCTTCCCTAAATTTCAGACCAACTTACAAGTATGATAAAGGGACCAACAACTATGACAGCTCAGAGAAGGCAAGAACACCTTCCTGGACCGATAGAATTATTTTCAAAGGTGATATAAAGGCCCTGGCTTATAGTTCATCAGACAGCTTGCCATATTCGGATCATAAACCTGTTTATGGTGCATACAGATCCAAGGTTGAATTTATTGATGAAGAAAAGAAACTAAGATTGAATAAGGAACTATATGAGAATTATAAATCCACCCACTCTGAAGATAGTTCAGTCTCATTAGTTGATTTCAATGATGATTCTTCTTCGGCTATATCCACTCCTCCAATGAAAGATGTTCCAAATCTCCTGGACTCTCATGATGATGATTATAGGCCACAACTACCAGCTAGAAGAGATACTGGCTCCCCAATACATTCAGGAATCTTAACACCAAAAAGAAATAGTCCAGTTCCACCAGAACCACCAGCGAGAAGATCCACTAACTCTATTGTTTCACGCCCTAAAGAAGAATCATCTTCATCCTTCTCCAATTTACTACCCCCTGCCCCACCTGCACCTCGTTCGGTAACACCAAGCATCCTTTCAAATCAGGACACAGACTCAGCTGCCATTACTACTGCTAACTCACCACCTCCAGTTCCATCACCAAGAAAGCAAGGCTCTCTTCCACCAGGATATTCGGATATGATACTGAAACCAAAATCTTCAACCCCATCCAGAACACAAACACCTCAACCAACTGAGATCAAGAAACAACCTCCAATCAAACCAAAAAAACCTGACACATTAAGTACTCATTCAACAGGATCTTCACTTCCACCAAGTGCCCCTAAAAAACCTGCGTCATTATCAGCTCAAACTCATTCCGCACCGTTAGTTCCTAAGAAACCAGCTGTACTAAAGAATGTGTCTACTCAAGAAATTAAGGTTAATGGATTAAGTAAATCAAGCACTCCAGAAGAGTCACAAGATTCCAAAGCACCCTTACCTCCTCCAAGTCGCAAGGTAACAAGTCCCGAATCAAAAAGTCTAGCTAGTTGGGAGCCACTGGTCCCCAAATAAGGTTCAGCATATAGACAGTTATCAAGTATATAATGTAAAAAGCAGTTGTTGTGTCCAAGTGGATCCGATCATATGTAGAATCAATCAATAGTGACTTTAACCAGTGATGTGGGCACTGTCAAATATCATCACGTGCATGAACATGTGATCTGCTTCAATTACATTTCCTTTCTAGGAAATAAGTCAACACGTCAAAACTCCCAGCATAAGAGCCAAAAAAAAAACTGTGGTAACAATGGAAAAGGTTCAAGGTATTTTGAGAGATGGAAATAGCTAACTAACCAAAGTGTGGTTATGGAGCACATGAGCGAGTGTGTTCTGTATAAAAAGAAGAAGCCATCCATCCCCCCAGCCATTGCGGGAAACAGCAAGTCATCACAAAGTCATTCTTTTTTCACTCACTGCGCAACTGACTGGCCAATAGAGGGGATTGTATAACTCATCATTGCCCATATAAAGCCCGAACGTCATAACTAAAATACACAGAATTGGATCAAGCACTAAATAGGTATTTATCACGTTGATAGATTCAATCATGAAAAGAGGAATAGACTACCTGAGCTTTCCCTCCCCAGAAAATTCAGACAATTCTGAGGTGGAATTAGAGTACATCACAGGGTATAATTGGAAGAAATGCAAATCGCAACATCAAGACCACGATTTCTGCAATATTACCGAGGATTCCCTTCTTGAAACTATCGAGACGGATGGGTCCAAGAGTCTCAAGAAATACGTTCATAGAGGTAAGTGTCTGGTACTGATATTCTTTGGAACTAGAACCGATTTCCTAGATCCCATAAATCATCAATATCAAACCATCTCCAAAACACTCAATGCCGAAGTTTACGGTATCTCATCAAACTTATCATCCAATGAATTTCAATTTCCACTAATCAATAGTTCGAAGGTTTCGAAAATTTTCAATGTCTTGGATCCAATTGGTGGTGGTGTATATCCAAGAGACATCATAATGATATTCGATAATATTGGGAAAAAGAGATTTGAAATACCCATCAATTTACATGGACGATATATACTGGATAGACCAATTGTTCAAGTGTTGATCGAATCATTGGAAGATCTCCAATCTGAAATGATGTTATGAACTCTCTACTTTTATGAACCCATCTTCTTTGTTTACTCCATTGTGCAATGTACTCAAAGGCACACCTATTTAGCATTTTTAGCATTTTTATCTTTCATTCTACGATCCTTCTTTTGGATGTTAAAAGATGACATTAAACTCATTAAAGAATGTTCGTAATATACTCTATTCATCAGTTAGTTTTCAACTGTTGATGTTCAATAATTTTCTTTTTCAGCTTCTCTATCTCCAAATTTACTGTCTTTATTCCATTCTCAAACCTTCTTACTTCTTCCGTTTCCAATTCTCTACTAAACTCATTGTCTGATTTTCTTTCAGGCAACAGATTTCCAGGTTTTTGTGTCATAATCTCAAATAACTGTTCTGTTGGTTCATTGAAAACAACCTCATCATACTGTATACTCTTCACTTTTCTATCCTCATCTGTCAACATTGCATCTGGTGGGAACCCATAAGGATGTAATCTCAGAGAATGGAACAGACTAATGTTTTTCTCACTTGCCTCAGGGACGAAGAAGATCTTTATGCCAATTTCAAACTCACCCCAACCTGTCTCCGTTACTTCAAATGGAGGTTCTTCTATAGACCGTGTTGGGTTGTTATATGTGTCATGTAGTTTGAAAACAACTTTCTTGATGAAATATGATAGATCTTCCCCATTTGGGCCTCTAACAAAAACAGTCCATTTATGTGTATGTTCAGCTGGAGCGTTTGGAGGTCTGTCGGCTTCAGCCATTGGATACGCTGTGTTTCCGTATATGATTGGTCGGCTTATAGAAAGCGTTTTCACTCTTTTGTTCGATGGTGCCATTTGAATCTACTTTTGCTTTGAGTTTGGATTAACTTTGGTTCGATTTGATTGCGTCTTTGATCTCTGTTGATTGCTCTGTTTGTTTGTTCGGTTTGTTGTGAATTTTGGGATTTCGTCTGGTTAAGATCCGGGTAACTGCCTTTTTTTTCTGTTTCAATACTATACTATAGATAAATGGTTCTAATAGGAGTAACAATGTTTACACTAACCTTCTTGAATAGAGAGAGTTAAAACTTTGATAGTAATTGCACTTTTGTCATAAAATATTGTATTCGTTATATAAAAGATGTAAATATTTCACCAACGTGTTAAAGAATTTAGAAAACCGAAATGGTCATAATAATCTTGAATAAAAATTACGAATTTTACAAATCCTTATTTCTATAACTTCTAACCACTCGATTTAAAACACGTTGCTCTTCTTTATAAATCCCCCTTTAATATTTCACTCTTTGATTTGTCCTCCAACGCACAACTCATCGCTGCTCAAGTTATTTTATGCAATGAACTGCGCTTTTAATAAGCGCAAACTCGCGAAAATACAAATAAATAAACAAACAAAAGAAAAATGCCCAAAAGCCATCACCATACAAAACTAACAAATAAAAGCTCTTCGAACCCACCCACAAGTCTCCCACTTCATACCACACACTCATCGACAGTTACAATGCCTCTGAAGACAATCTACATAGCAAGAGTAAGCACCGCAACATCGCCTTTTTTCTTTTCTTCACGAGAGACAAACCACTGACATCTCTTCTTCTTAAGCATGGGTATAGAGCAAACTGGCTCCCTGAACCACATCCTGAACCACCCACTGGTATCAATAGCGATTTCCCACTAGCCAAACATGGGGAAGACCAGGCTAGGGAACTGGCCCATTACATTCTCTCGATCACACCGCAGCCCCAGATGATCTTCAGCAGTCCCTTTTATAGATGTTTGCAGACCTCTGAACCTATTGCACAGGTCTTGGACGTTGATATTCTCTTGGAACATGGAATTGGGGAGTGGTATAAGCCTGATAGACCGGTCATTCCCACACCTGCAGATTTCAATAGACTATCACAGGATTTCGATAGATTGAAGAATCACTGGGAACCGATCTTGTATCCTTCTACAAAAGGTGAAAATGAAGATGAAATATTCAACAGATGCCAAACTTTTGTTAAACAATTTATTCCGATTTTTGAGTCAAGATTTCCTGATGTTGAAACCATATTATTCGTCACACATGCTGCTACCAAGATCGCTCTAGGTTTGTCATTACTGGGACTGAGCAGTGTTCATGACACGTTAGATGATGAGGATACAAGACTTAGAGCAGGTGCTTGTAGTTTAGATAAATATGAAAGAAGGTTGGACTTAGCTAAGGGAGAAGAAGGTTATAAATGGAGCATAACGATGAATGGTAACTGTGAGTTTTTAACGGATGGAGAAGAAATGCACTGGGACTTCCAGAATGGATTCGAAGCTGGATCAGATGAGGATATTAAAGCAAGAAAGAATCAACAAAAAAGTAATAGTGATGAGGACCCAGAAGAGTATCAAGATGTTTATGTCACTTTGGATATTCCTCGCACGAATTTCACCTCTACCACTATTCCTCCAACTGCTAAACTACAAATCAGTGGATTGCATACAGAGAAGCCATTGTTCAAAATAGATCAAGACATTTATCAAGGTGATTGGAAGAAGCTTGTCGGGACAGAAGTTGTTTTCACCGAGGACTTGAAGACGACGTATAAGGTTGTTGATAGGGTGCAACTGGAGGATGTAGCACCTTCATAGATGTATTAGAAATATATAGTCATTTAGAGAGATAAAGATATGACCATTGTTTCGTTTCTATGTTGTGTAATGAGCGAAAGGATAAATAGTAAGTAGAGAAAAAAAAAATCTCGGTGATTACATCAAAAACGCTCAACAGTAACCTTTTATACCATCCACATATATACACAATTCAATCAGTAGGAGATGCCCTTCGAACCATTCAATCACCCACTTTTCACCAAAATCAAGTCGAAGCGATTCATTCTGGCATCTACTTCTCCAAGAAGAATCGAAATCTTGACACAGATGGGATTTGACAATGTTGAGATAATTCCTTCCAATTTCCCAGAAGACTTACAAAAGGAGGATTTTACTCCACAAGAGGTGAGTTATTGTACTCGTACTAATGGAGAAATAGAGGATACTAACACCCACTGCTCTTAAAGTATGTAAGAAACACAGCTATTGGCAAAGCAAAAGCAGTCTATGAAGAATTGGTAAGTTGAAAATGCAAGAAACTCCCAATCAACACATAACAGAAAACACTAACAACGGACCCCTCCTTTAGAAGCTAAAAGGCGAGAATGAGAACACAGTGATACTCGCTGCTGACACTGTTGTCACACTAGAAGGCAAGATCTACGAAAAGCCAATTGACAAAGAGGATCAGTTGAGAAATTTGAAACATTATAGAGACTGTGCCAAACCGCAACAAGTTCTTTCTGGGGTCGTCGTCATTGCTGATGGAGTCCTGGACTCTTTCGTTGAGAGCACATTGATACATTTCGATGAAGAGCTGAGTGATGAGTTCTTACAGGCTTACGTTGATACAAATGAGGGTCTGGATGTTGCTGCTGGTTACAGAGTCCAGTTAAGAGGTGCCTTAATGATGAAGAAGATTGATGGCGATTTCTATAATTGTGTGGGATTGCCGTTCAGAAACACTTTCAAACTGATCGAGAAGGCCCTTAAATGAACAAAGATAACCATTCTTCCAAGACGTTTTCCATTAAAAGTAGATATTTTGCAGTAGTATATAGGAATTCGCCCAATTAGGAAATCATGTCGGAGATATTTGGCGATGAGTTTAAAATTTTTTTTTTCCATAAAAAGTTTTGTGAAAGACACAAACGATTCAAAAAGACATTCATTACACAGGCAGATAGATCATAGTCTGAATAAGTTGAGAGTAAAATGGGTTCCAAAATAACAAAGAAAGGAGGTGCTAAGCCAAAGAGACAAGTCGAGACTCAAAGACCAAAAGAGCAGAAGCAGGCCAAGAAGATAGAGAAGCAGGAAGAAGAAGAAGAACTAGAAGAACAAGAATCAGAACTAGAACAAGAAGATGAAGAACAATTAGGTGGATTTTCAAGCACAGATGAATCAGATTCAGACTCAGATTTAGATTCAGAATCAGTAGATGACGACGAGGAGCCAGAATTAGAAGAAGAAATAAAACCAAAGGTAACAAAGAAAGAAACAAAGAAACAAGAAACTCATGAAGTGAAGAAACTACCAAAACAAAATGAAAAAGCATCCAAGAAATCAGGAAAGATTTCCAAAGGTGTGATCTATATCGGTCGTTTGCCAGAAGGTTTTGAAGAGAAAGAACTAAAAGACTATTTCAATCAGTTTGGTGATATCACAAATGTTAGATTACCACGTAATAAGAAAACCGGTAGATCCAAACATTATGGATTCTTAGAATTCTCAAACATAGAAGATGCCAAAGTTGCTCAGGATACAATGAATAACTACTTGTTATTGAACCATCAATTGAAAGTCGAATTGGTCGATGAAGAGTTCAAATCAACAAAGAAGTTCAGAAAGAGTTTCTTCAAAGTAAACAAGTTGACAAATGATGTGAAAACTTTGAATAAGAATGTCGAGGAGAAAAGAAACAAGAGAAGAGAGGCACTAAAGGCTGTTGGTATTGAGTTATAGGGGCCCATATCTCCTTTAGTGATGATATATTGTACATTAGCTAATAGAATCAGCACACACTTCCATATTTGATTTGCATATCAGTTTTACTATTCTTTAATTCTACTTGTAGTAGTCCCCGATCATGTGAAGGTTCCATAATATGCATGTTTCTATGGTATGATGATTATCTCGTTTAGATGATCCGATACGATTCTTGAAGTATTCAGCTAAATTATACAAGATATCTTCTCTGCAAAGTAGACCATCCCTTCTCAGCACTTCCCGAGAACTTCCCATAACAAGCATAATCATCCACACTCCCATCTTCCTCCTCCATTTTTCCTTTTCCCCTTCAATTCAACCGTCTTCTATCACTCTTCTTTTGTCTGTTTTGGGTAAAAACAAGTCTCGGTATGCACAACACATCGCATACGAAGAGGGAAAAAAAAGCTGGAAATTTGTTGGTTTTTGTCTGTTTCAGCACTTTCCCAGACCTCTAGACACTTTCCAGCTCCTGTGCAGTTGTTTATAGCATTCAAGCACACGCTGGTGATTATCCCTTGTTACTAGTTCTCGTTTGTTCTTCTATTTCTCTCCCATTTTTTTTTTCATTTCTTCTCAATTGAACTCAACAGATCATCACAATGTCCAAAGTTTTCACATTCGAAGAACTAGCCAAACACAACACCGCTGAAGATTTGTGGATGGTCATAGACGGCAAAGTCTATGACTGTACTGCCTTCCTAGACGAGCATCCGTATGTTTTTAAACGCACAGCCCGAGATATTTTCTCCTCTTGCTTCATACTAACTTGTCAACTAGAGGTGGTGAAGAAGTCATGATTGATTGTGGTGGTATTGATGCTACTGGTCCATTTGACGTATGTTTTACATGAAATTTGTACTCTTTATTACTATTCAATAATACTAACTTTTATACAGGATATTGGTCATTCTGATGAAGCTAGAGAAGCTTTAGAACCAATGTTGGTTGGTGTTATCGATCCTGAATCTGCACCAAATTCTTCAAGTTCCAGCGTCGGTGCATCTGCTACCACTGGAGGTGAAGACAACATCGGATTATTCGTCGCAATTGCCATTATCGTTCTTGCGATCGTCATATATTTGGTTTTCCTAAATTAGAGAGATGTTTTGATTTTATTTATATTTGATGGGTCATTCTACTCTTTTCCACACATAGAGTAA
The DNA here is from genome assembly GCA_030556525.1 of Wickerhamomyces quercuum. Taxonomy (NCBI): domain Eukaryota; kingdom Fungi; phylum Ascomycota; class Saccharomycetes; order Phaffomycetales; family Wickerhamomycetaceae; genus Wickerhamomyces; species Wickerhamomyces quercuum. Next base: position 148,764 of record JAKTUE010000004.1, read on the forward strand.
AGATAAAACAGAAAAAGAGTGCCTGATAAATCTAATTACTTTCCGCTATGTTTGTGTCTTTGCATGGCCAGGTAGTGAAAGAAGCAGTTATCAATGTTTTGTTCCATCAAGAATTGTCCAAAAAAGAGGAAATATCAATGTGGGTGATATCCACATATCGTTCTATTACTTATTTATCCTGTATCTTAAGTTAGCTTACTGTTTTACCAATTGATTTATGTTTCCATTTCTAACATCTTGCCAGTGTAACTTCTATTCCACATGATTATATTTCCTTTATCATTATCATTATCTCTCGGTGCTTCCATTGTGCCTGATGTGTTCTGCCATTCGATGCCGGGCAAGCGATCTCTTATGGAGCCAATCAGCGCTCAAGGATTACTACAAAAACCAACAAGAGTGGTGCGCTCAAAGAATGAAGAAAGTTATATACAAGTGTTCCAGTAGAAAGTGTGAGGGTGTTTAAATACAAAAATCTGGTTATTTAACGGAATTTAAGGGCAGAATGTCCTGTTCGTGTTCCGTTTAGAAAGTGGTATTAAATCACCGAAACATCTATCTATTGTCGCGAATAACAGATCTTAACTTTCTTAACCTTCGTTATGTCTTTTGAGTTGTTTATATCATTATACCATCAAGTCTTTCATATCGCAGTGCCTTTTAAACCCTGATATTTGAAGCATTCAATGTGATCGTTATTAGGAGCTGTGTTATCCTTACTAGAAACCTTTTGTGTCACATAAGACACATGTTAGATGAGCTTGGATCCAGTCTATTAGATAATGCAACTATATTATCAGGAACTTAGTGATCCGTGTCACCAACTCCCAACAATACTAATCACTCTCTATGGAGAGAACACCTAACACGCTAGCTTCTCCCAACGAATCACAGATCTCCAATGCCGTTGTCTTGCTCCTCTTGAGCTCATCACCAAGATCCCGATCAGATCAAATCAGACACATCCGCGAATTTCTCGGTGATGCAAAAATTTAATCACCCAAAGGCCCTTTCGTCTGGTCGGAAACACAGTCAAAGAACCACGCAGAAAGAAGGAGATGTCTGACAATTCTAGATCACTGAAGGAGATCTTGGACGCAGAGAACCAGACAGAGATCGAGAATGTCGAGAGAAAGCTCGAAGAAGTCGATCACCTGGACCAGCAAAATGGGAATACAAGTAACCCAGACGAGGTTCTCTGTGATGAGTGTGAGGACATGAGAATCGAGGTTGAGTGTAGGGATTGTGAAGAAAGCTTCTGTGGTGGGTGTTTTGAGTTAGTCCATCACGGTGGTAAGAGAAAAAACCACCATTCTATAAAGCTGACACAGGATGTCATCCCAACAACTCCGAAATCTCCCAAAGACCAAGATGGTGATGAGGTTGTTAAAGATGAGGAACAAGATCAGGATCAAAAGTTAGAGCTTCTTAATTCAGATTCTGCTATCAACCAAAAATTGCTTCAAGAGATCAAGAAACAAGTGTATTTCATCCCGTTGAGATTGACCTATGAGGAACGTCATCTATTGCATTTACTAGAAGCTGCTTTAAGTGTGTCTGAATATACTGATAAAGTGGACATCTTATCATACACTTCCAAGGCTAAAAGAATTGTTTCTCAACTGAAAGAAATGTGCTCTGTTCTTGCTGGTCTTGTTGTTGCATCAAATCTAAAAGTTGGTCAAAGATTGATAGAAGATAAAAACTTTGAGGATAATGCTGAATGGTATCAAAATTTATTTGAAATCGGTAGAAGATATAAGATTATGAATCCTGAAAGAATGAGAGATAATTATGGGAAACTATGCTACATGGTGATGGACTCAAAACTTCCTGAGATTGAAGGCCATATGGGATTCAACCTGTACAAGCCTATCAAGACAGTTCATTCTTATCTATCCTCAAAACCAGAAGATAATGGTAAAGCTCTGGGCTTGTTCGAAGATGAACTTATCATTTATGCAACAGCTGAGATCTCTCCAATTGATAAATCAAGACTTCAAGTGAGCAGAGAGATCAAAGTTAAGGAAAGAGCCATTGAAACCTTATCCGCAAGATATTCATCACATAAAGGATTTACTAAAGAGGATATCCGTCAGGTCTTATATTCTATTGGTGATTACAATGCCTATACACATACAAACAGAAAACCAATCATCAGATTCTTACAAAGATTACAGCTATTTCAGGATCCTGAAGTGAAGCGTGATTTCAGTATTGGTATTCAGTATGGTAGATCAGGCTCAAGATTAACGCATGATCACGATAGACAATACCAATACGTGCAACAATCATTAACGCTATGGTCTTTGATTCAAAGAGAGATGATACATTTATGGTCAATTGCAGATGATGATCTATTCAATGGTGTGCCATATAAGTTAACTTCTACTGGACAAGGTCTGAATAGAATCAAGGCCTGTCCATCATTATACAAGGAGATGTATAAGATCATTTCTGAGTGTAAACAGAGATGCTCATCTTGGATAGGATCTAGTGTTGTTCATCTAGGCGACGATGCTGTTCCAAATGCTCTATTCTTCCTGGATAAATACATCCAAGTTCCAAATATTTTGATACCTATTGATCAAACGTTGTTAAAAATTGATGAATTAGCCAGAGACCCGTTCATCAATAAGTACATCGAGGATCAATTCGGCAATCCTCAAAAGCTGAAATTGACCATTCTACAAGACGCATTCGCCCATATGTTTGACGGTAGCGGTGCTGATAACTTCTACATGTCTGGTTCCTGTATCGATGGTAGATTGACCAGTGCCTGGAACCACACCAACCAAATTTCAAAGAAATCTTACTACAAGATCTTCCTGCTCACAGGCTTCACAGGTTTCAATGGGAGTGAAGGTTTCTAGTTCTTAGATTGTGTTTCTATTAGATGAAAAAGTATTATAAGTAGTTCAAATGTGTTGTAGAATGAGGGTTATGAGCACCGCTGTAACACTGAATGTTCCACGAGATCAAGAAAAAACCGTCAACATCAACAAACAAACAACAGACAGAGGTACCACAAAAGCAGACGAGCCACATGAATTTTCTCTCACAGACACTGAGCAGCTTCACTGGCGGAAGTACTCCATACAATTTCGGCAAGGAGAGGGAGTCTGAGTTGTCTGAGGCCCGCTCACCATGGAGGATCTATGAGGGAACCAAGAAGGTGAGTAAATGGATGATGGGTTTTCATAAATCTTTATTTCCAAGTGATCCATCACTAACATGTACTATAGGACGATGGGACTCCTGTTACAATTTTCTCTTTTGACGATAGAGAGGGTCCAAAGTTGAAGCCCCTGGCTCTGAATGCCATTAGAAGAATAAGAAGCATAAGATTACCACACATCTTAAAAATCATAGATACCTATGAGGGAGAACAACAGCCTCCCTATATCGTGACTGAAAGGGTGACTCCGTTGACAGATATTATCAACCAGTATGAATTGTCGGATGAGACTAAATTAATGATAGTGTATTTTGTGGCTAAAGCATTGAAGTTTTTGAATGTGGAGGGCTCCTCAGTTGTGAGTCATCTTTCTCTGAGCTCAGTATTTATAAATGAAGGTGGTGAAGTCAGACTAGGTGGGTTTGAATTGATGCAATCTTTGAAGGATCAAGATAATGGCATCACGAATTATAATGCCAATGACTTGGAAGGGTTCCAAGAAGCTATTCCACCCGAATTATCTCAAAAGGGTTATGAATATCTCAAATCAAGAAGTCCTGATTTGATAAAAGTCGACTCATGGAGACTTGCTTCATTCATTTATAAATTATTCAATGATGGCCGCGTTTCTTCTGAAGACCTTCCAAGGGCTAAGAATATTCCAAAGACTCTAGTTACGGGTTATAAGAACTTGATTAGAGCTTCACCTTCGTTAAGAGCAAGTGTCGAGTTATTTTTAGTCCATGGTGAGAAGTCATATTTTAACACAAGATTAATTGCTCTGTACAATGATATTGAGCAGCTCCAGTTCAAAACAGAAGAGGAAAAATTACATATATTTCAACATTTGCCTGATGTAAAAGAAGATATTTTACCTGGGTTATTGGAGAACAGAATCATACCAGAGCTAGCCAACTTTTTTACACAATATCCCTCACATGCTGCTATATCTCTGAACCTTATCCTCTCCTTATCTGAGAGCCTACCGAAACAATTCCATTCTCAGATCATCCGACCAGTTATTATAAAAGCATATTCGTTACCTGACAGAGCCATCCGCGTTATGCTATTGAGTAGCATCTCCAGTTATATTGACAAAGTGGACAGATCAGATATAACTGATAAAATATTCACTAACTTTGTAACTGGTTTCGCAGATTCAAATCCAGCCATTAGAGAAGAAACTATCAAAGCTACTTTGCTCATTGCTCCAAAACTGACAGAGAGACAGCTGAACAATGAGCTTTTAAGATTCTTGGCAAAGACGCAAACAGATGAAAAACCAGAAATCAGAACAAACACAACAATTCTCCTAGGTAAAATTGCCGAATATTTGAATAAGAGCTCTAGGGCTTCTGTTTTAGCTACTGCATTCTCCAAAGCGTTGAAAGATACATTTATTCACTCAAGAATTGCAGCCATTCTAGCAATTTCATCATGCATTGAGTATTTCACACCAGAAATCATTTCTAATAAGATCTTGACCGTCATTGCGCCTTCACTGCTAGATAAAAGCAGTAAGGTTAGAGATGAAGCACAAAAGGCATTCGATCTGTTTTTCCAAAAGATTAAAGAGGAGGCTGCTAAACTGCCAGTTGACAGAGATGAAAACAACGACGCTGTCGAGGAAGTCACTGCTAGTGTTCAAAGCTTTGGCTTAAACTTCTCTAATGCTTTAAGTAAGTTTGCTGGTACAAATAATTCCAAGTCGGAACTAAATACTACTGTTCCTGAGTTTAGCAGATCAGGAACACCAGGCGTTATTGCATCCTTTGAGAGCATAGAGCAACCACAGGTTGCCCAAAATACAGCCCAGTTCACAGCTGATGTATCATGGGATGATCATACCAATGGACTTGATGAAAGCTGGGGTGTTGACGATGTTGATCAGGCTGAAGAAGAGGTTAAGCCTATTTCGAAACCAGTGACAGGTGTTCGTCCAAAAGTCACTAGATTGGCAACCGAATTCAAACAAATGGAACCAGTTACGAAGACAAAGACGAAGACGAAGACAAAGAGCAGCTTGCAATTGAAGCCAAAGAGTAAAATAAAATTAAAATTGGACGTTAATGAAGATGATGGCTGGGGTGAAGGTTGGTAAAAGAAAGCTACTGGTTAATACTCTACACAAAAGTATATAGAAAATGAGGTAAAAAGCTGAAAATGAATGTTAAATTAAATAAAATTAGAAAAATGTTGTAAATAAGCCTTTATCTATACCTAAGCGCCTTTATAGTTTATCAGAATTTGTTGAGTACGAGATTGCCAAAAAAACAAAAGAAATACGGCAGAATAAGCCATGTTTAACTCTAGTATCTGCTACCACCGAAGTTACCACCACGACCACCACCGAATCCACCTCTACCACGGCCACCACGACCACCACGGCCACCGCCTCTACCGCCGAAACCACCTCTACCACCACCGTAACGTGGGTGTCCACCGTTGAAACCACCTCTGTCAAATCTAGCCAATTCATCTGGGATTGTTTGGTTGGCTTCTCTTAAGATCTTGATCAAGGAGGCACCCAATTTGGAGTTACCATCAGTGAAGAAAGAGACGGAGTTACCTTTAGAACCAGCTCTACCGGTACGACCGATACGATGAACATAATCTTCAATGTTACCTGGCATATCATAGTTGAAGACAAAGTTGATACCTTTGACATCTGTAGGGAAAGTGTTAGTAAATCATACTCATAATGCTAAATTAAGTAATGAACAGTTTTGGTTAACATTTAAAAAAATGGAACAGAAAAAAAAAAACAAGAAGAAATTTAGATTTTTGACATGGGGTTGCACTCTATTTATCAATACTACTAGTAGGCTCTATGGTCAGTGGTTTTTTTGTCTTCAAGGTCCTTGTCTTGTCCCTTTTGAAGAATTATGTATTAAAACTCTATAGATGAAAAATAAAGGAGGAGCGTGCCCAAGAATAGATACTTTTCAGTTCGATTCTAAAAGACAAAACTTGAGGATTGATCAACTATAACATAGAAGGCATTTAAGAGAAATCAAGAGGTTAAAGAAAAGAGTCAGAAACCAATCTCCAAAAACGATAGATTGGTTTATTCATGTTTCACCTCTGATTTAATAATAATGGAATCATTGGACCTCCGATAATGCCTTCGACAATCATAGTATGCGTCATTGTTAGACTTTAACAACTAATCAATACTGGAACAGTTTCAAATTTTGCTTCCTAAATATTTGTATCACCTAATAAAGAGTTTCAAACATCTTCATGTTCTGTTAAAAAAAAACACAGATATGAACTGTCAAAAAAAATACAAAGTCACGAATGACTTAACTTTTTTTTTGTATGTTAGTAGTAAAAATAACCTTCAAAATGAAGTGCAAAAATCAAAAATCTAAAAGTAAAATGTTAATAGTACCAGAGAGAAATTTCTCAAATCATTTCTCTGGAAGAAGAGTCCAATAAAATTGTTTCTCCAAAAGCGTTCAAAAAAGTAAAAAATACGTACCAATACCACGAGCAGCAACATCAGTGGCAACCATAATTGGAGATTTTCCTTGTCTAAATTCATTCAAAACCCAATCACGCTCTTGTTGTTGTTTATCACCGTGAATGGCTAGTGCTGGCCAACCATCTCCTCTTAAATATTGAGTCAATTCATCACAAGTTCTCTTGGTGGAAGCAAAGATCAAAACTTTAGAAGAAGCATCACTCATAGCGGTTTCCAAGTGTTTCAATAAACGATCTTTCTTCTCGAATTCACTGACCACTTCAACAGTTTGAGTGATGTTATGGGAAGCAGCTAAATCTAAAGAACCAATGTTTACTTGGATATAATCTTTCAAGTAATCATGAGCTAAAGATTGAACTTCCTTAGGCCAGGTAGCAGACCACAAAAGAGTTTGACGATCTGGTCTAATTTGCTCAATAATCTTACGAATTTGTGGTTCAAAACCCATATCCAACATTCTATCAGCTTCATCTAGAACCAAGTAGGTAACTCTTCTCAAGTTGGTTTTACCGGATTCTAACATATCAATCAATCTACCTGGAGTGGCAATACAGATTTCAGAACCTCTGGCTAAATCTCTGATTTGTTGACCTCTTGGGACACCACCGTAAACACAGGTGTTTCTTATTCTTGAGGAAGCACCAAATTTAGAACATTCAGTTTGAATTTGAACAGCCAATTCTCTGGTTGGAGCTAAAACTAAAACGATTGGACCGTCACCATAAGATAAAGGTGGTTGGGCATTAATATGAACGATACCTGGCAAACAATATGATAAAGTTTTACCAGAACCAGTAGAGGCAATACCGATCATATCACGACCACTCAAAGCCATTGGCCAACCTTGACACTGAATGGCGGTTGGGGATGGGAAACCTTGAGCTTTAACTTCATCCAAGACGTAAGATGGAAATCCGGCTTCGTCAAAAGTTTCGATTGGTTTTGGAATGTCTGAACCGTAAACTTTCATTTCATGTTGAGTTCTGAAAGCTTCAACCTCAGCGTCGGATCTAGAGCTGACTAGTTCGTGTTCAACATAAAAATTCTTTTCAAATTTTGGTAAAGTGTTCAAATCATAGTTTGGCTTTTGCAAGTTGTCACCTAAAGTACCACCGTTACCATATCTGTCACCACCTCTATCGTTGAAACCACCTCTGTTGAAGCCGCCCCTTGGGGCATCTCTGTAACCGAAGTTTCTGTCAGAACCTCTGTCACCTCTAAAGTCACCGCCTCTTTGGTTGAAGCCTGAGTTGTATGGTTGCTGACGGTCGAAACCACCTCTGTTGTTATTGTAAGACATCTTTGAGCTGGATTGAGTAAAGAATCTTCAGTTGTGCGGGAATAGGAAAAGGAGAATGAGGAAAAGAAGAGAAGAAGGAAAAGAATTTTTCTCTTTTCAGATAAATTTTTTCTATAGGGTTACCCGTCCTTTGATTGGAAATTTCTTTTTAGGCATTATTTCAGTCGTTGTTGCTATAGTGATAAACGAGAGACATAATTTACATGGCAGAAAAATACTATGAAGAGTGCAATTGATGGAAAAATAAGTGGGTTTGATGCTAATTATTTTATTTTATGAAATCTATTTCAATCTAGTATACAACGTGAACTTTTCGTTTATGGCTCCTCCTGGAGAAAGTCTTGATTTGCCAATTTCTCATTAAATTTGTCTTCAATATGTGAACAAAGAGCTGAGAGATCATCCAAACCTTTATGCAGAGCCTCAAGAGCAGTGGTATTACCATATGTCTGGATACGAATATTTAACTTTGCCTCTGAAGGATGTGGGATGGAATAACCACAAAATTCAACTTCTGGACTGCAATTTATGTCTGTTAGTAATTCAGATCCAACCCAAAAAAAGGTCGATTTGATTGAGCTGAACTTACTTTTTCATTATTATGTATCTAAGGGCGTTACCCAAGGTATGATCTTCTTCAGTTATCTGAAAGGAGGCAGCAGTACCATCTTCAGTAGCACCAGGAAGCTAGTGTTTTTTGATTGTTAGTTTTTCATGTTCACACAATTTTCTTTTCATGATAGGCATATGGGTGGATCTGATTGAACATACAATTTTGATCTTTTCAGTGTCTAGATCTTCTTGGTCCTCGTCTTGCATAGAGACATCGACATCCTGGATTGGCAGTTCTTCAGTAGACATTTTGCTTGATGTTTGAACTCCTCTGGGTCTGTAGACGAGCTATGCTCATCATGAATTTTGCCATGTTAAATTTTTCTGTAGATGAGTATTAGATAATCAAATACTTTTGAGCATGCATTACCCTGCCTTTCAGTAGCAGCCTCTGAACTTCGAACTCACGTGACACAAATTTCTGATGGTGACAAGGGCTGGGAGTCCAAAAGTTGAAGAACGAGCGAAACAGAGGGAAAGCTACAAGTGCACTCAGTAAACAAACAAACAAACAAACAAACAAACCAAAAAGGGCAAAACAGCACGGAAAAGGGCTCATTTCAACAATACAGGAGCTGCTACTCTTCCGATTTCATTACTGACAGCAAACCCACAAGCAAATCAAATCATTCCAACAGGTTTTCTTCCCCAAATCGCTGTGTTTTCATTTCTTTCTGTCCACTATCTTGTTGAAACCCATTGGTTCATAACTATACAGGAGGCGGTGCGAACGCAAAATAAATACACTCAAGCTTATCATAGACCTATTCAAGGTATCAGATACCTCTTTTCTGAATCTTAATTGGCCACTTCAGAGCTTTCTTTGCTGATTTGTGGGGCTCCAAGGGTATCACTGATTCTTCATATTGAGCAACTGTCCTCTTTGAGTATGGATGCTTTGACCTTCAACAACACCAACAGTAATACCACAGACACCACGGAGAATAAGGCGAAGGACCAAAACATAGAGGGCAAGTCTAACACGGGAACGAGTCCTAGAAACTACGAGTACCACCATCAAAGTTATGATCAAGCACCTCAACAAACAACAATGAATAACAACCCACCAACAACTGAGCACACTTCTAGCTCTCACTCGATTGCAACATCAAAAGACGAAAAACCTAGACAAGACTCGATATCATTTTACACTAATTTTGGCATCCCAGGCCCTCGGTTTTCAACTGATTCCAATTCAAGCATATCAAACTTCCTCAACCTGCCTAATGCCACTGATCAAGGTCTTTATGATTCTAATGGAAGGGGAATGTCTGTTATCAACAACCTTTTTCTTCCCCCAAACCAGCAACAGGGAGCCCAGGGCACGGCGGCTCAACAGACACAGCAGTCTCAGTCGCAGCAACTACAATCTCAGTCGCAATCTCAACTTCCTCAACCCCTAACAGGCTCATCATCATCAACGTCTCAAAACTATCTTCCTTCTGCTGGCGAATACAGTACGTACCAAATTAGAAGACCTTCTGAACAACTGGAGCCTTTTAATCCCTCTGTCAAGCTCAAGAACTCTAGCTTTTCAAAGAAAGCCTCAACGGGATCTTATTTAGGGGGCAACTCATTCAGTGATACGGGAGGCTCTGATTTCGACTTCTTCAGTAAGAGGGATAGCGTTCGACCAGGAAGACAGTCAAGCTTTCTAAATTCGAACTCGATTGGTGATTCTAGCGATTTCGACTTCTTCTCCAAAAGAGACTCGATCAAGAACGTTAACGATGATGAACTGGACTTCAAAGATCCTAATGTCATTCCTAATATGAAGAGAGAGACTAAATCTGAGCCAGATACACCTAATAAAGATGACGATTCTGTTCCTAACCGCCCACAAACCGCAATTGACCATCGTGATGCTTTCAATTTACAACAACAACAACAACAGCAGCAGCAGTTTAGACAACCAGCTCTTCCAAGTTTTGTTGAATACGAACAACAATATCCAAAGACTCTACTGCAACGACAACAGCAACAACAACAACAACAGCAACAGCAGCAGCAGCATCAACCTCCACAGTTACTTGGCCAGCAATTACGGCAACCAACTACTCAGCAATTGGCACAGTTGAACCGCCCTCCACCACCACTTTCCAGCTCATCTCAATATCAATTTCCACCGCCACTATCTCAAGCACAATCGTATCGAACCCAGTTGCCACAGAGAGATCTCAAATCGCCATCACCAACTACGCAAGAGAGTCTCACTAAGCAAAGAAAGAATGCAGCACAGCCAATGAACTCGGTAAAGAGAGTGAAAAGAGCCCGTAAAGCTGAGTCACAAAGCCCAGAACAACAGCAACCACCAGCACCTCCACCCACAAGATACGTTTCGTCACCATTCCAGTCTGCTCAGAACTCTCCTGATAATTCTCATCAACAATACAACCAGAAACCAAGCCAGAACTCCGTCGAGTTATCTCAACAACTGTTATCTTCAGAATCACTTGCAAGACAGGATGGACGTCCGTTATTAGGAGCTACGAAGGTTGATCAGCTGATGCTGGTGATACAGGCTCGCAAGAAAGGAGTACACCAACAGATCCCACGAGCTGACGATGGTACAATTATTGATAATGGAAGTGGAATACTTCCACAGGAATCAGAATTGGTTGGTGGTATTGATAAACCAAAAACAAAATCTGAAAAGACACACGAGTGTCAGTATTGCCATAAAACATTCACACAGTCCACGCATCTAGAGGTTCATGTCAGATCACATATTGGGTATAAACCTTTCGAGTGTAATTATTGTGGGAAGAGATTCACCCAAGGAGGTAATTTACGAACACATATGAGACTACATACTGGAGAGAAACCATATATCTGTGAGACTTGTGGTCGCAAGTTTTCAAGAAAGGGAAATCTTGCTGCTCATGAATTGACTCATTCGAATCTGAAGCCATTTGAGTGCAAGCTGGATAATTGTAATAAAGCATTTACTCAATTGGGTAATTTGAAAGCACATCAGAACAGGTTTCATTTGGAAACTTTGAACCAGTTGACAAAGACATTGGCTGAACTAGATCCGGAGGATGCATCAGTGGGACCGGAACAACGTGAGCTTTTGAATTATTTCGCTCTTCTTTATAAAAACTCGAATAGAGGTATTAAAGGACGTGGAAAAAGACCAGATAATGGAAGTGGAACACCATTGTTGGAAAGTGAAGACCAGCAAAGCCTCTCACCTATTGAGCAGGGTCATATTGCTTCGTCTTCGTCAAATTCTAATCAATTAGTTTATGGTGAAAGTGATCCAAACTTAAATATAGGGTATGATAATGGTGTGGAGTTTGGGAATGATCTGGGAAGTAAGAGCAAGATCTCTTTCAAGAATGTGAACTATAGGGATTAACCGGAAAATGAGAGAGAGAAAGAGAGAGCTGATAATTAAATGTCTTTTTTCTGTTTTTACTTTTGTTTTTATTTTTGTTTTAGTTGATCCTTTATGAATTATGAATTTATCTTTTTATCGATTATCACTGAATTTTGTGTAATATTGTGGTTTGTGGTTTTGATAAAGTGGTGACGTTTTTTGTGTTATTTAATGGTTTGATATATGTAATCAATGTGTTAGCATGATTAGCATTAACGACTATGTTTTGATTATGATCTATGTGAGTTTGTATTATAATAAAAAATCCATTCTGTTGAGAATACTAAGGTGTAACTCATCATGTATATCTACGTCGGAGGTGAAAAACCATAAAACGTCCATTAGAAGTATTAATTTCAATCAGTCAATTTATCCAGATTACCTGGTCATAACAATGACACCAAATCACAAGCAAGGAAAAACACACACACCAGTACTGAGTTAGCTCATCTTTGATAAGTACCCGCTGGTATCTGTATGTTAGTACCAGTCGTACCAGTCGTACCAGTCGTACCAGTAGTACCAGTCATACGAGTCGCACCAGTTGTTGTTTGAGGAGCAGTATCGTAGTAGCCTTCACCAATGGTATCGCCAGCACCAGCAGCGCCGGCACCACCAATACCACCAGCACCTGTACCTGTACCACCAGTAGCTCCAGAAGCAGGTACAACAGGTGCAGCAACACCTGGGACAGTTGCAGAGTTGTAATCAGTACTGGTGGTCTGCTGGTTATAATTGGCATTGTTATCATACTGACCAGTGTTTGCATAATTTGTGTTTGCATAGGTGGAATTGTCATTGTAAGCCCCACTACCAATAGTTGCTTCCTCGTCCCTGTTAATCGAGGAGAAGGCCAACCCTTCCCTCGTCATTTTCACACCAGCTTGGTTTCCTGGCTGGAAGAGATACGCAGGACTGGCATTTCTTCTTCTGAGCCTTCTGATAACGTTGAAGAAGAGCAGCATCGAGCTGATGAAGAAGAGAAGGAAGCTGATCGCAGCGAATGCAGCAGCGGCCTTTCCGCTTCTGCAGCCCGAGATTCTTGAGCTGCCTGCGTTTTGTGGGATCTCGCTGTCAAAGTAGAACCCCGAGTAGTTTTTCCGAGAGCAGCTGTAACCCGAATAGCGTGAAGCGACAGCGATGAACGATGCCAACCAGAAGATGCACAGAATGATCTCCATGATCAACAGAGCACCAGGAATCAGGAAGGTGGCAGACACAACACCGAGAACGAGTACGATAATGAGGTATAGAAGCGTGATGGAACCACAGAACACGGTGTAGCGCATTCTTTGCTCGCCAGACCAGAACTTGTTTAGTGAGCGACCCGCTAATGCTAGCGTGATGATAGCAAATATCAGTTGAAGTGCTCTCAGCCCGTAGCGAACAATCGGATTGGCACCAACACGGTCCATAAACCCTACAAACCCTCTAGCAGGCTCTTCCGTTACCCCTGTGCCCGCACCGGTACCCCCATACTGTGTTTGTTTCTCATGGAAGTGCTCTTGATTAGGACTATTGACCGTTGATTGGTCGTGATCGTGATCGTGTTCTGCTGCTTGCATGTTTGTTTACTCTTAATGTCGAGAGAGAAAGGGAGAGCAGTATGAACAGAGGGAGGAGCGAATGAAGATTGCTGGACTCTTATATATCAGTTGATTTGTAATTTGTGACTCTGTGACGTTTTGATTGGAGAGACATTGGAGTTCTCTTCAGTATGTTGATGTTCGCATTTGAGTATTGCTATGTCTACGAAACGGGGAAAGAATTGGCTGAGAAATAACTAATAGTCGAACGAATCACTACGAAACTAAGAACAACATCAGGTCCCAGTCCATGAATCGATTAATCATTATTTATTACTAGAATACGATTCTTGAACAGAACTAGGCTTCTTCTGTAAAATCAAGAAAAACGAGAAACAGAGCAACCTTTTCTCTGGAAAGCAATGCACACAGGAAATTAGGAAATATCTAAACGCCTGGTGATTAGTCATGTGAAACCATTTTCGCGTACATGGCAATCGTTACCATTCAATCCGAAATTACCAGGTTTTTTTCTTTAAGTTTCCATTCCTATTGATTAGAACCAATAAACTTGCTAAAATCATTCTGGTCCAATTCTGGCCAAACATCAAGGTTGGAAAAACTTAATTTATTATGAGAACCATCAACGTTTGGTACACTTGTAGAGTTTGGAGTTGGTGCATCTGCTCTGGATCCATTCAAACTATTATCTCCTGACTCGTTAACACCAAAAGCATTAAAATCACCACTCAATGTTGGCAGATCATCTAGACTAGTAGGATCATTAGTTGTATTCAGTCCAGATGGCAGGTCACCTCCATTTGGCCCTGGGCCTGTTGTCCCATTTGGTCTCCGTAGCATGTATGGTGGCAAGAATCTACCAAATATCTGCATATCTAACTGATCAATAATACCAGGCATATAATCTTCGGTCTTGTTAATGATCGGATCAGTAGCGGCGTCAGTGATACCGGGTGTTTGCTGTCCTAAGGAGGACGGATTGGCTGGTAACTCGTTAGGCCCAACAGGATGATTTGATGACGCACTTGACGGTTGATTGATAAAGTTATCAAAATTTGCCAAATGATCAAAATCGTTTAGACTTTCTTCCAGCTTAATATTTGGATAAGGGGATGTGATATCTGCAAATTTAGATCCGAACTGATCTCGTTGAGGATATTTGATACTAGAAGGGGCAGCAAAGTTTTTTGAATCTGATGGGTTGTTTGAAATATGTGCTGCTGTCAGGTTTTGTGGAATTGGAACTGCCTGGGGATCAATCATCTGCCCTTGTAAAGTAGAGGAATAAGGTGCAGCAGCTTGTTGAATATGTTGTTCACGAATCTTGTTATCTTGCTCTTCTTGGAATCTCTGATTTTTCTTTTGCTCTTCTTCTAATTGACGATGTCTCTTTTCATGTAAGGTTACCGTTCTTCTATTCAATTGTTCAAATAACGAGTTCAAAATGTTATAGATTCTCGAAGCTGCCATCGAACTGTCTTTTAAAAGCGTTAGGATTTCTTTACCTGTTTCAGCATCATGTCTAATACCGATGTAATCTGGGTGAAATTCATCAAATGGAACTTCATGCACGTAATAAACCAAGCAGGCGACTGAAAAGAAAATGGTATATATCGAAAACCAATAAGAGCCACTTAACATGTTTCTTTTAATCATATCTTGAGCTAAATTAACGACAGTTCTTGCAACACTGATACAATTCTTAGCTCTTTGAATTGATAGTGTATCAATATTTGGTTGACTGGTGTATTTTGGTGAAACATAATGAATAAAAGGACGATATAGAACAATCTGAACATGTAAGAATGCTAAATGTAACACTCTGTTTACTTTATAATACTGGTATGGGGGATCATAACCAGGGATTAGCTCTCGTGGAAGATTTGATAACCAACTTCTTAGCTCTAATTCCATTTCGGAAACCTTTTCATGTGAAATAACCCTTAGATCACTGTTAATTGGATAAAGGTTTTTAACAATATTATTCAGCACCATTATCAGGTTTGTATGGTTATTTGCAATAGCAGCCGAACTCAATTTACCAGGTTCTTGAGGCAGATAACCTGTTTCAGTGATGTTTTCATCATCGAGGTCTAATGGTAAAACCTGATCTATATCTTCAAGAGCAATTGATCTCGGTAAACCTAGCATAGTGTTCACATAAATGTCCATTTTATAAATTGTCCAAAACAGCCTCTTTCTAGTCTCAATTTCTATAGGGTTGAATGGGTGTTCAACTTTTCTATGAAGACCTTCTCTTAAAGCAGATCTCAAAGCGACCCCTATATAAGAATAACACGTTGATAATCTTGCAGAACATTGTAAGAACAATATCAACATGACAATTGTCTGAATAGCATATAAATCTCTGGCGTCTGTGATATCAATTAGCTTTCTTGCTGCCACAAAGTACCTGTAACCTTCGTCGTCCAGGAACTTATCATCAACACCATTCTTCTTACTGAACAGAGCACCAACAGCCATAACAGAATAAGCCAAGGGCAGAAACTTGTTTTGTTTATTTGTATAATTCTCAGGATCTGTTTCATATAACTCATCAAGATCCTTGATAAAGGTTGGTCTATGGTAAAATCTGAATAGAATACAAGGGGAAGCCCAAGTTTTGGTCACCAGCTCCAGTGCAACATTCTTCGGAGGTAGCATTATTTTAATCTCACGACCTTCTTTCGACTCAATAGAGCCATCTATATTTGGATGTGGAAAGTTCAGTTTTCTCTTTTTCCCTTTAAAATCATCAGAGTTATTACTGGAAGATATTGATGGTCTTATTGCAGTTGAAGATGGGGTACTGGAAGTTGAGTTGGGTGACTTGGTATCATCAACTGGTTTGTAATGAGCAGTTTTTGAGTTGTAATCTTTGACCAGATTGCCTAATTGTCCATTCTTGTTGATATCAGTCTTATGATTCGTATTGTATAACTTTTCAAAGAGCCCAAAATTGAAATTTGTATCCAGTACATCCAAGGCTGGTAGTACAAGATTCAAGACTTGCTCAGCATTCTTTAACTTCTGTTCGATTAAGTGAATATCAGCTGTTGCTTTCTTTCTGTTGGAAGGTTGATCATAAGTACAATCATATGAGTAAACCGTGCAGTGAATACATGGCTGTTGCCCATCACATTTGACTTTCTTCTTTCGACATTCGTCGCAAGCTCTCGTTACTCTTTTTCTCTTTTGGATAGTTTCAGATGGTTGTTGTTGATTCTGCAGAGCCCTAGAGCTGCTGGGCGAGCCCATAGAAGGCTCCGAGCTTGAAGATGTCATCATTGAGATGGGTGCTTTCTTTGATTAAAGTAGGTTTGGAGGGAAGCTCAATAAACACGCAGGAAGGTAAGAAATGCGTATCTGTTGATTTCGCTGTTTGGCACAATATAGCTAGGCAGAGTCAAGAGATTCTACTGCAAAAGAGGTAAAAAGCAAACCACTGGGAAATAGAGGGATAAGCGACTAGTTATTTGTGAGCAGCTGAAAATAAATCAGCTTTTCGAGCTCTTCAAAGTAAGTAGTGGTAGTTGCGTAAATACACACAGCGTATCATTGGTGTTTTTTTTTTTGCTTCAATCGTAATAAAGATTTTCAATTTCGCTATTTCTATTTTTTGGCGAGACCATCAACTGAGAAAGGTCTGAAAAGGGCGGAAAAAGGGTACACTCCGATATCGCTCTTGCGAGAAGATTGCCCGATATGGTAAAAGCCTGGGAAGAAACTTACGCCCTTTTGCACAAGTTTACAGCTTATGCACAAGGTTTATGCCAGAGAATTGTCTCGTCCTGTTGATGAGACTAGAAGTGTCAAACAAGCGAACAATAGCTGTTAGAGATAAAGACTTCTATGATTAGTAATAGGTGATAATAGAACAATTTCAACCTGGGTATTGTGATGGAAATAGCTCTCAGTTGTTTCTTTCGAAAGCGAATAGAACTGGCATAGGCCAAGTTGAAAGCGGTGGCTGATTCTAGATCTAAGTTATAAAATGATGGTTTGTGAGTGCTTAGTTGATCCCGCGTTAATTAAGGGAAGGTATATGTAGCCTTGAAGACGTAACGGGTCTCGAAATCAAGGTTTTTGAGATCTGAAAGGGATTAGAGCTGTAAGTGTAGCGAAAGCCATATGGAAGGGAGTTTTCCACTAGTGATGAGGCATTAGCTTTTTTGTGCAATACTGACCTATGGGCAAATAGGAACCTTTCCGAGACCCTGATAAAAAACTAAGGACTAAGATCTAGGACTAGGGTCCATATCACGTGAAGATGAATCACTTTATTTCATTACTTTACCCTAAACGGCAATTTCCCGAAGATGGCAGTCTATTACATAAGCAAGCAGTTAACTTTTTCTTTTTGCTCCACCACTTTTTTGTTTACCTTTGGAACGGAAAGCAAAACAAAGGAAAGTTTGTAAGATTAGTGACACACATTTGAGTGTATTCACCGTTGAACTGGGCTGTAGCTGTGCCGTAATTTTCTTGTAAGCGAGTATATAGTTAGGAGACCCAGTAGTGCTCCCTGCCCACTATTTTCTTCCTCTCCGGGCTATCTCCTTCTTTTGCAGACGAGAGTTTTCTTGCCTCTGACAGCTCTATTTTTCTTTCAGGCTTTTTCGCTTTTCAGAGAAAAAAATTTCAAACAAAAACAAACAAAAACAAAAACAACAACAAAAGAACATCCTTCAGAAAACATCATCAGGAAACGCACTAAAGGACTGCTTGTCTCACACCAATTACAGCCGCAGCGTACACCACTCCTCTCGAAACACCGCCCGGCCTACGCACTCCCCTTCACACACATCTGCTTTCCCTCTTTGTTACCACTTTGATTTTGCAGTTCTGCTCACTCAACGCTCTACAAATCCTACGCACCACTAGAGAAGCCCTGCACCACAATTCTAGCAAGAACACTCTGAATAAAAGGAGACAAACCGGAAGAAATAGGTGACATGTCAGACTACTCCAAGAAGAGAGCATACGAAGAAGTGGATAACGTGAGTATCATACTACTGATAGCCCTTTGTTTACCTTTTTTGTTTTCGTTTTGTTGACCATCTACTCCTTTCCCAATGATCAACACAGCACCTCTCGCCAATCGGAAAAGGGATACAAAACAAAAATAACCACAACCAAAATAGTGTGAACATTAGATCATCCAGAAGCGAAACCAAATACTAACCGTCCGGAAACAGTCCCAACTTTATGAAGATCAAAATGACCTCGTCAATGCGGTGATAGCAGCTCTTGCTATTCCTGAGCAAAAAACATCTGTTGCTGAGACCTATGCCAATGATAAAAACCAAGCTACTGAAATCCAAGCCTATGCTAAAATAGCCGGTAATAACTGGACCTTCTATGTCAAGTCGTTAAGCATTAAGATTGGTAGGAATACTGACAACCAACCTTCAAGCGACCCTGATAATAACGTTGACATCGATTTGGGACCGGCTAAAGTTGTTAGTCGTCAGCATGCTACTATTAATTATAACTTGAACACCAGGCTCTGGGAATTGTTTGTGTTAGGCAGAAACGGTGCAAAGGTTGATGGCTCGAAGGTCCCTTGCGGCCCAAACTCAACCTCTACTCCACTATACTCTGGAGCTGTCGTTGATATCGGTGGAACCCAAATGATGTTTATTTTACCAGACGCTAGACCCAAGATATCGCCTTCCATTCTGACCATTATTGGTCCAAAGTTACCAAAACCGAAGTCGAAGAGAAATCAGGTCTATCCTACCACTTCTAGTGCTAACAATGGCTACTTTTGGGGGGAAGCGAAAGATGTCCCTCCAAGCTCCATTAATCAGAATTTGAAAGGTTTTCAAATGTTCAATACAGATGAGGCTAGCCAAAATAACAGTCCGGGCTCTTCAAATGGCACTGGAATAAATGGTGGTAATATGATCACTTCGACTTCTACAATGGATAGTGACTTATCCAAAGATGAAGCTCGTGATATAAAACCTCCTTATTCATATGCCACAATGATTACGCAGGCCATTTTATCAAACACGGAAGGTGTCCTTTCGTTGTCTGAAATATATGAATGGATCGCAAAACGTTATGCTTTTTATAGGTTCTCAAAAAGTGGATGGCAAAACTCTATTAGACACAATCTTTCTTTGAACAAGGCTTTTGAAAAAGTTCCAAGAAGAGCCAGCGAGCCAGGTAAAGGTATGAAATGGCAAATCAGTGACAGTTACAAAAATGAGTTTTTGAAGAAATTCCAAACTGGTTCATTATCAAAGGTTAGAAGAGGTTCATCAGTGTCAAGACAATTGCAATTACATCTTGCTGTACATAATGATCTACCATCGCAAGGACAAAGGGCTAACAATGTTCCAAGTCAATTAACTTATCAAACGCCTCAAACGGGAAACCCGCAAGCTCAACATTTACAACAGCACAGACGTCAAACATCTCAAGAAGCATTACAATTTATGTCGTCCAGTGGACATCAGAGCCCTGGTAACAGCTATCCTCCTCAAGGTTATCAGCCCTCAGCTCCATCTGCGTATGGACCTGCTACATATGCCCCAACTCAACTGCCTCCTTTACAATCAGGACAGCCTTTGCAGCCACAATTGCCTTTACCACAACCAACACCAACTCAACCTTATCAACATAGTCGAGTTCCATCAATTGGTTCTAATTCAAATTTTCCAACTGCTAATTTTCCACCTCAACAACCATTTCCACCTCATGTACACCCACTACATTACGCATCATCCGCTCCTCAATCCCAACAAGCGGCTCCAGTTCTGCAACAACAGCACCACCAATCATTATCATCCCAACGACTGCAGACTCAAGAGTTGAAGCTTCCATCAAATGATCTTCGACCAATCACTCAAGGTTCATTGATTTCTACTGATAGTACCGAAATCAAACCTTCTTCATCTGCCACTGGTAAGGATAACTCTGAGTCTAATACTCAGTTATCTTCACCTATCAAACCTCCAAAGCCCATTTCTACTACAACCCCACCAAAACAATATGATACACCTTATTACAATAACAGTAATAAGACCAATGATAAGAATTTGAAAAATGATTCAAACAACACAACCAACACAAGCGATATTAAAACAGAAACCAATTCTAATATGGAATTCGGTATAACATCACCAACAAAATCCTTTTCAATCAGTGCAGTTGAAGCGTACACGCCAGAAAGAGGAGCACGTAAGAAGTCCCAAGACAATGGAAGTTCCAATTCAAACAATAATGGCAACTCAAATCACCAAGGACAACAAAACAACCTACAGAGCTCACCTGCTCTATGGAGCTTTGTTCAATTCAGCACTCCATTACAACCAGGACAGAATGTAAGAGATATACCGCAGACTCAAGAGAAAACAAACGAGATCACTCCTACTAAAGGAGGTATCTTACCTGATAGTCCATTGAACTTAAAGACTAAAGAAAAAGATTTGGGTGATCTAAGAAATGTTGATTTAGCTAAAGGCTTCAAAAGATGAACTCACTTCTCACCTTTTATGACTGTTTTGTTTTGTTGGCGATGCTCTTTTATATGACGGATGTACTTAAGTGCTAGATAACAGGTTTATCAAGCATGTTTATCATTTCCTTCAAAAATTATCCTTTTCACTTGCTTCTATTTTCATTTTAGCGTTGTTTGAAAAACTGTGATTGTTCTATTTTGTGATAATAGATCATAGGCACAAGACTACCTAGTTATGAGAATTATACATAAACAAAAATTTACTGTGTACGTGCTGTGTTATATAGAAAAAAGTTTTTAAAAAAAACTTAATACTTAAAATGTAGATCATGCATTAATCGCAAAGCGGGACTATCATATAATATGCTATTTGTAGGGGAAACGACATTGAACAAAATGCAAACAGACCAAGCAGTATAACTAAATGATGAACAACAAAGCAAACGAAACACCCCTATAAAGTGTTAAAATAGTCAATAAACATAATTGCAAGGAACTTCGAAAGTTCTGAACCATTAATACAAATGAACAATAAACCAAATTTACAAGTGAACATAACAAAACATCACAAAAGATCAAGCAATAGTACAACATCCAGATTTTGGCTCCATACTTCTCTGCTTTGAGTTACCGCTCTTCAAGCTTTCCAGAGGTCTAACAGTAACGTGTATGATATCGCTGAGGTCGAGTTTCAATTCACTTAGTTGTAAATTCTTATCATCCAACTGACGGCCTAAATGTATCAATCTTAGCTGCTTTGGACTTTGTGGTTTATCCAAACCAATCGATTCAGCATTCCAGGATTTGAAGATCAAGGTCACCAAGTTGTCAACAGTTGCATCATGAATCGATTTGAAGTCATGAAAGACATCAGCATCTATGAAATTTGATAGTTGGACGTTCTGTTTGTGAGAGTTCTGATAAAGGAGTATTAAATGAGGTTCGGGATTCAGTATTGACTGATCTTCCGAAACTGAACCCATGTTGTGTAATGAAACGAACGATGATTGGTGACTTATGTGTGTTGAAGCAGTGTAGGTATAATAATAGGCGATTTGGACCTCGTTCCTTGCTCTGGTTAAGCTAATTCTTGTGATGTTTTTGTGTTTCACCTAACGATATCATTAATGTATGTGACAGATCGGACAGATCCGGTCATATGAGAAAAATGCCCTCGGGTTTAGGGAGTTCGATTTTGCCTCGGCTGATAAAGAAAGAGATCTCTATTGTTTTGTGTTTTCAGTTTGACACATTCTTCAACAACTCTGAGAAGAAGAAGAGAAAAGCAATGCAGATAGCGATCGATGGATTGGTATCAGTTGTTACAGAAACCTCGATAAACCAGGCAATCGAAGTCTGTATTTTTGACTATCTTTACCACTGAGGTTCAAGTCACTAACTGTTCCAGCTCTAGCTTGTGTTTGATCAGATCATTCCAATTATCACAAACTCAGATCCACTATCACCTCAAATAAAGAACCAAGTATTATGGATAGATAGATCAGGCACTGCTCCTTTCGAATTACTTCAGTCCAAACTACTGAATCATTTCTCATCAATTGAGGCCGACAATAGTACAATGAGCTTAGATCCAACCAAGATCTTAGAAAACGTTTCCTATTCACAATGCTTTGATCTAGATGGTGTTCTTCAAGTTTTCCAAGAATTAGATCTTAGAAAACTGAAGCTCATAGTAGTTTTAGATGTAGTTGGTCTCCTTAAAGATATGAAGCTACAAGATAGAGTGCGGGCACATTCAGTGTTCAATGATGTTATGATGTGGTTAAAAAAGTGCCTCAGTCTCAATAGTGATCTAAACGTCTGTCTGGTAGATCTGGAGAGTCAACATACGTCAAGTCCTGAGACGTTCATGCTTGATTACTATGTGTATACTAAGTATAGGCTGACTAGTCAAGGAATCAACCTTATTGTTTAAACCTACTATCCTGAAATCTCACCGTAAGATCGTTTCACGTGATGGGATATAGGGCAGTCACAATTTTGAAGACTTACCAGTTTTTCAATGGTGGTGTCCAGGTGTTAATATTTCTTTCGTGCCCCTTACCATTCGCTACTCTCCCCAAAAAAACGCTCGCAAGCGCAAAACGGCCAGAAACTTTTCAGCCAGAGAAAGCCCGCGAATTTAGGTGTGTCACGAACCGGTTATTTTCCAGACAACGCAAAAATTAAACAAAACACTTTTCAAAGCTTTTGACCTAACAACACTGTTTAGATTATCACACCAAATCAATAAGAATGAGCACTTTCGAACCAGTCGTTGTCATTGATGGTATGTTACTCGAGCGAGCACATAGAATGACTGAAGATGAAGAGAACTGCACAGATATACTTCATGAATATTGAAGGAGATTTTGAAGAAGACGGGCTTAAATTTTCTGCAACATTGAATCTATAAGGCATACAATAATAAATCAAGAGGATCCACAGAGTAAATCATCGAACATTTAAAATTGACAAACCAAGATCATCAATTTCACTTGCTTGCAGAACAATTTAAGACCTATAATCAAACTTTTTCAAGGCTTTCGTGCAATCTAAGGTTCAGAATCATCCTTCAAGCTCTACGCAACAAAATAGTGGGATCATATATACTAACTATTTATAACAGGTAAAGGTCACCTTTTAGGTCGTCTTGCTTCAACCGTTGCTAAACAATTATTAAACGGTCAAAAGATCGTTGTTGTTAGAACTGAAGCTTTGAACGTTTCTGGTGAATTATTCAGAACCAAATTAAAATACCATGACTACTTAAGAAAAGGTACCAGATTCAACAAAACCAGAGGTCCATTCCATTTCAGAGCTCCATCAAGAATCTTCTACAAAGCTGTTCGTGGTATGATCTCACACAAAACTGCTCGTGGTAAAGCTGCTTTAGAAAGATTAAAAGTCTTTGAAGGTGTCCCACCTCCATATGACAAAAAGAAAAGAGTTGTTGTTCCACAAGCTTTAAGAGTTTTAAGATTGAAACAAGGTAGAAAATACACCACTTTAGGTGATTTATCCGCTTCTGTTGGTTGGAAATACAGCGACGTTGTTTCTAAATTAGAAGAAAAACGTAAAGTTAAAGCTGCTGAATACTACGCTAAAAAGAAAGCTTTAAACAAAAAAATCGATGCTGCTCAAGCTTCCCAAGCCGAATCTGAAGTTTCTAAACAATTAGCTACTTTAGGTTACTAAATGCCCCTTTTGTGTACGTTATAGTTGAATAATTTTGATAAAAGGTTTTTATGTAATTAAGAATACTGTTGTAGTTAAATGAATAATGCATAGTAAATTATTATAAGTGAGACAATGATTTCAATTGTGTTTAAGTGATTTTTCTCATTTGTTCATAAACACTAAATGTGATGCAAGTGGCTGGTAAGACTCTAATTACATTTGGAACAACACCTTTGTAAAACCCAGTCAAGCCTTCCTTCATATAAACACTATTAACAACTTGAGTTATAGTCTTGTGTTGCTTTATACTGTCATAGTCTTGTAATCTCGATTTCAGGAGTTGTACTGGATAAAGAATAACCAAAGATATAATTTTGGAGGTACAACTCATAAGAATATATTCCCAGATTTGGAGCTTACCTATTGAGTCATCTCCTCTATACTGATACTTCAAAGTGTCATAAATTGTGAACTGTAATGCACCTTGACTTATACCCAGAATGCTTGGGACAAGGCCTTTCCAAAACCCACGTATACCTTCTTCCTTTATTATTCTTTGAACACCATCAACTACCCCATTGTAGGCACCTGGGATCTCTTTATTAGTACTCAAGATTCTTGTCTTGAGCACCCAGAAAGGATTAGTTAGGACAGCTGTTATCAAACCTGCCCCAAATGCACTTCCTAGATAATGGTATGATTGCAAATTAGCATCAGTATTATAATCTTTACTCTTTATCAAACTGTGCGTTAGATCTTTAAATCCTCTGTAAGAGGCAAAGTATATACCCCACGCAGTAGATGAGCCAATCAAGTTTGGCAGTATTCCTCTATATGTGTTCCTCAGTGTTAACGTGAAAGAATGTGATTTTAAAGAACGAACGACATTGTTGAATGATTGGCGATGTGTTGCAGATGATTGATCTAGTTGTAGTCGGATTTTAAGCAAGTCAAGTGGGTGTGTCACTGTTGTTGTGATGAATCCAGCCGTGAGACCCGAGACTACCTCACGCTGTGTCTGTGAGAGCTGGGCTGTGCTCATATTAGCATCTCTGTGGTTTTATTAAGAAGGATGTAAACTACTCAACAGAGCACTAATTATTGGGCTCTTTCCATCTCTCCAGCCCATTTTCAGTTAATTGGGTGGAGATGACTAATCAGCCATCTTTATATTACATAATCATCATACACAAAAAAAATTTGTCTCATTTTAAACTGCTGCAAGCGATAAACTCACTATACAAACGATAAAGAAAAAAGGTTTGGCGTGATTTTGAGCTTAAAAGAAGATTTAGTCAAAAGGCAGATTGAAGATGTCGAGCGTAAATTCACACTCCCCTGATTCAGATACATCAAGAGGGAGAAGCACTACCGATTCTGTGATCTCAACTACTCCACGCTCATCTGTCACATCCACAAGATCATCGTCATGTTCATCGCGGCCGAAGATATATTCATGCGACTATGAAGGTTGCGATAAGGTATATTCTAGACCCAGTCTCTTGACACAGCACCAAAGATCGCACACTGACTCGAGACCCTTCAGTTGTCCGACTTGTGGGAGTTCATTCTTCAGAGAAGATCACCTGAAAAGACATTTATTATCACATACAACTGAGAAACCATTCAAGTGCTCAGTTTGCGGTAAAGGTGTCAATACGAGGCAACATCTGAAGCGTCATGAGGTCACACACACCAAGTCGTTTGTATGCACGTATGAAGGGTGCGTTGAAGCTTTCTACAAGCATCCTCAATTAAGGCACCATATCCAATCAGTTCATCTGAAGACCTTAACTTGTGACGAGTGTGGTAAGACCTTTCCAAGACCGTATAGACTTGCGAACCATAAAGAGAAGCACCATGGCGCGTCCCCTGCTTATCAATGTGACTTCACCGGTTGTCTTCTAAGTTTCAAAACATGGTCTTCTTTACAATTACATATGAGAACTGATCATCCAAAACTGAAGTGTTCTGTTTGTGGGAAACCTTGTGCTAGTGTCGAAGGTTTACGAATGCATAAGCTAGTTCATGATGAGGAGAAGGTTGTGAAGTTGTGGAAGTGTACTGAGTGTCCATCAGAATTCTTGAAGAAAGATGAGTTGTTTCAGCATTGTACTAATGTTCATGGGTTCATTCCAAGTGGGCTTAATCATTTGTTCAATGATGAACAGAAGTTGAAAACTATGAATAACTATGAGCAAAGCGTTTTGAGCTCTGAAAGGGCCGAAGTGTTGTTGCAGAAAGGTGACTCTGCTGTTGATCTATTGTACAAAACAGTGGCATCTCCCCCAAGGGAATTGCCATGTATACATAAGAACTGTCCTAGGACATTTAGAAGAGAGTATGATCTCAAAAGACATCTCCAATGGCACGAAAAGAAGAAAAGCTTACTGATAGTTGGCAAGAGAGAAGAGACACAGAAAGAAGACATGCATGAAGAACGAATTTCTGATGGAGGCGAACCAAGCCCACTTCAGCCCACCAGACTAAGCGAAGCATGGATCTAACCGATCAAGTGCCCACTTGAGGTTGTGATAGAATAGTAGCACCTACTTACAGATGACTGGCCTAATGAATAATGATCTAACAATACTCTTTAATATGGTGTAGAATTTATCAATGTCACGTGCCACTCTCGGAATGTCACATAGTTAGCGGCTTTTAACTATGGGTCGGAAGTTTAACCCAATCAAAGGCGTTGAATTTTCAATTTTCACCAAATCTCGAGAGCCAAAGAACGAAAAAAAAAAAATCGAGTAAACAACAGAAAACTGGAATCAACAGTCTCAAACTGCTCCTCCCTCAGCTTCCACACACCGATCACCACTCACAATGCTTTCTAGAAGACTAGCAACTGCCGTCCCTTCCTCTGCCAGAGGTTACGCTACCAAAATTGCTGCCACCGATTTCAATGGTAAAGTCTCCACTTTGACCGTCAAAGTTAATGCTGGTTCTCGTTATTCATCAAAAGACGGTTTATCACATCTATTAACTAGATTCAATTTCCAAAACACCAGACAAAGATCCGCACTAAGATTGACCAGAGAATCTGAACTTCTAGGTGGTGAATTCTTCTCCACTGTTGACAGAGATGCCATTTATTTGACCGCCAATTTCTTGAAAGAAAGCTTACCATACTTTGTCAATGCTATTGGTGATGTCTTATACAAAACTTCCTACAAGGAGCATGAATTACCTGAAATCGTCTTACCAGCTGCCAAATACGACTTGTCTAGAGCCTTGGCCAGCCCAATCTTCAAAGCTGATGAATTATTACATGCCGCTTCTTTCAGAAATGGCCTAGGTAACCCATTATACTATGATGGTGTTGAGAAAGTCACTTTAGATGATATCAAACAATTTGCTGATAAAGCTTATGTTCAAAACAACATAGAAATCCACGCCAAAGGTGTCAACCCAGCCGACTTGAAACGTTTCTTGGGTGAATCTACGTTCTACCAATTGCCAACTGGTGAATCTTTAGCTGACTCCTCTGCTCCAAAATTCTTCCAAGGTGTTGAATCAAGACAAAGAGCTACCGGCCAATCCGTTGCTGCCATTGCCATCCCAGTTAAAGTTGCCGATTTCGCCACTTACGAAGTCTTAACTAACTATGTCTCCTCTCCATTATTCGAACATTCCTCAGCTGTTTCTGAAGTCAAATTGAACAAATATAACCAAGCTGGTCTATTCACCTTATTTGTTAAAGGTGATGCTGCTTCTGTTTCTGCTAACATCAAAAGAGTTGTTGCTTCTTTGAAGAAAGGTCAAGATATCTCTGTTGCCAATGCTTACGCAGCTGCTGAAATCGCCTTGACTAACGAAACCTCCATTGTCCCATTAGAAATCGACGTTGCTAAAGTCAAAGATTTCAAACTAGGTAAATTCAACTACGTTGCTTTAGGTGATGTCCACAACTTACCATACGCTGATGAATTACTATAAATTATTGATGATGAAAAATTAAGATGAAGATAGTGAGGGGATGCTGTTGCTCGTTAGGGAGAGAAGGAGTGGATGAGACCAAACAAAATTGTACATTGACATAGAACTTTTAAATTAAATACAAGATGGAACATATTTATTCATTTTTCTTTATTCACACACAAAATCCTGTCATTAAGGGTGATTAGCCTTTGGTGTTTCATACATTATTCAGTTAACCTCCCCCTTTATATATTATTGTCACATAGGTTCCAATTTGTGCTTGCTTGTTTGGTTTGATTGTTTGCATTGATGGATAATTATGGTGCACTTTTATATTTTTTAACCATATTCAACCTTTTTTAATACAAAAATTAAGATAAATTTGACATCAAGGAATTGTAAAAATTAAATAAACAAAGATCTTTTTCATGTTACTACTGGTATTTCTTAACATGACTTTGATATATCAGATTATAGGAGGAGTTTTATTCTTTTATCTGCTGTATATATAGAATGTTATTACATCTTATGAACAACTCACTTCCCAGCTCTGTGCTTTTACCATCAGCGATCTCTTCCGCATCAGAAAGCGCAACATTGAAATAGTTATCACTCGAGTGGAGTATCCCTTTATAACTTGTATTATTGAACTTCAGCTTTATAAGAACTTTAGTTCCAACTAGATCTTTTATGAATGGTTTTGGGTTGATGACGTTCAACTGTAGGTCATTGTTAGCAATGCAAAACTCGTTGAAGCTGGAAAATGAAAAAAATACATACAGACATTTCTCAATTAGACGAGATAACTAGTGGAATACCCTGTAATAGATGGTGCTTTAACCCAGTGGATGTGCACTTACGAGCTATTTACTGGCTCGTTCTTTATGCGTTTGTTTAGAAAAAAGCTGGCAAGCGGATGATATTACCCGGCTATTGCGCGCTCATTTCCGCTTTGAGCGTGCCGTTCTGTTTTTATCAGAAATCGGAATTTATACGCCATCAATAAGCTGAAGAGAGTGGGTGAGAGGCCAGACAGCTCTTTAAATAGTCAGTCAATAGGGAAGAACACGCTACGAAACACTGGAGAACATGTCCTGGTTTGGTAGTGCAACCACAGCAAGCATCGACGAGCTTATCAGGGAAACCACAGACGAGTCCATCCCCAATGGGGAGGTGGACTTGGTGAAATCCCTGGAGTTCACTGATCTGATCAGAAGCAAGAAAATACCTTCAAAGGATGCAATGAGAGGGCTGAAGAAGAGGATTGCTTCAACAAAGAACCCAAACATTTACTTATCCACCTTGGAGCTGGTGGACACGAGTATCAAGAACGGCGGTGCTCACTTCATAGCTGAGATAAGCACAAGAGAGTTCCTAGATTTCTTCAATTCGAAACTGATTCAGGATGATGATGTTTCCGATTTGGTTAGAACCAAGGCATTGAAGCTGATTCAGGAGTGGGCCATTGTATTCTCGCAGAAATCGGAGTACAAGTATTTTGATAAGATTTACAAGTCCTTGAAGAACCAGGGCTATGATTTCCCCGAAATCACCAGTGAGATCACTCAAAACTTCTTTGATTCAAATGTCCCTCCAGAATGGGAAGACTCTGATGCTTGCATGATTTGCTCGAACCAATTCTCGTTGTTGAACAGAAAGCATCATTGTAGAAATTGTGGTGGTGTCTATTGTGGAGAACATTCAAGTAAATTCATCGAGTTGGTTGATCTGGGTATCACTGAACCTGTTAGAGTCTGTGACACTTGCTACGATGAAATCAAACACAAGAGGAAATCTTCAAAGAAAAAGAAGAAGAAGGATGTTATCAAAGCACGTTTAGCATATGATAGCGATGATGATGACGATCTAAAACGAGCATTGGAACTCAGTTTAAAAGAAAGTCAAGGGTTTGCACAAGTCCAACCGCAACAACTTGCGCCTGTTTCAAATAATCTGGCTGCAGATGAAGAGGAGGACGAGGAACTAAAAGCTGCCATTGCTGCAAGTTTGAGAGATTTAGAAGAATCTAAGCAACGTACTCAACAAAATCAACAAGTAACTGCTCAAACTACAAATGATGCTTATTCCAACCTTTTACCACAGTCTAATTCTATCTATCAATCTCAGCCCTTACCGCCTCCTCCTGATCCGGTTAATGCTCATCAACAACCTCAGCAGTTAGATGCTTCGTTGAACTTTCTATCTGCTCAACAAGAGACTGCAATTAGACAGTTCAGTGTCAAGGCTGCACAATTTCAAAATTCCCAACATACAGACTTACGTGAATTAACTGATGCCTATAAGGCTGCTATCCCATTACAACCAACTCTTGTCACCGAGCTGAACGAGTCTTACAACAGGTATGACAGATTCATGGATTTGAATTCCAAAATTGATAATGTGATGAGATTATACAATAAGATTCTTGACGATAGAATTGAGGGTGAAAGATTTGGCTACAATCAACAAGCTGTTCAATCACCTTACCAACAGCAATATTCTCAGCAGCCTCAACAGCAGCAAAATTTCAGCCAGTATAGTGGTCAGCCACCTCAACAACAATTTAACCAGTATCATCAATCTCCCCAACAGCTGCATCAACAACCATTACAACAACAATCTGCCTCATCTGTGCCAACTTATCAATCACCAGCACTTGAAAATCAATCATCATTACCACAAGTTCCGACCTATGAAAACAACTCACCTGTGCAGCAGTTCGTCCAACCATTCACGGAGCAGCCAACTGACCCACAATCATATTCTACTGCACAAACCGAAATACCTAACACTAATGGCTACGAATATTCTTCAGGGGCTCAAATTCCAATCAATACTGAAGAAGAGGAAGAAGAAGAAGAATACTCAGCCCCTCCAGTTGCCAGCACAGCACCTTCGTATCCTCCACAACAAGTAGCATCGGAACCATCACATCAACAGCATAGACTGCAACAGCAATACACTCCAGGAGCACCAGTACCACCTCAGCATGACCAACAACCAATTTCCGTCCAGCCAGAGCATATACAGAACCCACAAGTAGGCGCGGGTGGTCAGTTAAATAAAGTTACCGATTTCAATTTCCCTAGTGTCCCATTGAAGAAATTAGATCAACATCAAGGTGTCGGACAGCCACAACAGGTTATTAATGAGGCCCCAAAGGATGAACTATTAATCGAATTATGATTCATATTATATAGGTGTTTTTTTTTTAGGAATAAAGGATCACTTAGATTTGAGTGTGAGTTCAGTCTTGTGGTATTATTTCTACAATTAACGTATGAGTAGATGAAATTATAGTATTCATAAGAAGAAACGTTCATGTAGGGGACATAATTAGTGGAGATGCAAATGGGGGATTATAGCAGGGTTTTTTACGGTCATGACTTTCAATTCTTTGGTAGATTCATATCACTCATAGCAAATAGTAGATCGTCATCCTCATCATCGTTT
The DNA here is from genome assembly GCA_030556525.1 of Wickerhamomyces quercuum. Classification (NCBI taxonomy): domain Eukaryota; kingdom Fungi; phylum Ascomycota; class Saccharomycetes; order Phaffomycetales; family Wickerhamomycetaceae; genus Wickerhamomyces; species Wickerhamomyces quercuum. The sequence continues at coordinate 180,301 of JAKTUE010000004.1, forward strand.
TTGTGATTCGATGCATCTTCAGATGCTTCACGGTACATCCTTGCATTGGTATTCGTTGTTGCAATTGTTGGATTTGAAGGACCAACACTAAAGCTTCTACTGCTATGTTTCATTATGGCAGAAGCTGGAGAACCAGATGAGATTCTTGAGGATGATTGGTATTTTGGACTTGACTCCTTTACTATGAGAGAGTCATTACTAGCATTACCTTCTGATAGCCTTTTTGTGATAGATGTATTAATGCCCCATCTTGGAGAGCCCGAATACTGAAGCAGTGGTTGTACAGAACCCACAACATTTGGTGAATTAGAAGGCAATTGCGGTGAGCTTGAGGTGTGTGACCCTATAGATTGTGAAACTGGTTGCGTCGTACCTTTAAACATGCTTGCTGATAGACTTTCTGTCAATTGGTCATTCAATGGTTTCATAGATTGGAACTTTCCCAATGAATCCTGAATATTTGGTGAATAACTTAGTTTAAGATCATGCTTTGAGTCCAATAAATTCATGAAATCTTGTAGTTCATCGTCATTAATTGAACTACCTGGTGCTTGAAAGCTTGAAGGAGTTCCTCGATCAAATCCTTTATCAATACTGGAAGATCTTCTCAGACTCGAGCGACGAGCTACTCTTTGGAATGACGATGAATATTTTGGTGCACTTCCACTTGAGCTCAATTGATCATTTAGCGAAGTGCCTGGAATTGGAAGATAATGTGATGACCCAACAGAAGATGTGATCGACTTGGGCAAGGAAGGTGTTTGAGCATTGACAGAATTGGTTCTCTGTACTTTTAGTGACTTAATTATAGATGCGTTCGATCTTGGGGATGAGCTGGCTGGTGGAGAAGCAGTTCCTGATCTAAAGGCCTTCTTTTGAAGGGATGCTGGGTTGTTGGCCTTAGCCTTATCAAGATTCAAGAAATGAGACGACAAAGTCTCTTCGTTATCAATGAGCTCGAAGTCAATTTGTTTTCTGTACGAAACAGAGATCTTGAGTGCACCGATTGGGGTTATGACAGGTGTGATTTCTTTTGAGAGCAAGTGGTTCTCAGTGGTGATGATTGGTCTTGATAATCCAATTCTTCCCTTTGAAACAATGACCCTGTTTCCCTCCAGAACCCTGGCCCCAATCTTCAATGGAGATCTTGTCAGCTTCACTCTTTCTAGCCTTTTGAATAGCTTAGCAGTGGGCAATAATCGCGAGATGGTGTATAGGTAGCGGAACATTATGATTAGCTGTTTGTACAGGTTAGGCAGTTCCGCATTTGACTCATCACTAGCGGATGTGTCTAGTTCGATCAGCCATCTCTCCATGACAATCTCTGATTTTTTTGTATTGATGTTCCAATTGTTGCTTTCTTCATCCTTTAACACTAGTGACTGTTTGATAGTTAGCTCTCTTAGATCAAGAAATGTTTCTACTATGATGGGTGCAAAAGTTGTCTGTGCTGCTGATTTCCACAGCCTGAGCTCTTCTGAACTTTGGTCAGGCAATTCAATGTTAAACCACTTGTTTGGCTTTTGTTGTGGCTGGTTTGATGATGATGCAGTATGCTCTTGCAGAGGGATTGTACGTGCCTGGAGTATGATGTTGGTGGCCTTCAGAAAAAAGTTCTGTACCACCTGGCCCAGCCTGTCCCTCCTATTTATGGACATCTGGGAGCGTGTTCAGTCAGACTTTCAGCACGTCCACACAGAGCAATTCGTGAAACGACAGCCTGTTTGTTAAGGGCGTTCTTTTGTTGTGTTGTTGTTTTGGCTGAGCCATTGATATTTTATTGTTGTTGTTTAAGAGAAATGCTAGAGCTTATCGCGAAACACATCTCAATCAGGAAATCTATATTTATACACAAATTTGTTGGCTCTACAGAATGAAGCATAAATAAACTAATGTATAACCATAGAAATACATACACACAACCAGCTTTCAGCGATAATGTATATAATCGAACAGCAAAAAGATACCATCACAGAGGCACAATCACACTTGATGTGAGTGCCACAAGTCTAAGTGCAAGTCTAGTAGACAAGAACTACTCCAAGCCTGAGTCGGCGACGAGTCATGACACAATTCACCATCTTTGTTCGTTAACTCAGTCAAGCCAGCCCAATCACTGTTTCTGATCCACTTCTTATGCTCCCTCAACTTAATAAATAGTTCCTGAAGCAATTCGGAAGAAACAGAACCATCTTCGTTATGATAATCTGTATCCAGTAAGTGGAACTTATACCAGGCCCTCAAGAAATAACCCAAGCACCAAACCCACTCTGGACCTTGATGATAGTTTCTTCCTTTGGAGGTGGCGAAATCCTCGGAATCCTCAGAGTTTCTATAATACGGTCTATAATTCAAATCTGAAGGATCTAGAGTTCGCATTCCCAAAGGACCTCTTATCACTTCATCAGCAAGGTTTAAAGCAGTCAACGCATGCTCCAATTCGAACAGTTCTGGAGCAACAGTCATAGCAATAGCAAAGTTGGGTCTTAATTGATAATCCTCATATGGCTTACCGGATTTGTACAAATCTTTGTATATACCTCTTCTATTGACAATATTCGGATCAACAATGTGGTTGACGTCTTCTTGAGGATCTAATGGAATATAATAAACTCTTTCAAAATTCTTTTGGATCAACTCATTCCATTCATTGAATGAGATTTCATCACCATTTCTTGAAGTATCGGAAATACTGGCGTATTTGAATAGGCCCTTTTCATATAGCTCAATTATGAATCTTAAAGTACTCTTTAATAGACCGTTAATTTCAATGGCAGCACCATCTCTTGGTGTTCCTGGAATACCTTTTGAATGAGCACGTTCGCTCTCACCCATCTTATCCATCCAGGTCCCACAATTAAATTGAGATCCACCATGAACCAAACCCGTTTCCCAGTCAACGAAAACCTGAACATTGAAACCTTCGTCCTTCATCTGTGAATCTAGCCTTGGACCAGCATTGGCTTCACGGTAACTAATACCTTTGGCATGACGTGACAAAATTTCGTAGATAACATCTTCAATAGAGGTCTCGTAACTAAAAGCTTCTGGATCAGTATGTGGAATGTATCTATCATCCAATGGGAACCTTCTCTTGACTTTTTCTTTCAAAATTTCTTCACCAGATGGTACAAGTGTGACATAGTCTTGTATACATTGCAAAAAGAAGAATGCAGCATCACGCGCATTATATCTTGGGTTTTTACCAGCATCTAACAGATTTGGAATCAAGCCATGTTTTAGGGTTGACGCAAAATTCAAAATATGACACTTGGCATCTTCGAAACGACCGGTAGCTAACAATAGTCCTCTAACAGAAATGAAAACGTCTCTGCCCCAGCACCTCATATAGTCATAACTGAAGTGAGGTAAGCCGGCAGCTAAAGAAGGAACAGAATCAAATGGAGTTAGGGATGTAGACCTCATAGTACCAAGCATTTGAAGAGATGTCATAGCCAATGATTGAGCAAACACATTTCCGACTTGAATCTCATACGTAAGTAATGATAAAGCTCTGAATCTTAAAGCTTCATAAGCAATACCAATAACTAGGGCAAAGTAACGTGGAGCCAAAAAGAACGGCACTGCTTTGATTCGATTTAATCTTTCCTTTAACCAGGTCTTGAATTCATCAACTCCATCACCATCACTGTATTTATCGAGTCTGTTAATGACAAAATCTAAAGCCCAGTGACCATTTCTTAGATTTTCAGCCAATGGATGTGCCAAATCATTATCAAAGATAACATCTCTGAGAATGGAAACCCACCCTTGTAAACCAGCATAAACCAATCTACCATAGTTTGGGACATTGTAGCAACCATCTTTACCAGCGCTTGCATCACGTTCTTCAGATTCGCACTTATATAAAAGGTTATTCAAGTCGTACAATGATAAGTCTTTGGAAGCTTCCACTGCACCATGTCTCAAAAAGTTGTCAAGGTTTTCATCCACTGAGTTAAAAGTGGTGCGTAAAACTAGGATGGAACCTTGTGGGAAATGGTCAGGTAGTGTGATCTTAGTATCACCGTCAATATGCTCAATACTAGGATGTTCCAACTCCTTTAATTCAACAGGTACCGAGGTGATAAGTTTTTCATCTTTCTGAGGTTCACCACTTCTTACAAGAGCATAAGAAAACTCAAACTCAGCTTTTGTGCCTTTCAGCAAAATTGGTGCTAAACTTTGATGCTGCTCATCTTGAAATTTGGTTCTACTGATTAAGAAACAACCTTCCCCACTCTTAGCGTTCACCCTTTGCAGAGTGATGAACTGACCCTCATGATGAACATGCATTTCATGATCTTCTGCATTATAGTTTGCTTTGGAGATCTCGTGACGAATCTTGTGTAATTTGGCCTTCACTTTTCCAATACCAGAACCAAAGGTGTATGATCTTTTCTCGTTTACAACGTCTAATAGATGAGGGTAACACTCATCATAACCAAAAACTGAACCAACCGCAGAATAGCATAAAGAGACAAGGGCTGCATTTGGTAGTGTATCTTCAACGGTTCTTTTATCGTATGGTGTCTCATTATCATGTGTACAATCCATAAACAATGCATGTGTTCTTATTGGCTGTAAAACAATTGGAACTTCAATTTCAGATAGCTTATAGCCAATAGCGACAGGATCTTTATAAGCTGGATATGCCACATTATCTAAAGGCAACGGTTGGAAAGAGCCAATTGGCAAACCCGCATGTCTATGCACTAGCCTTGAAAGCTCATCAACAGACCAAGCTTGCATGGCCTCGCGGATCAATGAGGAAATTCCTAATCTCTCCACAAACAAGTTATCCATATCTTCAGAACCCGTGAATAACTCTGCAACCACATAAAGATTTGGATTAAAAGTTCTTGCATAATCAAGAAAATACTCACCAACATGTAGAGGGGTAGAATGACAATTATCAATTCTAAAACCGTCAAATATCTTAGCATTGATTTCAACATAATTTTCGATCCTTGACCATAAATAAGGGGAATCCTTTGGGCCTGAACCATATCTTAATTTGACACAATCACCCCAGATGATGACTTCCCTCAGTAGATAACTTTTTGTTTTATCGGAAGCGAAATCCACCAATGGGTTACCATTCCAAATCCAACCGTTGTTGGCCAATTGGTAATCTTTACCATCAGCAGCAGTGAATCTGGTGAAATAAGGTTCCGTTAATGGTGAACCTTTGGTAATCGGACCTAACTTCGGACCGTGATCATCAATCCGCAAGTACTTAATTCTATTAAATAGCTGTTCTAATATCTCCTCAACATCATTATCATAGGCCTTATAACGTGGTAAATTAACCTCGTCTAAAATTTTCTTTGCCTCTTCCTCTATCTTGCTGAAAGGTTGTCCCTCATATAAGGTGTTTAATATAGATGCAAGCGTCAAAGTGTTGACTTTATTATCATTACGATATCTAAAGGTGAATTCTCCAGCAGTTTGTGAAACGTATTCGCCTAATTTAACCAGATTTCCTTTTATATCTTCTGGAATGTCAATTTTCTGGAGCTGCTTCAAAGATGTAGAGTTCCAAACTTCTTTCAAGTCTTCTAATGTCTCCAGAACATTAACAGCATAGTATTCCCAAAGTTTTAGTTCACCAAAAACATGCTTTTTAATACCCTCCATCACGTTTAGTAAATCAGCAACATTGTTCAATTCCGTTGGAAACTTCAACTCCTTCAATTGATCACTGAACTCCAATAGTTTTCCGTCTAGCTCTATAGCGGATGACAAATGAGGAGCTGTTTCAGCGTTATAGCCCGCTTCAGGATGATCCCTCAACCAGCTTGAGTTGTTAGCAGTGTGATTGAAAACCATATCAGCAATTGATAAGAGCCCCTTTTCTTCATGTAGCTTGGTTACGAGCTCCTGGACTTCATCCTTATCTTTGAATAGATGGGAATCAAAAGAGAGCTGGTCATAGATTGAGTAAGGGGAATTCGATTCACCCCTTTCTTGCAACGGGGTGAAATGAATCATGTTATAGCCTTTGTTTTGGATTTCGGTGAAGATGTTATCCCAGTTTGATTTCGGACCCAACCATTTGGAGACGATTGATTCTAGAGCAACCCCAGTCAAAGGGAGGAACTTGTCATTCAGGTATAATTGCGGGGGGACCACAAAGTAGAATTTTCTGGTGGTGTTTAGTTTGTTGTTGGCATCTCTATATGAAATGTAAAAACTATAAGCTCCAGGGTTGAAGATCTCAACATCTAGTTCAGAGTTAGAGGTGAAAGAGGGAGGGATGATCCTTTTGTAGTACTTGTTTCTATCGAATTTGGTGGTTGACTTGTCAGGCAAGTTTATCCACACGATTCCGTCTCTGGCTATGGGACAAGAACCAGGCACTAACAGCCTCAAGGTGAAGATAGGATCTCCTTGCTTGTAGTTTTTTGGACGAGGTTGGTTTGGCAGGAAAACGACACCTTTCTTAGACTGCTCCGCATTCTCGTCGATGGTCAACAGAAGCGTGGTCATTTCTTCTTGAAGTAGACCTGGGAATGAGTAAAAAGACGAGTTGAGCCAGCGAGAGCTCTTTTTATGTGGATTTTTAAGGGTTTTGCTGGTGGTTGCAAGTGTTCTTGTGTTGACGTTCTGCTAATTCATGGCAGCGCCAAAGTGCGTGTTTGGTGGTCGCGGTCACCAGTTCTGTTCAGCGAGAGGTGATCGCGAAACGTTGCTTCAGCTCGTTGCTTTTCGTAACAGATAGGCAGACTCAACCTGTCAAATCTTTTAACCAACAAAACTCCACTCACTTCTTTGCGAAAGGTGGGAGATACTAAATATGATGATAACCATAGATACGATTTGAAGAGCACAACCACTCCCTTTGCTAGTGATTGGGAAGATGAGAGGTGCGCTGGCTTTAAATCCGACTTGTCGATCTTTCTGGGGCAAGAGCTCTTGACTTTGGGCCCGTGAATAAGATCCGGTAAGACTCGGATGACGTAGCAACGCTTACTGCAAAAAAAGAAACCACAGACTATTTCGCGGGTAACTAGCGTTTGAGCGTTAATCTGAGCCAGCCTGAAAATTCCGTCCGGCTTGTGTTGGTAGTTCAATAACCAGACTTAAGCATAAGCATAAGCAAAAGAGGGAGGCACAAAGGCACCGCACTCAGAAGCTAAGAAAGAGAAGGGAGCACCAGTGGAAACGCTAGTGCACTGAAAGCCAACACACTGTAAACGACTATCTCCTTCTTTCCTCCTCTCAGTAGCATCTTCAGGCTGTTGAAAGACTCAGTGTTCCAGAGAGCGGTAGGAGCAGCATTTCTCTGTCCGAAGTCATTTTCAATTTTGGAAATCGATAAAAATTACAAGGAAAGTGAAAACACAGTGAACTTTGAGTTGAGTGCCAGTGTTAAATTGCATGAGAACAGACCAGCGCAAACGCAGCTAGAACATCGCACTCTCAGTCCAATTCTCTGAACACATCGCCTGCCATAGAACACGCGCAGCATATTCAATACAGACTCTGCACTAGGCTTAGTCTTTTTCTTTTTTTTTTTGGTTGTTGTTGGGACTCACTCAAATCCATCCCACGCCTTCTGAGCGTTAGAAAAGAGAGAAGATTCATCTGTGTTTTATCAGCAATACAAATCACATCCAGCAAGCACTCCATTCAAATACTTACCCGAGCATTCTTGAAAAACTCCCCTTGCTCATTATACTCCTATTTTCTTTATATTCATTCTTAACATTTTCTTTCGCAGCTGATTGATTACAGTATATTCAGAACTACTAAAACAAAGAAAAGTGATATTCTAGGAATAACATCAACAAACATTCAACGAACACGTCACATAGAGCATAATGGCATCGTCTGGAAACCTGGCACAGCTGTTTGCTCAGAATCAAGTACACAGTGGAAAATCCGCTGGAATATCAAGAACGGGGAACATTGGTTCTCATTCAAAGGCCATACATGCTGAAGACGATCAACATTTTGAAGACACATCATTTCAATTGAAAAGAACGAGGTCAGTTGGTCTTTTGGACGAGTTCATCGCCCCAACTAGAAAATTGATTGAAGAAGATCAAATCAATCAAGGTACGTGCTTAACTTTGCCCGATGATTATAATGATGATAATGGCGACGGCCAACAATTTATAGAAAATGTTGCTGATATACCAGAAACATCTGCAAAAAAGAACACAAACATACTTTATACTTACGATGATAACGAAGAAAACAACAATAATGACTTTAATGATAATAACAACAACACCACAAAGATCCAAAATGATACGAATGATGAAAACTCACCATCTCCTTCAGGTACCCCGGATATTTACCAGCCCCATGATGATAACGATATAGTCTATGAGCCATCCAGACATGTTGACTACCTATCTCATAATTGGAAAGAGTCGGACATTTCAAAGTCTTGGAGATATATTGTGCTGAAAAGAAAAGATGTCGCAAATTCTGCTCGTCTAGAGAATGCTTCTTGGAGAACATGGGCTCAAGCTAAATATAATTTAAAAACTATTAGTCCAGAAGCAGTTAACTGGCTAAAAGATTCTGATGTTACTTGGCTATATGGTCCTCTCTATAAGGAGCCAGATCACAGTGGTGGCTATACTGACTTTGATAATTTGGACAAGAAATATGGTTCAGATACCGAATCTTCAAAGGCTAATGTGCAGTCAAAAATAAAAAAACTGAAGCAACCCGGTTTGAACAAGGGTCCAAAACCAATCTTAAAGAAAAGAACAGTCAGCGAAATGTTATCTCAGGCTTCATCAATTAGATTACCTCCCCACCATCACACTAATATCAATCGTTTACCTTCACCACCAATTGTCGAAGACGATTTTGATATTATCTCAAGAAAAGTTAATGCTCAATATTCAAACACAAACCTGAAAGGTCAACTTAATTTACAACAACCTTTAAAAGCACCAAGTTCTACTGAGAGTGAGAAGCTGGATTCACCCAAACCTCGTCACATCCATTTTAATGATCGTGTTGAACAATGTATTGCCTTGAATCATCCTGAATCTGATGAAGAATATGATGCAGAAAATGAATATGATGACAATGACAACAGTGAAGATGATGATGATGATGAAAATGACTCAGATGATGAAGGTGGGTTCTTCCTCAGTGTCAGATCACCATCTTCTGCTCAGCTGCATAAAGAGATTCAATCACTAAGTTCAAAGGATAATTCAGATGAAAAATTGGACACCAACTCACAGACTATTGAAAGTGATCAAAGTTTGACTAGAACAACATCTAAATACCAAATCATTGAATTGCTACCTTCGACAACGTTGAAATATGGCTCAGATGAAGAAATTGATAATTTTGCCATGTCACATAATACCAACACAAGCAGAGGTTATGACTATCATTACGATTATAACTCTGTTTTCAAAGGAAATGATAGCACTATTCATATTGGCTCGAATGATTTTGAATATGAGGATTCTCCTCAACACCTTGAAGGCGTCAACCTGCTTGACGTTCCAGAAAACATAGTGTTGGGTTCAAATATCGAAATTGTTGAAACTCCTCAATTTCTTGAGCAATCAATAAGTTCACCACTACTGTCCACCCCAACTACTCAACCGCGTTCCATTGAGTCAGTGATTTCACCGAGTTCCTCTCCCTCACTTTCAGACGGTCCACCATCTAAAGAAATCTCGTTGAATCCAGATTCGGATGAAGACTCAGATGATGAAGGCGGGTTGGAGATTGGTATTAGCAGTAATAGTGTTGCTCGAAACAGCTCACCACTTTCATCCAGTTCCAGTACGAAAAACTACGGTGAAAACTTAAGAAAAGCTAGCCCGAGCCCAAGTTATGCCTCTATGAGCGATGTTGCAGCACAAGGATACATTTCACAGAGTTCAAATAGCGATAACAATTTATCAAATGTTATATCTGGGTTTAACAATAATGCAAATGGTGGTAGTGCCAATTCTTACAAGGCAGATATCAAGGATATACAGAAAACTATTGGAAACTTGAATGTTGATGAGGACACTGAAGATAAAGGGTTTAAGTCCAGCTTTTTGAACTCATGGAAGAAACATACTTGAAAACTTGCTTTGGTTGAGGTTCGTAATCAGTTCAAATTGCAGAACTTGAGGTTGCTAAGGATTCATAACTCTCTCCTCCTAAAGGCAATCTTCTTTGTTCTTTGTTGATAATGTTAATAAAGGTGCTCTAGTGAGCCATTATCATGTTTTAATCCGTATATTTGACGTGTTCCTCGCTCTATTTTCTATTTTTTTGTAGTGTAGGAAAATGAAAACAAAAAAGTTGCGAAACAGCACATTTCGCAGTAACGAAAACAACGCCCAGAGCAGTACAATCCTTTCTAAACCCATTCTGAAGACCTGGAGCAGATGGACCGTTCAATTCAGACAGTGATGCAGGAAGGTTATGTTCGAGACTTCTCCAAGGAGCTCGATTCAGACTCAATCTCAAACGACAACCTCCACCAAAGCTCCAACGAGAACGTTGATCGTCTCTCATTGGACTCGCTAAACTCATCTTCCTGGAGAAATGATCACGACGACTCTATATCACTCAGTCTCAACGATGATCTGGCAAGCAGAAACGGCAGCATTGCGTTTTCAAGAAGGAGTTTTGAGAGTTCTAGCATTTTCACTTCTAGTTTTAGACCAAGCATCGATGACAGTCTACCTTCCTTAGGTCTAAACAAGTTATCTATTCAAAACGTGAGCCCACTAGGCCCCAATTCTATTTATGAATTGATTGCTGATGTAGATGCAAGAAGATCCAAAGCATCAAGTTTGAGTCCCAACATTGCTAGAGCTAGGAGTAAGGTTAACATTCCCCCACCAACTACTCATGATATCCCTTCCGTTCAATTGTCTAAAATTGAAAGACCTTCGAAGGAGAAATTCAAACCTTATTTGAATGATATTGGTGATCAATACGAGAAGTATAATTCTAACAAACAGTTGACATCGTCAACTTTAAGGTCATTTGTCAAGAAAGAGTCTGGGGAAGTTATGTCAACCAATGAATCCGAGGAGTTGAGTGACGTCCCAGAATTCTTTTTTAGTGATGTTTTCAATCTTGACGATCCAAGAGTATTCAAACAAGTAACGGAAGGAAGTAAATTGGACAATTTAAACGATGTCTTGCAAGATAAATTATCATCGCATTTAGACACGATCGAAATTCATCTCGTAAATGAGATCTCAAAGTCCTCAAACTCCTTCTTTGACGCTTTGAACGATTTAAATGATATTAATGAAAAAAATATGAGAACCGTTGAATTGATAAGTGATCTAAAACTAAAGACACAAACTTTAGAGCAGAGGAAGATTCAACTGAATTTATCAAACCTAAAGCTGAAACAAAAGCGAGAAAATGTTGCAAAACTAGAGCAAGGTCTTTTGCAAATCAAGACAATAATCCAAGAATCCAATGTTGCTAAAGATTTGTTTTTAAAAAGTGATTATAATGGCTGTATGAATAAAATTGATGAGATCGAACTGTTGATAAAAGGTGAATCGTCAAGCTTGAAATGGCCATTCCCGCTACAGGATTTCACCAATCTACCTGGATTATCCTCTGTCAAACAGCAACTACAGTCATTAAGGTCTCAAACGGGTGGATCTTACACCAAGATCTTCATTGATTTCTTAGTGAATGATCTAAGAGATCATTACGATGATATTGATTATACAAAATCCTTGAATAGACTAACAGAAGGGTCTAATTATGAAAGAGAAATTAGTGATAATTTCAGAAATCAGTTGAGTGAATATGTTATTGGTTTGGCAAGATCTGGTGAGATTGCAAAAGCTATAAAGACTTACGAGGAGCATTTCATCAATGATATGAAAAACATTGTTCGAATTTTTTTACCAAATGAGGAAGATGTTTCAGTGACATCTGTTAAAGATTCATCATCCGCAGTTAGTTCATCAGTAAATAAGCCGTCTGGTAAAAGTCTTAGTGCTCTGATCAGATCATTGACTCCCCGAGAATTTGAAGATATGTTAATAAAAATTTATTCCACTGTATCTGAGGGTCTCAGAAGACTAACAGTCCACCAAAAGTTGTTGTTAGATTTAGCTTTAAGTAACATTGACGACAAGAAAGGTGATTTGATTATGCAATTAGATATCAGGGATGCTATCAATAGAACGATAGAAATTATTCAGGTACGAATGGGTAAGATTATCACTGTCAGAAAAGAGCTAAACGCTAATCTAAGAAGCGATTACTTCCTCAGAATCTTTTATATCAATTCGATATTTTTGAACGAATGTGAAAGCATATCCGGATTGAACTTCAAATATTTGCCAGATGTCATTAGTTCACAAGTTAAACAATTTAATGCCACTTTCCAACATACGAATATCAAAAAGATAAATCATAGTGTCGATACTGAAGAATGGAAACCGTTGATTGTCTCTCATGCTGTGCAGTTGATTGTCAATGATATTGTTGATAATAAAGATTTGGACCAGGGTCATCATTGGAAGGATGACTTGCTTCATCTAAGGGAAGAAAAGAATGACGTCCAAGAACAGGAAGAACCTTCACACAAAAGATCCATTGTTGTTGGTGATAAAACTTTTGTTGCAAACAACTCGCTCCTCGTTCTGGTAATGATTATCAAAGATATTTTTGTTCTTGCTTCCAATTTTCCTAATTTATCAACGCTATATGAAGCCAACGTTTTGGAGCTCCTCAAGCACTATAACACTAAGGTCATGCAGAGCGTTCGTAAACCAGATGGGTCTTTGGATAGAGAAAAGAACTTGAGTGTTGTTGGAGAATCATTAGATTGTTTATCAGAGATCATTCATTATATTCGGGTCAGTTTCGACAACTTGGACCATGATGACACATATGAGAAACTACTGTTGGCAATATTCACTTCTAAGGGTAAGATTGACAGCACTAACACAGTACCAGAATGATATGTGTTGCGCATGCTCAATCAGAGTTTTGTATAGAAACAATGTCATTTATTCTGTATAACATGCCCCGAAAATGTTTGTAAGTAAAAATTATTATAAAAACACTAGAAAAGACCTTCTAGTCAAGGATCTGCAATGCAGCTTACTCCGTTTAGCTTAATATACTAATAGTGTATCTGAAATGGACAAATATCAAGTAAAAAAAAAAAAAGTAAATTGTTGATACTGGTTTTGTAATTTTTATTATTGTTTATCATTACTCTGACATCATAAAATTTATGTGTTGAAAATAGTTATATTTAATTTGATGGCTATTAACAGTTTGAAAGAAAGTTGAATCCTTTTTGAATCAAACAAACAAATAATATGGTACTCCAGGTGGTTATAACAAAACTATTGTAAATGTAATTACCTAAATACAGGAAACTATACAAAAACGGACTATACAAATCAAATGTCAACCAACACATCGACATTTGAAAGAGCTCATCACAGTTCATACAGCTACGAAGAACAACAGAAGCTATAGGTCTGCAGAGTGAGGAAGATCAATGCACTCATTCACTCTAATAGATAATGGTGGAAATCACATTCTAAGTAACTAAGTGCAGCTTCCTGGGACACCAACAATGCCTGGATCATTGATGGATGACCTTTCTTTATCATTCTATTGAAGTGAGTAATGGCTTATACTTTAGCTATCTTCTAGATCGAGGATAAGTGACTACGGCAGAGAACGACGGTAGAATTCAGACTATTCAAGATGATTCACCATCTTTTATTCGTTTCTAAGTGGTATGCGCAGATAGTTAAGGGAGACATTCAGTCCATTTTTCTTTGAACCCTTTAACAAGCAATTCATACCTCTATAAGACATTCTGAGAAATAGGTGCCATACCCTCCACAATTAGTATTGAAACATTCCTCTTTGTACTTTTACTCTAAGACTTTTTCGAACGCTGTTTTGTTGATAGATTCATTACCCAAGTAAGCTGCTCGCGTTTCCTTGCATGAACCCTCTTCTTTCTTTTTTCGCGGAAATCCGTTGATTTTTTTTTTTTTTTTTCAATTGACTAATGTTTATTTATTTCTAAATATCCGCGATTTATAACCGTGGTTTTCTAATGTTTAATGTTTATGACTAATACTTATTTGTCTTGTAATTTTTAACCAATAACTGGTTATCTTGTAGAACCGTAGTTTCCTATTCAGCTTCTTCTCAGCAGTTGTGATGTTGCGTAGTATTCAAACTCGTTTCTTGTGGTTTTTTTTTTAGTTGAAAATATTCTCCGGGTGTGAGACGAACTCACGATCTTGATTTTCCTGACACCTTAGACCAACTTGGCTAAACCTATAAATTTTATTTGCTACACTTCGCGAAGCCAGGTATGATTACCTAATAATCCGATCACTGACCGGAAGTAGATTGTTTACTTTTTTTGTGCTTTTTCTTTTTGCCGAAGTGGCGAACACAAAAAAAAAAAGGTCACCCTCCAAACTTAGCGTCAATTTCTTTCGAAAGGGTAACAACAACAAACAACAACAACAACAACAGAAGGAAAACCAAAACAAGAAAGCAATGGCTATTTCAGATTACAGAGAGGGGGCAAAAGCTCTCCTGAACTTGAAGAAGAAGGAGGAAGAGAAGGCTGATGACAAGCAACAGCAACAACAGCCAACGGAGAAGGATGTTGAGGCCGCTGTTATAAACTTTGTTGGTGGTACTCTGGATCAAAACAAGAAGAATAACAAGAGAAAGAAGTCCTTCAATAACGAGGAAATCAATGAATTTCAGCATTGGAATGCATTCTTGGAGACTGACCAACTGCAACAAGGTGAGGACGAAGAAAACGCTCAACATCAGGAGCTTCCACCTCAAGTTCAACAGAAAAATAGAAAGAAGAGAAAAACTGTTGGTGATAATAGTATCGTTGACCCTGAACTATCGACTATTGACGACCCTACTGACCATGACCAATTGGTCAGGGCTGCTATTTTAGATGCTAACCAGCTAGCTGAAGATGCAAATGTCAACATTCAGGATTACATCCAACAACCACAAGATGAGAATGATGGTAAATTACACCAACAATTGGATAGTAGTATCATTCAAGCTGCGCAAGCAGCAGCTGCATTGGCAGCAGCTCAAGGTTCTAACCAAACATCTCACCAACATGAAAATCAGGCTCAACAAGGTCAGTCACGTAACCAACAATCGGCCAGTCAGGGTAGGGGTACACAGGATCTTCAGGCAACTGAACAAGCAGCTGCCATGGTTGCAGCAGCAGCTGCGAAAGCTTCCCACTGGGTTCAAAACCAACAGCAAGGTAAAATGTTCTCAAAGGAAGAAAGCGAAGCGATCAATAAATTCATCACTGATTATTGTGCCATTAATGACATGACAAGAGATGAAATATGTGAAAGAGTCTGGTCCAATGAACGTAAAAAAGATGATTTTTGGGATTTGTTACACAAAGTGCTACCTTACAGAACTAGGGCTTCCGTTTATAAGCATGTTAGAAGAACATATCATGTTTTTGAAGTTCGTGGTAAGTGGACTCCTGAAGAAGATCGAATTCTAGCTAGACTGGCAGCAGAGAAGGACAGTCAGTGGAAGGTTATTGGTCAAGAGATGAGCAGAATGCCTGAGGATTGCAGAGATAGATGGAGAAATTATGTGAAGTGTGGTAGTAATCGTGCGGAAAACAAATGGACATCAGCCGAAGAGGAGCAGTTGAAGAGTATCGTTGCTGAAGTTATTTCTCAGCAAGAACAGCACGGTATTTCAAGCCCTGTTATCAACTGGACTGTTATCTCTGAAAAGATGGGAGGAACAAGATCAAGAATTCAATGTAGATACAAATGGAACAAACTTTTGAAAAGAGATGCTGTTGCAAGGGCACAATCTATTGATATCAACGATAAGGTCTGGCTACTTACTAAATTGCAAGAATTTAGGTATGGTTCCGATGACGAAATTCAATGGGATGAACTGGCTGCTTTGCACCCAAAGAGTTATTGGACTGGTCCTGATTTTAAGTTATGCTATGAAAAGATGAGATCCGTTCTTAGGGACCACAGAAAGAAATCCATTAGTGATATCTGTCAAATTCTATTGCAAGAATTGATCCATGAAGCTAATAGACACAATGCTAGTATTGGTTTACCCGTTGTTTTACATTTTGGTCAAAATAAAAGACCTGAGGAGAACAATATTGCAGCAGCAACAGCTAATGCTATTGCTTCTGCTGCCGTTGGTGCTTCTATTGAAGGCAATCAAAGCAACGAAGGTTACATTGAAAACCATGAGGGTCAGACCTATTAGGTTGTTGCTATCACTTCAGTAAAAGGTTCTTGGACTTATCTTTGTATTATATATTTTATCGTTTTTGGCTCACTGTTTTTTTTCTATGATTTTGTGTTATTATTGTTTACAGTTCTCTATAATTCAAGGGTTGAGATTGTATCAAGTCTAATGTAGTAGTGCAAGAACCCAATAGTTCTATAACTACAATCTTCCAGAATTTATAATTTACAGATTATATTCAAAACCTAAACCTTTAACAAACTCATTCAATAATTAAAATTTTAATGTGATAACATGTTAAAACAACTTAGAATTTAGAAAATTTTTTGTTGGTTTTACCGGCAGCAGCAGAAACTTTCAAAACGTTGAATCTAACAGTTTTGGAAATTGGTCTACATTGACCAACAGTAACTAAATCACCTTCTTGGACACGGAAAGCTGGGGAAACGTGAGCAGCTAAGTTTTTGTGACGTTTTTCGTATCTGTTATATTTTGGAACGTAATGTAAGTAGTCTCTTCTGATGATGATGGTACGGTGCATTTTGGTGGAAACAACGGTACCAGTTAAGATTTTACCTCTGATGGAGATGTCACCAACGAATGGACATTTCTTGTCAATGTAAGAACCATCAATGGCGGCTTTTGGGGTTTTGAAACCTAAACCAACTTCTTTATACCATCTTTTAGTACGACGGTTAGCCTTAGCTTTTGGGTTGATGAAGATGTGTGGTTGCTAATAAAGAATTGTTAGTAAAAATATTCAAGAAATATAGATATATATAATGCATGAAAGTGAATGGATGATTAAGGAATTTTGAGTAGGTTATAAAGTTATAACAAGATTGAACGAAAGTACTTTCTTTATGGGGGAGGGAGGATACCTTGACTCTAGGCTTATTTTCGTTCACTTCAAATTTGGGTGAGTACTCGTGTCAACACTTGATTAACGACACAATGTAGTGGTATTATTCTTTTGCTGGTATCTGTGAAGAGTATTTGATATCAGCGGTTTCATCACGTTCGTAGATAGCATGGAAATTCTATTCAGATTCTCTGGAAAGTAAAATGATCAACAAAATCAAAGTTGACTCAGA
This sequence comes from Wickerhamomyces quercuum, assembly GCA_030556525.1. Taxonomy (NCBI): domain Eukaryota; kingdom Fungi; phylum Ascomycota; class Saccharomycetes; order Phaffomycetales; family Wickerhamomycetaceae; genus Wickerhamomyces; species Wickerhamomyces quercuum. The sequence goes on from JAKTUE010000004.1 coordinate 197,637, forward strand.
TTCCTCTTTCTTTCTTTCTCGTCCATTCTTTTCACACAGTATTTCTTGTCACATACTTTTTGGAAAGCACGTTCAGATTGAACAGTTAATTCAGACATCTTTACTAAGTTGGTTGTTCTACTTCTTTGTAGTTAGTTGACTGTTGTAGTTTTCTCTCTTGATTTTTTTTCACCACTCTGAGTGTGCAATTTTGGAAGAAGAGTGCTGCTCCAACCAGAGGTTTGATTATGTAAATTATCAGTCATCAATGTTTGTTGATTCTCGAAAAGTTGCGTCGGTTTGGCGAAACTGAAAAGGAGCGTGTGGTGTTTGGATGTATGGAAAGTTGATGTCCCTTCAAAAGTGAACGCCCTAATACTACTCACGTGACATACAAATTATAGGGCTACGAAGTGTATTTCCGGACGGATACCATAATATTCAATCTTGAGATGAATCAGTTTGCAGGAAGGACAGATCCTCAGCTCTTTCAGTTCCAACTAATTGTTCAAACAGATCTTGCGGTAAGAACTGATGATCGTCGTATTCAAAGCCTGGAACAACAACTTCACTAATCAGCAAATGGTCATCAGAAGCTTCCTTATCACTCAAAGGTAAGAGGAAACTAGCTTTCCAAACACCACCTGGAACAACCCATTGAGACACTTCACCCTTAGCGTGATCAAAACCGACAATAAATGAGTGAGTTCTGCCATCTGGGTATATCAACACATATTGGCCTCGACCTTTCTGTAAAACATGAATGATTCTGTTCAGATTTTTGTGAAATCTACCAAACGGAATTTGGGGCGTTAACAAGTAATAGATTAACGTTGAATAGTTTCTGTATTTGTCAGGCGTATTATCTAGCTCTCTAGATGTTTCTATAATTTGAGAATCTGGAGCTGAACCATTGTAAAACGGGTTCAGAAGCTTGAAAGGCGATCTATCTGTTTCTCTGAAGAATCCACCTTCACGATGCCCAACTAATCCCAACGACTGGATTAGCTTTTTATTTGATTCTGCCTCCTCAAATTCTTGTGTGAAGTATGCTGGTTTACTTATTGGCGCACTGAGAGCATTATCAATTGTAGGAGAGGCAAAAGTATCTGTCATTACTAACTCGCTTTGATGATGAATAACTAATTGGTTTGTGTCAGATCAGGTATCATTAGTAATTTCCCCTAAATATGTAGATGATTTTGCACGTGATTTCTCATGCGATATGTACTACATCTTCCAGATGAATGTCTAAATTAAATGCTTAGTTGAATATAAGATTAGTTGATCTAAGTAAAATATCCTAATCATTATAGGATTTTGTTCTCAGTTGCTCACCATAACGAATTAAAAGTATACATGAGGCAAATCCACACATAAGGAAAGCTGCAGATATAGTGCACGTTAGACCTATTCCAATGGCATTTACCTCTTTTAAGACCAATGCCGATCCAATAGCAGCAGATATAAATCTAACAACGTAATTACCGGCAACGGCATCACCTTTTAGTTGTGGCATAGATTCCACGCAATATGTGTTGATACTTGGAAAACAAATAGTCTGTGCAAAACCACCTAGAAACATCATTACGATGGGCACTGCCATACCACCCTTTTCTTTCTCAAGACACCACCCATATATAAGAATTGTCGCTGGTATAATGAAGCCATAAGAAAAAAGCATGCTGTGTAATCTATCTTCAGGAATGCGTACACCACGAATCTTAATGTACTTTTTAACGTGGTAATCTGCCCATCTACCTCCGAAGAACGATCCACATACATAACCAAACCCAGGAGCAAGATAAAACAAACCACCATAAATTGGCTCATTTAAATTAAACCTAGGATCGACAACATATCTGATTGGTGTCAACAAGGAATACATGTTGAAGTGTAGTGCCATACTAACAATGGCAGCCAGGAGTAGGTTTGGATAACGGAATATGTAAATCAAGACTCTTAGCGGATTGTATTTTATGAAGTAGATCTTATCGCTTTTTCCAAAATGTCTTAGTTCTCTTTTCTTTTTAGCCAACTCTGTGATTCTCGATGTCTCAGGAAGAAAGAATATGGCAAGAGCTAATGTAATGCCTCCAAGCCCAACTTGGATCCAGAAGATAACTCTCCAAGTGGTATATGTAACAACAATACCCCCAATAACTGGACCTAGAGCAGGTCCAACTTGGGATCCTGATAATACCCAACTCATGGCAGTTCCCCTACTAGTAGGCTCATAAATCTCACCAACCGCACTTGCTCCAACAGTGAAGAAAGGGGTACCAAATAGAGCAGACATGATTCTGAACAAAAAGAACATCGCAAGGTTCTGTGATATAGCTGTCAGAGCAGAGGCTACAACAAACATCGCTAAACAAAGAAGGAATGTGAATCTTTTCCCATATATGCTACCAAATGGACCAATCAGACATGGGGATATGGCCATGACAATACAGTATACTGCATTTGAAACGTTGATGACAGTACCCGTTGTTTTGAACCTGTCAGCTATGATGGGAACCGCAGGTAAAAGTGATAGAGAGCTCAGTGGTGATAAAAGACAGGATAACGACACAATGAAAACGATCATCTTCTTTCTACCATTTGAAAACCTTGCATAGAACTGATCTTCGTTCATCAGCTCCAAGGGAGATAGCTCTGGCCCTTTTTCATGGCTCTCATCTTCTATGGATCTGCTTAAAGCAGCTGTTTTCTCAACATCAACAACTGTGGTTGATTCTTTGCTTAAGCTGGGCTTGATATTAGATGACATTAAGTATTAGCAGGAATGCTTGTTTTCATTGCAGACCAAGCCTTTTCGTCCAGTTCTTGCGGTGTAAGACGGAAATTACACACAATGCTCTTTCTTATATAAAGGAAACAAGCTCTCCCATTTGTTGTTACCGTGAAAGCCATAATTCAACAATAGTGCGATTGGTTTGTGAGTCGGTTTTGCGTTCCTTTTGGGAAATCTTGCGGAAAACTAGAGAGCTTTCTCCACCGGAGATCTCAAGCCTGTTCTCCGATGCTTGATGAGTTCAAGTTGGAATCTAATCTTGATCAAAAATAGTTATAAAGTGCAAGGCCGACCCTCTTGAGGCACATCTCAAAATGAAGCAGATGTAATCCATCACAACAGGTACATCATGGGTGTTAGAAAGTTCACAATAGCTGGTGTGCAACTTGGTCCAATCCAGAAAGCTACTCCAAAGTCAGAAACAGTAAAGAGATTAGCACTGCTGTTGAAAGAGTCCGCAGTTAAAGGTGCAAAGCTAGCAGTCTTTCCTGAACTATGTCTCACTTCCTTCTTTCCAAGATGGTACATTGAATCTCAAGAAGAGGTCGACTCGTACTTTGAGAAAGGTGATATCACTAAAAGTGATGTTCTTAAGCCATTATTCGATACTGCAAAAGAGAACAATATCGGGTTTGTTCTAGGATATGCTGAACTTACTGAGGAAGGTCAGCATTTCAATACCTATGTCTTGGTGGATAACCATGGTCAAGTTGTCTCAAAGTACAGAAAATGTCATTTACCAGGTTTTGATGAGCCTACGGAAGGAATCCCATTTCAACAACTGGAAAAAAGATACTTTGAGTATGGTGATTTGGGCTTTACAGCTTATCATTCTGACCCTGAATGGATTGATGCTACTATTGGTATGTTGATTTGTAATGATAGAAGATGGCCTGAAGCATGGAGATGCTATGCTTTACAAGGCATGGATTTATGCTTGAATGGTTATAACACCGCTGCTAATGGAACATCTCTGTTTGGCTCCAAAGAGAACAAAGAGCTTAGACAGTACCATAGTGACTTATCAACCACTGCAAATGCTTATTTCAATTCTACTTATGCTGTTTCTGTCGGTAAATGCGGTGTTGAAGATGAACAAGGACTTATTGGTGGCTCAATCATTGTTGATCCAAATGGGAAAGTCATTGCTCAAGCGAAGACTGAGGACGACGAATTGTTGATTGCTGAAATCGATTTGGACGAGACTGTCAATGGGAAACAAAAGATGTTTGATTTCTCAAGACATCGCCGTCCAGAGCTCTATGATAGATTGGTCAGTCAAAAGGGTAGTATTGAGACCAAGTTCCATGGTTAAGTAGTTCCTTAATACATATAAATTCACTAATAAATGAAAATTTCCTTCGATTGGCTCAAGACCTTTGATAGGTGTTCCTTAAACTCTTCTTATATTGTGTACTCCACTAGGACTGTGATCTTAAGATCTGCAGACACATATCCGTTATTTCAGCTATATTTAAATAGTTTCGTATGTTTATGTCCATCTTAGATATTGATCGAACTTGCTCAAAATGAAGGTTTATCCAATATATCAGATGAAAGATACAAACATGACATATTAAATAGAACTTTATTTATTAAAATATATAGCATCGAAGGAAACTCAACAAACAAAAGAAAACACAAAGGCACGGAAAATTTTAAAGATTAATCCCAGATTGATCACGAGTTTCTTCTGGCTGGGATAGAAAATACATTCACTTTATGAACTGATCTCTTCTCTGGAAGTGAGCTCGATGAGTTGTCTTCTTCATCAATTTTAGATTGTTGTAGTTCAATGCCTTCATAAATTTCACCGTCCTCTGGTTTGATAAATGTGTTACCTGGATCTTCCTCAAATTCATCCATATTAGCCATCCATATTTTTGGAAAGAACTTGCAGATTAGGTAGTAAACAACACAAGCAACAAATGTACCCGGAACATAGGAGAATGAGTACAGGTAGATAGCACCTTTTGGAATGTTCTTGTTACCACAGACCCAAGCTAATCCTGGTAAATTTGGTGCAATACCACAGAAAAAGGCAATAAAACAAGGGATATTGAATCCATGATAATATTTGTACGGACCATCAGCTTTGTATAGACCTGGTAAATTCAATCTTCTACCTCTCAAGATGTAATAATCGACACACATGATACCAGCGATTGGACCCAAGAACATAGCGTAACCACCCAAGAAACTTGAAAATGATTTAGCGTTCTTCTGAATGTTCCATGGACAAATAACGATACCTAGTATCATACAGACATAAGCACCTCTTCTAGCATTAATCCAGCGTGGAAACCATAGTGAAAGATCATATGAGAAGGAAACGGTGTTGGCTGAGATATTAGTACCGATGATAGCAAAAGCCCAACAAGCAGACGAGAAGAACTGAGCAGCTCTGTTCTTCCATAACTTTTCGACCTGCAGTGGGTTCCAAGTAGTAACATCATACACGACTTTGGCAGCAGAAGTAACAACAATTCCCAGGATACCACATAAAGTGACAAGGACAACTAGTCCAATAAGTTGTGGCCACCAAACTTGTTTTGGCTTTTTAGCATATCTTGTAAAATCTGAAATGTTTAGAGCAAGAGTGGCTTTTGGACCAATAGCTGCAACAACACAGCGGAAGAAGACGACAACAACAGGAGTCCCATCAGTGATGTTATTTCCTTGTTTGAAGATTGGACCAAATCCATGAGCTGCATGGACAGCCCAGGCAAACAAAACTATACCAAAGATTGGTAGGATAACAATTTTGAACAAGAACATGATTCTTAGCTGATTAACTGTCATGTACAAGACTGGTAATTGAAGAAAAACGAACAAAAAGAAACACAGTAGTTGTGCACTAGTGATAGCAGCGGACTCAGGCAGATGATTTGGGAAAGTCTCAAAAGAGGGCCATATAGCCTCAAGCATGGACTGAACAGCTTGGCCACCTTGGATTGTTTGAGTACCACACCAAATGACACATACAATACCTCTGATACCAACAAGAATATGGGCTCCTGAGAAAAAAGGAGCAGCACCACCAGTGAATCTCATCATAAGAGGGAAACCGATACCATACTTAGCACCAACATAAGCATTCAACATAGCTGGAACAGCAACGATTATATGTCCAACGAAGATGGCAAGAATCGCAAGACCGGGGCTTAAACCATTGCTAATAGCAGTTGAAGCCACTTGATACATCGAGATAGACATGGCCTCTGCAATCCAAAATCCCAGAATGGAGAACCATTCCCATTTTCTCTCTTTAGAGTACTGTGGAACAGGATCTAGAGATTTGTTAGAGAACAATATACCATCAGAGTAGGTAGATTCATCTGGGTGTAGTTCTATTTTCTGTTTTATCGACTTCCAGCTGACCATTATTCTATAAGTTTCCTAGCCTTTTTCATCTTCGAACACGAGGTTGGGATGAGCGTCACAAAGCGGGATTGTCTGTTTATAAGCGAAAGAGAGTCCATCGATTGATTTACGAGGTTCTGCAGAGTTGTTTCTGATTCTTGTTTGATAATAGCTGTTTCAACGTTTACAGTACCGCGAAAGAATAAATCACTGTGGATCGGTCTTGTTGAATCACTTCTCCGATCCATCACCGAAACCTTACGAAATGAACGCAGAAGCGTTTCTTCAATGTGTCAAAGTCGAGTAGTAATGTTCATTGTGTTTTTAATGTAAGCTAATCAGGTGCTTTTGCCGATAAGATATAGTCAAGTAAGCAATACACCCAGGAGTTCGTTGTTGATCGGGTGGTCCAACCACCTTCACGCTTATCAGAAAAAAATCGTTTAGAGCCCTCCAATCGTTACAGTCTCGCTATCATTTGGCATCTCAGACTCTCAGCACATTTTTCACTATTGAGAGAGATGTTGGAAGCTGAGGTACTGGAAAGACGATTAAAAATACTCCACTTTGGATAATTAAACGCATCTGATTCAACTACCAGTCATCGAAATGATTACAGAAATCAACGTTGAGCATTCATTAACTATTATAAATAAATCCGTTTACAGCGCTAGATGGCCTTTGATTCTTGTAAAAGAATAGCTCCAGATTCTCAACACATCGTCTTTCGAAGTTTTTGAAGCTGTCTTGTGTGCAAACACCAACATGAGGTGTTAGAGTGACCTTATAATTGGACAGTAATTTTTCGGAGATCTTAGGCTCAAACTCATGAACATCAAACCCTGCACCGACTAACTGCCCTCTTTCTAATGCGTCAATCACGGCAGCTTCTTGCACAATGGGGCCTCTAGCAATATTGACTAGTCTGACCTTGGATTTCATATGTTTGAATGAATCAAGATTCACGAGGTGTGTAGTTTCTCTTGTATGTGGACATGCAACAAAGATACAGTCCGAGACCTTGAAAAGATCCTCTTTGGTCTTGCAATATTGTATGCCTTCAACTTCCTTTTCCAGCTCAGGTTTCTGAGATCTGTTATGGTATACAATTTTCATACCCAAACTAACACAGGTTTTGGCAACCAGGATTCCAATATCACCTAGACCAATTATTCCTAGAGTTTTGCCATTTGGATCTTCTGCAATATTTGTAATCTCTTGTGAATCATAATACTTTCCTGGGGTTCTCAAACAATGTTCTGCATATGTAAGATATCTAAATGAGGATAAAATCAAGTAAACACCAACATCTGCCGTAGCTCTTGAGCAAGTGTTTGGTGAATTACAAAACAAGATGTTTCTGGAGCTCAAATAATCAACATCAACAATATCGTACCCATGACCTGACTGAACAATAATCTTAACAGACTGTGGTAGTAGCTTAACGACTTCATCCCTGAACAAATAGTGATGGACATAAGGGTTTGATTTCAACCAGACAGACTTGCATACAGCATCGATGTTTCCAATTTTTCCATGATTAGGCTTCTTCAACTCAGATATGTATTCATCAACGGTATGAAAATCGTATATGACTAGTTCATACTTCTCGTTCAATGTTTTCCATGCTTCTTCATCATGGACGGGTTTGTCCCATGGTATATATAGAACTCTTGGTTTAGCAATTGTCATTCTATCTCCGTTATAGCATACAGATAAGCAGAAATTCGGTCAACTGATACAGTCATATTAAAAGAGAGTTCCTAAAGTTTTTATACAAGTTTGGTGGAAACTAGTAAATTATAGTACACCAACGTTTTTTTTTTTTTTTTTTTCCAGTTGACAACGTGGAAAATCGGTCAACTCAACCAGGATCTCCGATTACATAAGCAGAAGTAGTATTGTAATGTAGCACATACATTCAACTCTTTGATCTAGAGAAAGATGATCCATGTATTTACACATAATTCTGACCTCTTTCGACTCTTGCGTTCAGGCTACTGGCAAATAGCCCCCTCTTGGACGTCTTCATACCAGATCTGACTAGTCCCGTTAGAAGGTTGACACCACTGACTACACCATCAACAACTACAACCCCTTTGGGTTCAACAGCTTTAGTCACAGCATCTTGCATGTCTGCCATACCAGCACACCCCAGAACCAGCACATCTGCTCCTTTCTCCTCTACCAAGGTCAACGCAACAGACGACATCAATCTCAGAACCTCTTTTCTCGATTTGGTGTGGAGTTCCGCGACTTTCAGATTGGTGCTCAGCAGGCCGGCACAGAAGCCCTCCAAACCAAAATTCCGAACAGCATCACGGTGTCTTACTGAGCTCTTTGCAACTGTTGTTATGATACCAAATCTTCCTCCGAGCAGTCTAGCAGTATAAATGCCAGCCTCAAAGATTCCACATACTGGCACGTCAAATTCTTCCCTCAGACAGTTGACCAGAGGATGGTCAGAGAAGCAAGCGACAAGAAGAGCATCGGCTTGTTGAGCATACTCGTAAACATCTCGAAAACAATCAGCGGAAGAAAGAACACCATCCAGATGGCACTCAATAGTCTTTGGAGACGTTGAAACCTGATTAGTATAGCCATACAGGACAGTGTCAGGGGCGAGGTGCTTTTGTGCCATTCTCAAACAGTTTTCTGTCATTATTTCCGTGGTGTTTGGGTTGATCAACAACACTCTGATCTTCTTGCTAACATCATTGACATGACTGCCTTCGACTTTTGGTAACGAGTTCAGATCCTTAGCAGTCATATTTCTTATGCTTTTCTTAAGCAGAGTTGAACATAGCAAGAAGCCCAAACGGTTCTGCTACCGTTGTTTTATTGAACTTGTGTCTTTTAGATGTCAAGTTGGTGGGTGGAGATTCATGATCGGAGAACTTTCCATGCATCTCCGGAACAGATAGAGCTATATGCTCATCGACTAACATCAAGATCTTAATGAACTTCTCTGACGAGATATAAATATTTTTCATTCAAACTGCATCTTCCCTAACTTTCACTTCTCCTCATCCCAACCAATCCTGATCATGTTTGACTTAGTTATCCATAACGGGTACATAGTAACTGCAGCTGATATACTTCCTCCCTCCATATACATCGGTATCAAAAATGGAATCATTGCAACAATGTCTACCGAGCCTCTAGTTGGTAAGAAATCCATCGATGCTCAAGGTGGCTTCATTACCCCAGGTGGTATTGATTCTCATGTTCATTTGGATCAAGCAAATGCTCCTACAGGTGATAATTTTGAATCTGGCTCAAGAAGTGCCATAGCTGGTGGAAATACCACCATTATACCTTTTGCCATACAGTCTAAAGGTGATCATGATCTTGATTCCGTGGTGAAAGATTATCATAAAAAGGCTTCAATAGGTAGTTATTGTGATTATGGTTTCCATTTGATTATGTCGGACCCAACGACTGAATCTCTGAAAAGACTGCCTGCTATTGTTGAAGAGCAGGGCATTACTAGTATCAAGGTCTATACTACTTACCCAAGATATAAGCTGAATGATTCACAGCTATTAGACATTCTATTAGAAACCAGAAAGCTGGGAATGACAACCATGATCCATGCAGAGAATTCTGATATTATTGATTTTATTAATCAGAAACTACATGATAAAGGTATGACTGATCCGTTCTATCATACCATATCAAGACCAATAGAGGCTGAAGATGAGGCTTCATACAGAGCGATATCTCTAGCCAAAGTTGTTGATGTTCCAATCTTGATTGTTCATATGTCATCTGAAACTGCCTTGAACCATGTGGAAGATGCTCAAAAAAACCTAGTCCCTATTTTTGCAGAAACTTGCCCCCAATATCTGTTTTTGACAAGTGATGTTTTGAAACAAGGCTGTTGCAATCATAAACATCACGATGATCCATTCGAGGGGGCAAAATACATCTGCTCACCACCACTGAGACAAGACCAGAAAGAGTTGGAAGGTGTTTGGAAAAAGATTCAAAATGGAACGGTGACAGTTTTCTCAAGTGATCATGCTCCATCTAAGTATGACCATCCAAAGGGTAAGAAGTTGGGCCTTGTTAATGGTCTTCCTCATTACAAGCAAGTGCCAAATGGCTTACCTGGAGTCGAAACAAGAATGCCATTACTATTCTGCTACGGTGTTGAAACAGGCAGAATCACGCCTCAAAGATTTGTTGAATTGTGCTCCACTAATCCGGCAAAGCTATATGGTCTCAGTGATAAGAAAGGTACCATTGGCGTTGGGTTTGATGCTGACATTACGATCTGGTACCCAAAGAATAAAATGGAAGTATTTGAACTGCATAATGACATGCTTCACCATGATATAGATTATTCACCATTCGAAGGCATGAAATTCACCAACTGGCCACGTTATACAGTCTTGAGAGGTAATATTGCCTGGGATAGAGATAGCGGTGGTGTCACGAGCGAGTTAGGATCTGGGAAGTATATCAAGAGAGGTGCATCAAAACTTGCAGGCCCAGTTGGTGAGATCAATCCAATCTTTAATTAAGTCTCGATAGATACCATTATAGTCAAAATAATTCCGCAAAATGATTTACTATCGATGTTTACAAGTAGAGTAAGGGATAAAGGATAACTGTAGACACACGTGATCTCTATTCTACAGACAAATAGTATCGACTTTTCATTTTTAACGAGACCAGTCTCTGGTGTGTTTTCTAGGCTGTTAAAAAGTTAGAAAAAAATCATTAAACAAATCACACACACACCAACACAATATCACCGAAAACCCGTTTTTTCATAAGTGCAAGTGAAAATGCCTGAGAACCAGGTGAAATACCTTTCAGTGAAATCGCATGGAAGAGCACATCTTGCTTGCCACAGATGTCGCACACACAAGATCAAATGCTCAGGAGGTAAGTCTTTTCATTGTTCTACAATGTCTTGATACCAGTCCTAACAAACGTCAGAACGACCAACTTGCCGAAACTGTATCGTGTCAGAAAAGGAATGCAAATATCCTGGTCGTGAGAGGGTGGTTACGCTAATGGAGTCTGAGATATTAGCCCTACAGGAAAAGATTGGGGTGCTGGAAAAGAAACTGATGCAAAATGAGTTGAGTGTCACCAGATCTAATAGCCATACCGCGGAACCTGCTGAACTAGAAGTGCTCGAGGATAACTATTTCCAGAATTCCAACAATACTGACAGCTCACTGTTCTCATTTCTAGATGTTGATTGGGATGACGAAGTAGTTGTCGCTTCCAACACCGATGGTTTGAGATACTACTATGACGATAACTCTTCAAAAGCTCCTATTTCAGGTATTTTAAGTCTTCCTGAGAAGCATGTTGCATTAGCGTTAGTAAAAAAAGTTACAAGCTTCATTGGGCAAGAGTACTACTTGTTTGATAAGGAGGTTTTTCTCAAAGAACTGGAATCCAACTATGAGAGTCACCTGAAAACAGATGATCCAGTATGGATATGTTACCTCCTAATAACGCTTGCAATTGGTGAGCAGTGTTCTAATGATACATTGACGATAGAGGCTCCAGGAATTTATTATTATAATACTTGTATGAAGCTCTTCAAACAGAATTTAGAAGAACCCAATCTGAGACTTGTCCAGATACATTTATTGATTGCTTTTTACCAGCAAGGTTTGAATAGATCCAATACAGCTTTCACAACATATGGATTAGCAACGCGATTGTCTTTAGTTCTTGGCCTTCATCGGAAGGCAAAAAATCTCCCACTTGAAGATCGGGAAAAGAGACGAAGATTATGGTGGACTTGTTATGTCATGGATAGTATATGGGCTGCGAAGATTGGCCAACCCATTCATGTGGATAGTAATGATATCAGTGTGGAGCTTGATACAGTGATGGATCTAAATGACGGATTCAAAGTTGATATACTGAAGTGTAATGCTCAACTTGCAATTCTTATTGGGCATATAATGAGCAAAATATATAAACCAAATGTTAAAAGGACAATAACTGAACTTTTAAACTGTTTGCAGAAGCTGAATATTTACCAGAAAAACCTTCCACCGAAAGTGAGAGAGAATATAATCACTGAAGGTGACCGAACTGCTGCCAACCTATACTTAAGACTGAATCAAATTGTCATCATCACCACAAGACCTCTAGTTTTATCAATGTTTATTGGGCAAACATCTGAATCTTCGACAAGACCAGAAATTAAGCAGGCAATAGTGAAATGTATTAATACCGCCTCTGCTAATATCAACATTTTGAATAATTTGAAGCAGATCGGTCTTTTTTCAAACTTCGGATTCTGGGACGCTAGATACTTGTTTTCTGCTCTATTGATTCTTTACATGAAATCAGGTGGTGACGCTACCTATTCTACATTGATCAAAACTGGTCGTGAGCTAAACAAGGAGATGGCCAATTCTGGAAACTTTACTGCAATAGAGAATGAGAAGAGATTCAAAGAATTGGATTCATTGTTCAATAAAATAAATGATCAGCCTTACATTGGAATCGATGTTTCTACAGAGAAATCCAATGAGATTGATGTCATAAATGAGCAGGTGATCACTCCAAACTCTTTATTAGTTGATGATATTGCGAAGATTTTCACTGATATTTCTTCGTTCGATAATACTGTACATAGTTTTGATGATCTATTTCAACCTCTATCTAGAGATTCAATGCCTGATATTTGGAAAAACATCACTACAAATTTGAAATCATGGGACACTTCAGGAAGTGGATTTTAACTAAAATTGCTATCAACAAAAAGTTTAGTATTCAGCAACACATTCAATTTCAACCTTTAACTTTGGGTTTGGGAACCGCACGATGACACAACTTCTTGCTGGCTTATTTGTGAAATATTTGCCATACACTTCATTAATAGCCTTTGCGTCTGCCTCATCTTTGATGAATAACAATACTTTCAACACTTTGTCTAAAGAAGATCCAGAAGCTTCCAAAACCTTTTGCAAGTTCAAAATTGTGTTTTCAGTCTGTTGAACAACATCTTCTGGGATTTGGTTGGTTGAGAAATCAATACCAGTGGAACCTGAAGTGAAAACAAGACCATTGTGCTTCCAAGCTGGCGATAATAATGGATTGGTAGCTGGGCTGCCAACTTGCTCGTGTGTGACTCTTTCAGCTGGCATGATTTGGGATATCTGATTAAATATGGTCTGATGATTATATGCGTTCACACCATTCCTATCAATAGTGTGTTTTACGACTTTTATATACTTGCCCTCAGATGTAGTAGATAAGCATTGTTGTTATACATTTTCGGAGAAGCTTCTCTTTTTTCCCGAGACGAACTCAGCTAAAGAAAATCAGGGGAGAAGTGACTCAAAAACATACGAGCTATTGTTGAGTTCCGGATATTTAAACTTGCAAAATTTCTGACTGGAGAATGTTCATGAACTGAGCATCTCAGAATATTAAGCACATATAGATTAAAATATCGATCGAATCCGTCATGAGTGGAAACCCAGTTGTTGTGGTTGGTGCTGGTGTCATTGGCCTATCAACAGCCTTGGTGCTGTCAGAGAAAGGTTACAAGGTTGAGATCGTTGCAGCACACTTTCCAAATGATCCATTAAGTCCAAAATACACCTCAAGTTGGGCTGGTGCTCATTATAGACCGTTCCCAAGCAAGAACGACAAAGAATTTGAAGAATCACAGTTGACAAGAGTTACATTGAAGTATTTTGAAAAATTGAGTGTTGAGGCACCTGAATCCTCCATCAAATTCGTCCAAGGGATCGATCATGTTGAGGATCGCGGGCTATATGGGGTGAGATCTAAAGGTTATTACGAAGACATTGAAGAATTGACAGAAATTCCAAAGGCTCAGTTACCAAAAGGTGTTGAGTTCGGGGCAAGCTATAGAACTTGGGTATTGGATTCTCCTATATACCTTCAGTATTTACAACGAAAACTAACGTTCCAGTATGGAGTAAAGTTTCATAGAATCGAGCTAGGCTCATTGAAACAGGTTTTCCAAATTTTCCCAAACTACACCATTGTTAATGCGTCCGGATTGGGTCTTCAGTATGAAGGTGGCTATGATCCAAAAAGCTACCAAATAAGAGGTCAAACTCTTTTGGTTCGTGCTCCACCTGGTAATCCATACGAAAGTAAGACAGTCACTCATCAAGGGCGTGATGGATCTTGGACTTTTGTGATCCAGAGACCTTTGAATGGTGGATTTATTCTAGGTGGTACGAAGCAACTTGATGATTACCAGTCATCACCAAAAGAGGAGGATACTGCTGCTTTGATCAAAAGAGGGAAATCGCTATATCCTGGGCTATTCATAGATGGTGAGTTGGATATCAGAAATGTCAACGTTGGGTTCAGACCTGCAAGAGAAGGTGGTACAAGAATTGAGTTGGAAAGAGTTCCAAAGGGGAGAATTATACATGCTTATGGCTGTGGTGGTATGGGATTTGAGCTATCTTATGGTGTTGCACAAAAGGTGCTGAAGATAATTGAAGAGAATGGATTAAGATCTAGACTATGATATTTCATTTTAATTTATTCTAGTAACCAAAGCTTGAAAATGAGTGTTTATTTGATATAGATATCAAGGTCATAGACTATTTTGCCATCGTCGGAACACGACCAAAATACTTGATTATAATTAATGAATAGAAAGTCCAAGAAACCATTATATATTACAATTCTCAAGAACATTTTATTTCGTGCACAGGGACGTGGCTTATTGCTTCGTCTACAGATTCTGTATCTTCATCATGGAAGTCCGTTTCGCTACAATAGTCTCTGTTCAAACAATAAAACATGTAGAGCTGTTCTTTATTTAACGGGTAATTAATAACCAAAATACAAATACAACAACCAAAAAAGCATCCCCTATAAAAAAGACAATAATCTGCATTTGAACATGGCCATTAAAAGTCACCAAACAGTTGAAATAAGGGTATACAGCATGTGCTAGAACAATCAACTATTTGAGACATCAGTTTTCTTCATTAGAGTCGTATCAAATTCTATTGATAAAATGAAAAGTCAAATCAACTGTTGGATGGCGCATTGACTTTAGTCACCTTGATATTCTTATCACCCCAAGCATTCAACGTGTTGAGCAATTTGCCTTCTTCGTGTAATTTTTTCATCTCATCAGAACCACCTCTTGAGACACCACCAATAAATAAGTTTGGCACGGTTTTTCTTCCTGATTTAGTTGCAATATATTCCTGTAATTTATGGCCGTGTTTGTGTTTATCTAATTCGACGATGGTTGGTGGAGGAGAAATCTCATATTCTGATTTCAATAGGTTTTTTAAAGCTTTTGAGAACCCACAATATGTTTTAGAAAAAATGACAACTGGTGATAATCCTAAGATAGATTGTAATTCTTGGGCAGCATCGAAAAGGTCATCATCTTCCCCTTCTGTGTCAACTTTAACAGCACCGGAACCTGTGCCTCCAGTAACACCATTACTAGAGGGTTGCTTCGATGGGATTTTTCCAGGAGCGAGGCCATTCGAACTTGGGTCTAATTTCTGTTGTTGTTGTTCTTTCTTGATCTCAACATTGCTCTTATCGTTTGACTTGACTCCGGTATCTTGAAGCTGTTGTTTGAGCTTATCCTCGTGCAACTTGATTAGACCCTCATCAACTTCGCCAATCTTGGTTGTAGTCTCAACGTTCTGTGGAGCATTTGTGTTTAGAGAGTGGGAAGGTACTATAGGCTGTGATGCTTTCTGTGAGGTGATGAAGATGAAGACAAGAGTTAGGAGAACGGCACTGAGAGCGAGGATTCTCGATTTTCTAGAGGACACCATTGTTCCAGTATGTTTAGTGTGTGTACGATTATATGTATATGTAGATAGATTAGTGTCTCTGTTAGTGCTGATTGATAAGGAATGGGTGTTTCTGGGCTGGTGTTGTTTACGTTTGGAAGGTGTAAGTTGCCAGGTTTTTTTTTTTTCATTCTCTATTTTGGTCTTTTTTTGGGGAAGGATTTCGCTCTTTAAGAGGTTTTTCGCGATCTGCCAGAAAGAATCATCAAATGCATAAAATGCATGGCGCTGCGGCTGTTTTGGCCAGTGGGCAGCAGGAAGAGAGGGTAGTTTAACAAGGGGGCCCCGGTGGGCTGTTGGTACTTAGCCAAGGAAGCGTAATGGAGTTCAGTAGAAGTGAATGGCTACTTTCGAGGTTACAAGCTTATCCACTTCTGAGCTTATCAATCAACACATTGTGTTATAATTAGGATCTGCTGTTTTATGTGCACACAACGTGGGTCGCACAGTGCCCTGGCGTTGGACAACTTTACCTTAATTATTACGACGTGTTTCACTCCCACCGTCAGAACAGGGGGCATCTGCGTAATGGGTAAGATTTACTACGCATTTGTCTTCGTATCTCTTGACAGATTACAAGGTCCAATGTCCCTCTGAGGCTACTGCTAGTGACCACCAACCATCCATCAAACTATTCAATAGTAGCAGTAGTAATCGGTGACCGATCTCTTCACGCACATCTCTTCGTGATTGCCCACTAGTTATCTTCACTGGCTTTACCGACTCCAACAACTAGAGTCTCGGTGCGCAGAGATGCACCACTAAAGAAATGTCAATGGCGGTAGAGGTAGATCCTCCAACCTCACACGATATTCTCGAATCAGAGTTGCCTTTTCAGAACGTTTTTTATTTTTTCTACATTGGCAGAGAAACGCGTCCTCTTTGCAAATCTTTGTTCTATCCTTTTGGCGCTCATTGTTTATACCGCTTCAATGACGTATCACAGTACGTAGATTATTTATTACGACCTACTGATTAGTCATCCGAGTGAAATTTGTGCACCGGATCTCAAATGCTTCTCTGTATGGTACTTGGGGATAACGGCGATAAGATAAGAGTCACACATCCTTGCCAATTGGGAAACAAAAATCATGGCCAACTCACAGAGGATCAATAGCCGTTTAGAAAAGAGCCTCTCAGTTGGACTCATATTCATCCATTAATTTCAATACACTCAAATTGGCACCACCACCGATTTGATACATTTGCTGCGAAGATTAAACTAATTATTTCCTGTGTAAATAGACATGAAATCCTTTAGTGGAAATACCTAAAAGTAAAGACAAAGCGGATAAGATACAGAACTCGATATTTCAAGATTTCCCTTTCAGCTACACGAATTAATACAAGCAAACCATATCATTCTCATTAGCAAGAGTTCTGCATACCTAGTTTATACTCCAACGCATCTTCCAGTTTTTCCCATTCGGTTATTTTATAAGTAAACCATATCACTCTCATTACCAGCCTTCCGGCTCATACAATTTCTCCTTCAACACCTTTCTTCATTCTACCAATTCACCAGCCTTATCAAGCCTGTTCACATAAATTTGGGCCGCCACTAGTTGAAGCAGAAAATTTTCCAATCCCCTTATATAGCCATGTTTCAAGTCAAGTAAACCAAAGTTTGCTTCCTTAGATAATTTCTCTATCGCTTCCTCTGTTAAATCTTTGTCTAGTATGATTTCCCAACGTCGCGGATCGATAGCAACTTTATACTGAAATGGCTTAAATAAAACATCGACGCTGACAACGTTGTGGTACTCCTTCTCTAATTCACCCATATCACGGCACTCTTCGTTGTACTTCTTTGTGAGCTCTTTAACCTCTTTCTTGAACTCATTAGGATCCCCCCAGGATAGGTTAAAATATCTCTCCACGTTGGCCTTTTCGATGCTGATAGCTTTCGTCCCCTTTTTAGAGAAGTCATCTAGTGTATTCTGTTCATAAAGCACTGGCATGATTGAAGTGAGTTTTGAATAGTTCATATGTATTCCCACCTTGGTGGTGCAGTTCGAATTATCACTCTTTTTGATGCTTCAACTAGCCCCTTGTGACCTCTCTGTCAAGAATCATAACCTTTCCTAATACATACAGAAGACGAATAGTTAGTTGTCTATATCTAAGACAAAACACTCAGAACCTTAAACCTGGACAAGAAGTCCGACATGTTCTATATAATTAGAGATCCTAAAATTCCGCGACCCGTCCCGCGGGTACTTTTTGGAAAGGACCCGTGTACCCGCAGAAATTACCTAATTGGGAGTGTTTCCTAATTAGTCTATTTATCTATATTTTTATTTTCTTCTTATATACTAACAAAAGTTGATCAATACCCTAATAGTAGAAAAAGTAGAGCAATGTTCTTTTAACTTACAATAAATGTTAGACAATTCGCGGTGTCTCTCTCTCATACTACTAGGCCACTAATTAAACAGTAAAACATTTATGAGATTGTATGTACAGGTTTTATCAATTATTTAGTAAGAGTATCTAAAGTTTGTGTTCTCTAAGAATAACTTGAAACTGATACAATTCTATTATTGTTTGTTTGGTAGATTCGACGAAATACACATATGAAAAGACGTAGTTCAAATGAGAGCATGTGATCTCTAACATCAATGCCCTCTAATATTATTGCCGTTTATAACACTACAGCTAGTGAACTAACTATCTAATCTCTCCATCTGATCAACACTTCATCCGTTCTAAACTTCTGTGTGCAAACTGTATCTTCAAACTCGAATTTTTGCCCCATCCTATACTCCAGCAACCCAGCATGTGCAATCATTATACCATTGTCAATACAAAATCTTTCATCTGTGGCATAAATTGAACCTTTTCTATCAATAACCATCAGTTCCATCATTTTTTGCAATCTCTCATTACAACCGACACCACCAACAATCAAAACTTGCTTTGTGTTTACATGTGCCATAGCTCTCTCCGTGATTTCAACCAGCATTGCAAATAAAGTCTCTTGTAATGAGAAACATAAATCCTCCACAGTTATTTTTGCCTCTTTAGTCTCTTTATCGAAAATAATCTTATTGGAATAGTTTTTCTTGAACAGATCATTGGCCAATTGATCAATATACGCTAAAATACCACTCATACTAAGATCCATACCTTTGACAGTATATGGTAATTCAACATAACTCTTCCCTTTCTTAGCTAATTGCTCAATGTTGTAACCGGGACTTGGCTCGTTGGGAATCTTTAAAGTTCTTGCAAATCTATCCAAACAGTTACCAATCGCAATATCTAAAGTCTCACCAAAGATTCTATACCTTTGATTAGAGTATGCAATCACTTGTGTATTACCTCCACTTACATATAGCACAACTGGGTTATCAGCACCTGTTATCTCCCTACCCATTTCGATATGTCCAATACAATGATTAACACCAATTAAAGGTAGGTCCCACAATTGACTGAGTGTTCTAGCAGCAATAACAACACTATGTAAAGGAGCACCCATCCCAGGGCCCTTGGTGAAACAGATACAGTCTAATTCGTCTCTCGTAACACCAGATTCCTCAATGGCCCTCTTTATTAGACGGACAACCCAATTTCTATGATGGCGGGCTGTATCCCTCGGTAGAAATCCTTCTCCTGGTGGTGTTACATATGTGTCTCTGATATTGGATAAAACCTCTGCTCTATTGGTCTCTGATAATGGTCCTAGTTGGTGTCGTATGATACCAACACCTAGCTTATTAGCAGACCCTTCAAGTCCTATGGCAGTATAGTACTTCTGGCCTGGTTTGGCGTACTTATCAAGATCAACCATTTCCACTCCTGTCTTGTCTGTTGTTTGTATGATAGATAAGATTGATGAGGTCCATCTCTGTTCACAAAATTTTATGGTCTAGGAAAACCCAATTACGGGAATTGATCATGTGACTGAAGCGTAATTCCGAGAATCCGAGAATATTGGTATTCAACCACAGAGAGACGTCTTAGTGGGAAATTTTACTTTTAAAAGGGGGCTGGAGGTTGGTAGTACAAAGAAGAGCATACCAGATGCTGTTCATATGGATTCATGTACTTTTGGAGTTATCCCTAACGTTTCTATAACCAGATTGAAGAGGTTCATGAATTTCGTCATGGTTATTTGCCTTAAAGGGTAAGTTTATGGTCTACCGTATACACAATTTGTCTTCTTGAGCATAAACTCTAAAGAAATATTCTTTATTGCAGGGTGTAACAAGTGTGATGCGAGAGGATGTTGCAAAGCTCTGTTCCAATTGACAAAATAGTACCATTTCTTTTACTATCGAACGATTGTTTCTCCTTTGTGTGGGAATATCAAAGGAAGCCACAGTCACGAAGGACTTATAAATATATCAAGAAGTCACCTTCTAATCAATATTTCATCACATCTCATCCATTATAACCGATCAATCATATAAAAATGACTACAGAACCACCAACTAAGAAACAAAAAGTTCAACTTCAGAAAGTTGCTGATCCACAACCTTTGATCATCAACTTATTCCAAGCGTTCTGTCCCGTCTTACATGCCCCAGGCCAATGGAGAAACCCTCGTGATACGTCAAGAGATTATACCAAGGCTCAACATTGGGTCGAATTGGCCCAATTGGCTGAAAGGGGTAAAGTGCATGGTTTATTTATTGGTGATTCTTTAGCTATCTATGGTAGTTACAAATCATCAGGTTTAGGTGGTGCGTACAACTATGAAGAAGCAGCTAAATCTGGTAACAACTTCCCAAAGAACGATCCAACTGCATATTTATCAGCAATTGCCATCTCAACCAAGAATGTGTCTGTTGGTATCACCTGCTCTACTTTGTCTGAACACCCTTACCATTTTGCTAGAAGAGCAGCTACTTTGGATCATATCTCTGATGGTAGATTTGGTTGGAACGTTGTTACTTCATTCTTGCCTTCTGCTGGTAGACAATTGAACAACGATGGTTCATTCCCAGAAAAGAAATTGAGATATGAAAAGACTGATGAATACCTACAGGTGTTCTATGAGCTGTTATTGTCTTCTTGGAGAGATGACGGTGTCGTTTTTGATAGGGAAAACGGGATCTTTTCAAACCCAGATGCTATTAGAGAAATCAACTTCGATGGTAAATACTTCAAAGTTCCTGGCCCTCAAATCACTGAGCCTTCTCCTCAAAGAATCCCATTAATTATCCAGGCCGGTACATCTCCAAAAGGTATCGAGCTAGGCGCCAAACATGCTGAATTGATCTTCGTTGGTGCTAGAAGTCCTGAGGAACTAAAAGGTAAAATCGAAAGCATCAAGAAAGTTGCTGTTGAGAAATATGGTAGAAAGCCTGATAGCATCAAGTTTGTCACCATGATCAAGGCAGTTTTGGGTAAAACCCACCAAGAAGCAGTTGATAAATGGGATGAGATCTTGAGTTACAAAGATGACGAAGGTATTTTGACCCAAATTGGCGGTAGAGGTGTTGATTTAGACCTAGCTACTTGGGATGAAGATTTGACCAAACATGAAAATGCTGATATTAGGGAATTTGCTGCTCCTTTTGCCAAAGCTAATCCAGGTTCTGTCATCACCAAAAGATTTGTGGTTGATCATGATTACAACACTTTTATTGGAACAGGTGAAGAAGTTGCAGACGAAATTGAGGATTATGTTGCCAGATCTGGTGTAGATGGTTTCAACTTTACAAACATTCTATTCCCAGAAACATTCACTGATATCGTCGATATTTTAATCCCAGCTTTACAAAAAAGAGGTCTAGCACAAAAGGAATATGCTGTTGAGGGTGGTTCTTACAGAGAACAAGTCTATAGAGAGAAAGGACATTCTTTTGTCCCAGAGGACCATTATGCTTATGGACTAAGATGGAAAGCAGGTGAATCGAAGGAGGACTTCGAGAAGCGTCTTGCTGAGTTAAAAGAGAAGCAAAAGAAATGGGTCATAACAGCTGACTAGCCATTCTCAAAAGTAACGAAAAAAAA
This sequence comes from Wickerhamomyces quercuum, assembly GCA_030556525.1. Lineage (NCBI taxonomy): Eukaryota > Fungi > Ascomycota > Saccharomycetes > Phaffomycetales > Wickerhamomycetaceae > Wickerhamomyces > Wickerhamomyces quercuum. Next base: position 219,546 of record JAKTUE010000004.1, read on the forward strand.
AACACAGCTTTGAATGAACAGTATTACATTAGTTATACTAAATCAAATATAAACTTAAACAAAATTTGAACGGGTCATAAAGTCATCACATTATCATGTAGCTATCTCTTGCATAAGGATGCACAACAAGAAAGTCATCCTCTGGTCATCTTGTCAGCGTGCCTCTAAACGTTGGCATTCAGTTCAACGCCATCCAAGGCACTATCCAACTGGGTATAATCGAAGTTATCAACGGTTCTCTCGAACTCTGTTTCCTGAACGGTATTATCGAACATCTGACTAATTCTAGCATCTTCAGCTGTCTGCAGGTTATACTCCATTATTGCTTGTGTCTGTGAGTATGTAGGAGGTGGTTTGTAGTTCCTCAGGGACTCCTGGTAGGAGGGCAATCGATCATTCTCTGTGCTCATCGTGGTACGCAGTTCTTTCAAGAGTGAATCTCTTTGTCAAAAGAGTGTGCAAAGGGACTTTATGCTAAATAACTTGCGAGTCTTGTTTTTTGCGGTGAGGTAATGTGGACCTGAGAATTGATACACACACGGTTTCTTATTTGCAGAGGAAAAAAAGTAAACAAAGGGTAAACAAAAGATTCGCAAAAAGTAAACAAGCTCAGCAGAACTCCCACTACGAGATTATAACTCTGTAATGACTGACTTGAACCACTACTTCAACTCGATCAACTATAGCGCAAATTCACTAAAAACCCTATATTTTAGACCACCAGGCATCTTCACTAATGCTCTTATATCCAAACCAGAGATTACATCCCTCTTGAGAGATGCTGATAACCATGAGAACGCCCTATACCAGATTGATAGCCAGGGAAAACCAGAGAGGAAAGACGGTACGAGAGGTGTTGTTGAAAGACTAAACTATGAGTTTGATCATCATGAGTTTCAACAACAGTTGAACGCTAATGAAGACCTGCAACAACCAGTAGATGCAAGACCTTCAGTTGTTCTTGTTCCTAGAAATGCTGAAATTACTACACCCGATATCAACAAAGGTTTCAAGAGCCTGATGAACAGATTTAACGAAGAGAGCCAAGACTATGATGTTGATGTTTTATGCGAAACAGTGAGGCAGCTCTTAGAAAAACAGTAAGTCCCACATTCAGCACTCGTTTATAGATATTGGTTACTAACAGTGATTTAAAGACCAATCAAAGGATTGAAAGAAGAGTTGGTGCAGTTCAAAAATAGATGGGAATCACTAAATGCTGAAATAATGCAACATGAAGAAGTTATCGAACAGCAGCGAAAACAACTAGCCGAAATTAACTTTTCGTTAGAAGACACGAAGCCTTTCCCTGATAATTCTGATAAGTACCAACAGGAAGAAACTGCGAAGGCGAATACAATCAAAACAATTGTCGATCTGATAGCGGAAGAAGAGGAAGAGGTCAGACAATTGGAGCTCGAGCTTGAGAGAAGGACAAGAGAGGTAAGTGAAGCTCGCTTCGATCAATCAAAAACCCACGCTACTAACGCACGATCCATAGAGTGAAGCACTAGTAGATGCATCCAGACAGTGATTACTCAAATAGACGAGTCGCTAATCTGCCCCTGTAGTCGTTCCAGCCTAATACTGCCGTAAAAGAGTATTCACATGTTAGGGATATTGTATTTTGTTATGTAGCCCCGCCCGACGCGATCTTGTTTGATCAGCGAGTCGGTTTGTTTGTTTTCTCGGATTTCCAAATGTGCTTTCAGTTTGAAATGAATAATTTTTATCAGATTCAAAGAAAACTGGAAGAATTCTAGCAGAAAGGTGATTCAAGCTATTGTTGTTCAATTGAGCGTGCCCTATCAGAACACTGAAAGAGTACAGTTCCGTGTAAATATTCAATACCTCCCGTGGCTCGCTGTGTTGCCACTTCCAAGGAGCTCATCTTCGCCCTTCTAAGAGTTCTATTTGTACAGAACCTGAATTCTTTGATCCTTTTTTTTTTCCTGGTGAAGAATTGATAGCGTGACAGTTGATGTCTATTCCTTATTAGATACACATCCATATTTGAGTTTCGAGGAGCATATCAAACCTATTAAGAGATTCAAATTGAGAAATTTGTTTAAATTTGCACTAATTTTCATTCACAAGATTGCTCATTTGAGTTTCGTTTGCCTTCCCCATATTTAACTATTCTTTGAACATATATTACACTGATAATGTCATTTAATCGGTCGCAAAATACGACGTCAGGCAGTAACGACTTGTATTCAACAACTGCTTCATTTTCAAAAGCGGTAGCTGCTACTGCTTCAGCACTGATGGCACAGGACGTTTCGGGCGATGCTCTACTGACCAGCTCTAGTTATAAGAGGGCTCTGAAAGATGCACTGAATTCTAAAAGCTCCGTAGCTGTCCAAAGAAGAAGACATGACTTCGGTGATCAACTCTCAGGGAGTCGTTATGCTGCATCTGCCGACTACTACCGAAACGCTTTCAAGAGTTCGAAAGCTGCATACCAATTGTTAACATACATACCCGACGATTTACTAGTTGATATTCCAGAAGAAAAACCTTCCCCATTCTCTCTATTTCAAGGATTCAATGCTGCTATACCCTCTGTTGATGAAGAGATTGAGTTAACAAGGAGTCTAGGTGAAGGCGATGATATCATGAAGAAGTTGACGAACAGTTCACAAACAGAAAACGATGGAAATGAGCAGAAATTCAAACTGCCTCATGGTATAACAGAAGATAGTATAAGTGGATCTTACTCAACACCAAAATTGAACCAGTATAAACAACAGATATCGGACGGTTTGGATTTGTTAGAAATAAGAAAGAACCTGGCTGCTTCCGAGATTATGGAGATTGATAACAAAATTGCAAAACTGCAAAACTTGCGTAACGTTGTTTTCAAAAGAGTAGCTAATCTAGAACAAAACGAGTTGTTTTTGGAGTCGCACTTGCAAGATATAGATGATAGAATACAGATGATTAAAGATTATAACATGGAGAAGCCAGATGACGACGAAATAATTTTAAATGATGAAAGAAGCACTGATAGTGATGATAAGAATTTAGATGCCCAGGATGATGAATCTCTTGATGATTTTGATACGGATAGGCCATTGCTTTCGAAATCTATTTACGGCAAGCTACAAGAGAAACCACCAAAATTCCGTAAAAAGGGCTCAAGATCTAGGAAAACAACACCAACATTACAGCAGTACTACACACCTGGAACTGAGATTAGAACTATTGAAGCACATGAGGAACCAATAACCTGCTTTGACTTTGATATTCCATTTGGTTCTATGGTAACAGCATCATTAGACAACACAGTTAGGGTCTGGGATCTAAGCAGGGGAAGATGTCGTGGTTTATTGGAAGGCCATAACGCACCTGTGAATTGTATGCAAGTGGATGATAATTTGGTTGTCACTGGTTCTTTGGATGCGTCATTAAAACTTTGGGATATCTCCAAAGTCACTAATAGAGATGATGAAGATGATGGCCCATGCATCTACTCATTTGAGTCACATATTGAGGAAATAACAGCATTGAGTTTTCATAACTATAACCTAGTAAGTGGATCTCAGGATCGAACAATAAGACAATGGGATTTACAAACTGGTCATTGTTTACAGACCATTGATGTGCTTTGGGCTTCTCAAACATCATCAATTGACCAGTCGATTTCTGTAAGCAGAGAACACCCTTTCATCGGAGCTTTACAAACTTACGATGCGGCATTGGCTACTGGTACGTCGGATGGTCTCGTAAGATTATGGGATTTAAGAAGTGGAGAGGTGGTTAGATCATTGGTTGGTCATACTGGTCCTGTCACAAGCTTGCAATTTGATGATAAGCATCTTGCCACTGGTAGTTTAGATAGATCAATAAGAATTTGGGATTTAAGAACAGGTGGTATACATGATGCGTTTGCATATGAATCACCGATTTCGTCTTTGCAATTTGACTCTAGAAGAATCGTCTCTTCTAATAATGAAAACACAGTCAAGATTTATGACCGTGTTGAGGAGAAACACTCTTCTTGCGGTGGAAAAGATGCAGACAGTGCTATTGTCAATTATGTTCGTTACAGAGAAGGTTATCTCGTTGAAGGTAGAGCTGACGGAAAGGTTGGTATCTGGGCTATTTGAAGAAAAAAGGGCAAGGAGAGAAAAAGAGAAACATCACGAGAGGAGACAATACACGTTGCTGCATTTAGTTGGTTTAGGTTCCTCTTCCCCTGTGAACTGCATTGTATATAAAAGTTTTAAATGTTCTATTATATATTCCATACCTATAACATGCCGTATTTCATCCAAGTCGCCCTCGGATATCTCTTTTTTTTTTTTTTTTTTTTTTTGGTTCGACGCGAATTGTTTTTCCAGAATACCAACAAAAGCGATGATGTTGAAAGATATATTGAAATTGTACTTGATCAAACAGGTCCTTCTCTAGAACAGCCTACCTACTCACTGATCAATAATGAACTTCGGAGGCCAAACGCCAACCGTTGTTGTCCTGAAAGAAGGCACAGATACCTCCCAAGGTAAGGGCCAAATCATCTCTAACATAAATGCCTGTGTCGCCATTCAAGATACTTTGAAGCCAACTTTAGGTCCGCTAGGTTCTGACATCTTGATTGTTAGCTCTAACGGGAAAACCACCATCTCAAACGATGGTGCCACTATTTTGAAGCTATTAGATGTTGTTCATCCTGCTGCACAGATTCTTGTTGATATTTCAAGATCACAAGATGCCGAAGTTGGTGATGGTACCACGTCTGTAACTATTCTAGCTGGTGAATTATTAAAAGAATCAAAAGCTTTCATCGAAGAGGGTATTTCCTCTCATGTTATCACTAAAGGTTATAGAAAAGCCGTTGGATTAGCAATTAAAAAAATTAGAGAATTGGCTGTTAAGATTGATAAATCAAACACGAATGATCAAGAGTACCGTGAACTATTAGAAAGATGTGCTAAAACCGCCATGTCTTCAAAATTAATCAATACCAATTCACAATTTTTTGTAAAAATGGTGGTCGATGCCGTTTTATCTCTGGAACAAGATGATTTGAACGAAAACTTGATCGGTATAAAGAAAATCCCAGGTGGTGGTATTGAAGATTCACTGTTCATTAATGGTGTTGCCTTCAAGAAAACCTTCTCATACGCTGGGTTTGAACAACAACCAAAGAAATTCTCCAATGCTAAGATCTTGAGTTTGAACGTTGAGTTGGAATTAAAAGCAGAAAAGGATAATGCTGAAGTTAGAGTTGAAAAAGTTTCAGATTATCAAGAAATTGTTGATGCAGAATGGAAAATCATCTTGAATAAATTGAAATTGATTGAAGAAACAGGTGCTAATATCGTATTGTCTAAACTACCAATCGGTGATCTAGCTACTCAATACTTTGCTGATAGAAACATCTTCTGTGCTGGTAGGGTTCCAGCTGAAGATATGGAGAGAGTTATTCAGGCTGTTGGTGGTGCCATACAGTCGACCCCTACCGATATACAACCTGAACATATAGGTACCTGTGAATTTTTCGAAGAAGTTCAAATAGGTGCTGAAAGATACAATATTTTCAAAGGTTGTCCAAAGGCCAAAACATGTACATTATTATTGAGAGGTGGTGCCGAACAGGTCATTGCTGAAGTCGAAAGATCCTTACATGATGCTATAATGATTGTCAAGAGAACTGTCCAGAATAACGAGGTTGTTGCTGGTGGTGGTGCTGTTGAGATGGAGATTTCCAAATACTTGAGGGACTATGCTAGGGAAATTCCAGGAAAAGAGCAGTTAATCATAAGTGCATTTGCCAAAAGTTTAGAAGTCATTCCAAGACAATTATGTGAAAATGGTGGGTTTGATGGGACAGATTTGTTAAACAAGCTAAGAATGGCACATGCTAAAGGTGAAACTTGGTTTGGTATTGACTTTAATAAAGAATCAATTGGTGATAATTTCAAGGAGTACATCTGGGAACCTGCTTTAGTTAAGATCAACGCATTATCAAGTGCTACTGAAGCTGCTATTTTGGTTTTATCAGTAGATGAGACCATCACGAACAAAGAAAGCGGGTCTGCTAATGCTGGTATGGCCCCTCCACCAGGTAGAGGTAGAGGTGTTCCACGTTAGCATGTGAATCACTGAAATGATTCCTGTTTTATATAGAGAAGAATACCATTTAAATCTACTTTTCGACACTCTTTTGCAATTATTGTGTGTATATCTTTGGTTATGTTACTAAATGTCCACTTTATTCTTCTTCGCTACTACTTATTTCTTCATCATCATCAGCGTTATGGCGGGAATTCCTTAGCATTGCGAAGTTTCGTAAACTAGTAGGAGATCCGGTTTCAGCTCTTGAGTATTGGAAGGATGATGTTTCCTGCTTTTGTGAATCGTTATCCACCACTGTTATTATGCTTTCATCATTTAACTCTTCCTCTAACTCATTCGCAAGATCTCCAAATGCATCATCTTCGTCTAGTTCAGCTATTAAAGGTGTTGATATCGTTGATGGTGGTTTCTTAGAAGCAACATGTGGAACATGAGATGAATTCTTGGTGTTTGATTGAGAAGAATTGAAAGAAGATTCAGACTCGGTGTATGGCGAAGGCGTGGAAACAGCCTCTGTTAGTTTTGGAGTAGATATTCTTGCCTTTGTATTGTTTATAGCAGACACTTTTGCTAATGATATTGGAATCGGCTTCTTAGTCCGGTCTGGAGACTCCTGTGTAGAAGGGGTATGGGACGATGACAAAGGCGATGATACAGTGACCTTAGAAGAGTTCGTCGATAGTTTTGAAGAGTTTCTTCCGAGTTGTGTTAATGGTATATCTTCCTCCGCCAAAGGAGCTGAGCTTGACCTCTTCACAGACGAACTCTGTGTGGATGTGTTGATTGTGGGTGTTTTTGATCGTGGTTGCTTCGGTTGAAACAGTGATGGCTCTTTGGATTTCTTCTTCTTCTTAGACAACTCTGCCTTCTTCTCAGTTGTTTGGACCTGTGTGTTAGATTGGGGCTGTTGTAGTGGTAGTGGCTCTGCTGTTTGTAGTCCCCTTTTGAAGGAGGTCGTTCGAAGCATATATCCCAGCCTTTGTAATTCCAGCTTTTTGGTGTTTTCATTATATATGACAATACAATCTATGTCTCTCGACTCTGCAGACTGTCCTTCGAATACAAATTCTCCTTGAGTATCCTGTTTCGTTTGAAGCGTTAGTTACTATGATGGAACAAAATAGAGACAACACTGGTCACTACTTACTGTTGATCCAGCTTTGAGCTTGAAAGATCCCAGCTTCTTGTCCTCCTTCTCTAGCTCCAGGGGCTTGAGAACGTCGATACTGGACGGGTATGTTCTGTATTTGATGCTGAGCAGTTCGTCATTCTTCTGGTTTCGAAGATTTGTGGTGTTGTTCGTTTGTACGTTCACCAGGTGCTGCTGGAGGAGTTCTGATATTTCAATGTCGTACTCTCCATCTGGAAGCTCGAACTTTGACATGGCGAGGGTCCACTTGTATTAGGAAGAGCGTTCTTCTTGCCGGTCTGTGTTTGGTGATCTGTACGATGCTGAGAGAGGGTGTGAGCCAATAGAGGTCCAGTTGGGTTCTGTGTTTAAGACAGTTTTGATCGTGATTTTTGGTAGATTCTAAGATTACGTTCTTACGTTTTTCTGAGAGGGGTGCCATCCGCCGGGCGCCTAAAGCCACTGGCTTTTAAGATCCAGCTCAGCTCAGCGAACCGACTCGACTACACAGCGAAATACAACAGACAGTGGAATATTGTTCAGGGTAAACACTCACTCACGATCTCAGAGCCCTCAATCTCTCCGTCAACTTGTCCTCCTTCTCCTCAGAGGCCACCTTTGGCGCCTTGATCGGCTGAGCTTCCGCGTTCTCGGGAAGGTTGTGCTTAATCTCCAGCCCAGCTTCGTCTGCAACTTTGCTCAACAACAAGTCAACCTCTTCCTGAGGCGTACTGAGCGCAGTCGCGTTGTTCGTAGCACCTTCGTAGTACTCGGTGGACGCATCCAGATCCTCAAACTGCTGTTCGAACTTCTCCATGACCAGAGATATGTGTTCCAAGTTCATCGTCTGCAGGGCCTTGTCCATCCCCTTTATCACATTGGTCATGTTCCCTGTGACTTGTCTCATGGTCACCGCTGTCTGCACTCTTGACGCAACCGCATCTATCCTAGAGGCAAGTCTCAACAAATTCAGTCTTTCGTTTGATTTTCTGATGGCATTCTGAGCATATAATCTTGCAATATCATCATTTCCCTGTATCATGGCCTGTTTAATAACAATGATTAGTTAATAAGTGTAATTTATAAGAAAACAAAAATGCGAGTCGATACGTACCTTTTTTACCTTATTCTTCTCTGCAGTTTCTTCTTTGCCAGACTTGGCAGCTTGCCTGTTCAGTTGTTTCGCAGTGAACTGGTTACCAATTTGTTAGTATGTCTGTGTGTCAAGGTTGTGTCTATATACATCTCACTCACTTTTAGATTAAATAAAGATTCTTTTTTTGAAAGCACCAAGTTAGTAAATGAAACAGGAGACTCTCTAGATAGACACTCAACTCACTCTCCAGTCCAGACATCGTCGACCTTTTCTTATCCTTCCTCCGTTATTGTTTCTGCTTATCACGAGCTAAACTTGATGATTTTTCCCTCAAGGGCGAATTTGGCTTTTCTGTGGACGAAATCGCGATAGATGGTTACGAAGCAAGGCCGCTATGCTACATATTAAAGAAGGTTTTCTCCATCTATAAATGAAACCTTTTATTCTTCCTCTTCGCCCTGAATCCATAAATGTATTAGTTTTTAAGTATGTGTATGCAATAGATTAGTACGTGACCCATTTAAAAGTGTAATTTGTCCTCCACGTTGTATGTTTTTTCATACAGTATATAGCGAAGTCTCACTTTGTTACTCTAAATGTTTAACACCACCTTGGATATACAGATTGATATGTCATCCAGTTTACCACCAGTAATGAACTCTTTATTGAGATCATTCACTTTCTCAACGTATGGTGTTACACAATAATTGTCAAATGCTATTGATTTTGTATGGTACAACAAGTTCGCTGCAACCTCTTGTAAGTTGGATTTCGTTCCATTGATCTTCTTATTGATAATGTCAACAATTTCATCTGGATATAGATTATCAGTCACACCATCTGAGCAAATCAAAATTAAATCGTCTGTCTGGATCTCAAAATCAAAATATTGAACAACGCTGGAGGGCAGTTTGCAATCATCGGCTGTTCCGACTTGTTCAGGACACAAGGCCGATAGGTATTGTTCTTTATTAGTGAAAACTATCTCACCATCTCGTATTATGAATATTCTAGAATCCCCAATGTTCATTATTTTCAGATTTCTATCAATGATCATCGCAACAAGTAAAGTAGAAGAGCCTTTGAAGTCATCGTTTGTCATTACTTTTAAACTCTCAGCAAAAGATTTGTTCAGATTTGCAGAGAAGTCTTCCTCCTTGATAGCAGATAAATCACTAGAGTTCTTATATGATAATTCTGTGAAATTAGTGCTTATGTTCTCTAAGAACGATCTTGAGAACAGTCCTGCGTTAGCATGCTCTCCGCTCCAACCACTAACACCATCAGCTACCCCAATCAAGTTGGGTGAGACGATCATAGCATCATCGCCGTTTTTGATTGAAAGTGTTTCAAAAGGATTTCCATACAGTCTTCTTCTAGGGAGTAAAGAAAGACGTGAAGTTGAATCTGTCAAATCCATCAGAGAAGTGACTATAGGTAAGCGAGAGCCACCATGGTGAGCATAACTAGAAAATCCATAGTTGAACTTGTAGAAATCGGGTGTTCTAGTGAATCCTGTTTGTGTTGCAGATAAAGGTATTGGTCTTCGGGACCCTTTTGGTTTCTTGGGCTTTGGTTTGGATATGAGAGAAGAAAGAATGCTGCCTATTGAAAACTTTCCTGCATAATTCTTCGCAGCAGGTCTAAACATCCCTTTGCTTACTGATGTTTAATAAAAAAATATCTGTCTTTGCTTTTCAACATAAAATCAATAAAGCCTCATGGTGGAAGAAATCTTCTCCTTTATATAAATCTCGCCTTTACAGCCTTTGCTTTTTTATGGCAGATCAAGACTTCGGAACAATGCAGAAAAGTTTCTTTTTCAATTCGCGAAAATCTCCCATCCATTCCATTCAACCGACTCCATTAACTGAGTTGCTATAGAAACAGATACATGTTGGTCTACAATAAAGAAGCTCATATAACTAATAATGTACAATATTTACATCTCTAACACACACACACAGAAGGGAAACCGTTCAAGCAGATGCCAACTCGGAGAAGTATTGGCGAAGAATGGACGAAAGCATCTTTGGTAGCTCTGTAATATCATGAACAACAACATAGAACTCAAAAGGGAAACTGTCCAGGTACTTATCAACTTTCAATACCATGTTACCATTGATATCTGGAGTATATCTTACCTGACTCATATCCATGATAGATTCGTTGGAGTTGATTCCATCAATAATAACAAAAACTAGCATTATCTTCTCTTCTCTTGCACGACGAACCAATCTCTCAATAGTCTCATGATCTTCACAAACACCATCTGAAAGGATAATTTGTAATTGCCATAGATCAGAATTGCCCATTCCTCTAGCTTCAGTGAAAATTTTGATAGATTCAGAGACCAATTTTCTAATATTGGTTCTTGTTTGTTGGAAATCGAACTTTTGGAAAATTCTAGCACCAGATTCAGGTGTAAACTGTTTGTCAAATGGGTGAACAACTCTTGTATCTTCACCAAATTTAACAATAGACAAACCACCACTTTCTAACTGGGTTAAGGCCTTCGAAACAAGATAAATACTTTGAAATGCTAAATCAACAGATTTACTTTCAGACATAGATTTGGAATCATCAACTGCAATCATAATTTGATATTGACGTTTACTTGGTTTAGTACGTCTCAACCAGATCTTGTCCTTTCTGAAGTCACTCGCAATGTAAGGAATTATTCTTTTCATGTTCAATCTTTTACCGGTTTTGTAGTCACCTTTTAATTTGGTACTTAGAGTTGGTTCCAGAATTAAACGTAGCTGTTCAGAAAGATTAGAAGCTAGTTCTTGAGTGGACAGTTCGCTCTTTCTCCATAGCTCACGAGCATCATCAATGTCTCTAAAATCGAGATCGTCAACATTTTCTTCAGTAGCAGCATCAGATACCATATCTTCATCGCTATCTTCGTCGTTTATGTCAGCTCTCATGATATCATCAGCTTCTGGGAAATCCTGCTTACGTTCACCAATGAATCCACCTTGTGTCTTACCATTAAATTCTTCTGGGGTTTCTTTAGTATTGTTTTCAACTTCCTCAGTATCTGAATCATTAACCTCTTCAGTTGGAGCTAGGTTCTCTTCTTCCTCTTTCTTGATTTCTTCATCCAATTCGTCATCAATGGCTTTCTCCTCATCAATAGAGGTGACTTGATCTTTATTAGTAGCACCCAAAGCTTGAGTATCAGTGTTGGTGTTTTCACCCTCGACATGCTCAAACTCATCAGGACGTTGGTTTGCCTCCTGTTGGGCGGTTTCATCTTTCTCAGAAGCTTCTTTGATCTCTTGATGACGACGATGAAACTCTTTCAAAGAGTCACCGAGCTGTTTCAGAGATTCTCTAGCATTATCACGAGCATCATCATTCGTATCCTTATCTTTTGGGTCGTTCTGCTCTTGATAATTAGCAGAACCAGATTCACCCACATCTTCTCGCTCTTCGTCAGCTTGAGCTTGAGCTCCTTCACCTTTATCACCTGATTGTTGCTCGACGGCCGTGTCCATATCTATATCCTCTTCATTATTTTCACCCGTATCAGCACCATCGATACCTTCTAATTGATCACCATCTTCATTGGCTTCATCTTTAATTTCTTCACTGCCATTCTTATCTTGTAACTCCTCATTATCGGATTCTTCTTCTTGACTCTCATCCTGATTTTTTTCCTCTCCTTTGTCACCTATATTTTCTTCTTCAGGTTCATTAACTTCTTCTTCTTCTTCAAGAGCTTCTTCGTTAATATTGTCAGCTTCATCCCCATCCTGAATCTCTTCATCATCTTTCTCTTCTTCTGCTTCATCTCCTTCTTTCTCGTCGTCTTCTATCTCATCAACATCCATGTTATCGTCTAAACCATCATCTTTATCATCTTCGTTATCTTCTTCATCACCAGAATCAAGGTTTATATCTTCTGGAAGGTCTAAAGTTTCAGTCTCAGGGACATTTTGCTCTAGCTCTTCACCCTCTTGGTTCTTTACCTCATCTTCTTGTTCTCCAACATCTTCCTCCTCATCGCTACCTTCATGATTATCATCATTTTCCTCCTCTCCCTCTTTATCGTCTTCTGGCTGCTTGTCGTCTTTTGCATCAGATGATTCTTCATCCTCTTTAGCTTCAACATCATCTGCCTTTGAATTGTCAGGCATGTTCTCAGACTCTTTCTCTTTCTTGTTCTCCTTAGCTTCTTCATCCCACATCTTGTCATCAACAGCATTCGGATCTAAATCATCCAAATCATCAATTTCCTCATCTAGCTCCTCCTCTTCTTCGTCGGATTTCTCATCATCTTCAGCATCAGATTTCTCTTGGTCAGATAGATTCTCTAAATCGCCTGCCATATCACCTTCAATATCGACGGCGTCTTGATCTTCATCATCTTCATCTTTATTTTCATCTTTATCCTTGTTTGGCTCTTGAGCTTGTTCACTTAAATCTTCATCATCCTCAACATCATTTGAGTTATTTGAAGCACCCTCTCCATCACCAAGACCTGTACCATCTTGAAGGTTATCATCTTCCTTATTTTCAGAAGGAGGCTCTGGCGAGCAGAACCCATTCTTAGCTAAGTTATATAATGTAGTAGCCATGATATAAGTCGATCTGCTGATTTCACCATAGTTGACCTCAAGTTTAGTCAAAATGATGGAGAATAGATCACAATAGCCTTTCAAGAAAGGTTGGGTTAATGATAACAGACTCTTAACAATCGCAGATTGATCTTGTTCAAAAGAACTTGATTTTAGGTGAACCATAACTTGTTCAAACTGTTTAATAACAACATCAGAGTGTAAGCATTTAGCAAGGGTGTGCAGCTCCTTCTGAGTGAGTGTAAACCATTTGTCGTCACTATCAGAGATTTCTGGAGCAGCTTGAATTTCGGTAACCTTTTGGAAAACAATTAGAATCTTGGATGCCAAAACACGTAAACTGTTATCCAGTCCAGATGTATCCTGGCTAGTGTCTTCCGTCACAGAATAAGATAAGGAACCAATTGTTTGAATCCAGTTGATAACAATATCAGCAGCAAATGAAAGGGTTGGGAATGATATTTTCCAATCTTCGAAAGCAATTATAGCCCCTTGTAGCTCAGATTCGAACTGGGTCAAAGAATCAATAATATCGGAAGAAAATCTCCATTTTGAATTTAGTTTTGACTCTAATTCTTTGACCTTGATTTTTAGACAGTCAAAAACTCCATTATTAACTTCAACACTGTTTAATTTAGCTGAAACCACTGAAGAAGACATAGCAAGGTCAATCACTTGAGGCAACCACTTAATTACATTTTTGATAGAAGTAGATGAAGTGTGAAATCCTTCTTGAGATCTGAATTCACCAGCATTTAAGATTGCAGTTTCATAATCCGTCTTCAAAGCACCAAGCTTTTCAAGATTAGTGGCAGCATGAACCAATGGTCCTCTGTTTTGAATCAGGTAGGAAACAAGATGCTCAATAATAGCGATACCCTTCTCTGCGTCATTAACAGGAACGTCCTCAGACAACTCAGAAATCGAAGCTTTTAGTCTTGGGAGTAAATCAATGATTCGAAAGAAATAAGCATCAGTTTTATCCAAAATAGTGTCATTGAAAGATTCAGAATTAGACAATATTAAACTAGATGAAGACTGTAGTTTATGGATGTCTTCTCTTAAATGGTACTTCAGCCCAACTCTTCTCAATTCACGGATAGTATCACTTAGAAGTTTTCTCTTTTGTGATTTTAAAGAAGCTATAATTTTTTTGTTCTCTTCCTTGAACACCTTAGGTGTTTCTGCCTTTAAGCGTTCTGCTTCACTTACAACATCTGTGACGAATTCAAAGAGCTCTGGATATGATCTTTGTTTGATATTCTGACCATAAACCGTCATATTCTTTGAAACTAATTCTGAGTTCTTCAAGTGTGATGGTCGATTGTCCCATAAGTCAGATAATTCAAGGACAATCTTGTAGTCATCAATATTTAATGAGCTAAAAGAAATTGAATGGTGACCTGATTTTGGATTGTACACTTTTTGATCAGAAGATATACCCTGTTCGATCAAAGATGCAACGTCTGTGGCCAACAAATCACGGTATTTCCGAACAATCTTATAAAGACTATGGTGAGAGCGACGAGAACTTTGTTTCAAAGCATCAATATTAACGTCCTTCCAACTTGCCAATAAAATGACTTCCTCCATATCTTTTTGTAGCTTCTTCTTATGTGTACTCATATGTTGTTCAATTGTTGGAATAAATTGTTCATAATAAGTGATAATGTTTCTCAATGCATTCACAAGTCCTTTGTCCTTAGAAAATGAACCAACATGGATGGAGAAAGCCTTTAGTAAGTTGATACGAGCGCTGTATTGCCCATAAGAACTCTTGCTTATAAACAAGTTCATGGACGAAACTAAACTCAAGAGATCAATTTCCTCATTTGTGGAAGCCGGTAATATGATACTCTCGAACAAGTTGAACCACCAACCACCAAGACTAGCCAAATTCTCTTCGTCAAGTTTTTTGAATAATGAGTACCAACTGGATAATTCTAGTCTCCTCCAGCTCACTATCAAACTTGTTAGCTCATCAAAGTGTGCCTTTAATGAGACTTTTACAGAAGCATACTTCTCCCATTCTGCAATGAATGTGTAGATTTGTTCAATTTTAAGAATCAATTTAGCCAATGGGGTTTTAACAGGGAATGCCAAGTACTCATAACAAATTCGATCTAGGGTCGATAAAGTTGCATGTTCGGGCCATTGATCCAATAGTAACTTAACGGATTTCAATAATTTTTGAATTATGTTGACCGATCTTTTCATCTCATATGTACTATGACCATGATAGAAGTCAACTTTAGACCCGGATACTGAGGTAGAGGTAGTAGATTCTATAGAGTCGTTCAATTTCTTGATGGTGGCCGCCAACACAGTTGGATTCGAATCTGAACTTCTGAAAGCACCTGCAAGCGATGCTAATTTCTTCACGATCTTAGAACCGTCTTCTAAGACAAGGTTTAGATCAACAACCTTTTTCTCGACAAAAATTTCGGTATAACGTTTAGCAATTAGAGCATATTGTGTTTCCAGTTCCGATATGTTTTTACCTGAAGTAGATTCACCCGTCTCCAAAAACTCCTCGTAGTCAGGGAACAAAGCTTTAAAGTCTTCGTCTGATTCTGTCTCATCTTTGTACCTGAACAAACTTCCAGCTTCGGCTTCTTGTTGCTCCTTCCTAGTTCTGCGCAATGCCCATCTATAATACAGGGTTTGGAATACCTGCTCTAATTTTGGATCTCTTGCAGAAAAAATTTCGGAATCTGTTAGCATATATTGCATTAGAAAACCTAAGATTTCTTCTGCAAGACAAGAGTCAACATCAATGGACTTAGTCAACAGTTTTATCTTTTCAAAACTATCTCTGAATGAGTCAGTAGATGTCAAATCTTGAGCACTAATGAACCAAAGAGGGCTCAGTTGGTATTTGGCCTCGTCTCGCTGTTTGTTTTCTAAAATCAAATCAAAACCAAGTTTTAAACCGAATATATAACCTTTGAAAATGTCATTAACATCACTGAAATGATCAAACTGAGACTGTAATCTTTCCATGAAATTAGATGTATTCTGTTGGAATAGATCAAGTTGTAACTCAAAACTCTCAGCATTAAGATCTTCAGAAGATTCAAGGAACGAAGTCAAAGCATCTAAGTCAATGGTTGACGACATGAATGATTGCCATTCTTCGAATAAATTATCAATAGATATTTTAGTACGATAAACACGAGGTTTATCAGGTGTCTCAATAACGTCGATCGATGGAGAGCATCTCTCAATTAACATGGAGTTATCACCAAAGAAGACAGCTCTAATCGATCTCAAGGATTCAGAAATAGAGGAATATTTGGCTCTCTTTCTTTCAAAGTTTTCAAATATAATATGGTCTTCGATTGCTGGATCAAATGGGGAGTTTGGAACGTACAACTGAATCAAACCGATTGAGAAGAGAACCCATGACTGGCCTAGTTCCTCAATAGAGCGAAGGTCAACCAAAAACGACAATGCAGGAGCAAAAAAGGATAAATTGATATTTTGAAATATCTCATCCTTGACCTGAGAGGTTTCAACAAAAACACTTTCTAGCGCTATGTCAGTCCAGTTTCCCACTAGAATACCAGATATATTCAAACCAACTATTGACAATATTTTCGTGTACCAATCACTTATGATGGCTTTGTGTTGGACTAATCTGTTTGATAGCACTGACTGCGAGTTCTTCACTAGATGTTTAGAAAATTCCAGAGAGTCTTGGATTGTCTGATCCAGTTGATCACCAGAAAACTCATGGTATCTCTCGATATTGTTGAAGACTTGCTGGAAAAATTTATCTGTAAATAAAGCCGACGTCAAAGATTTATAGGAGCCGTTGTTCTTCGACCAGAGCGTGTCAAATACTCTAGGATAAATCTCATTTTCAAAGGTTGCAATTGCAGATACTCCCAATCCAGCGTATTGAGATAAAGTCAACAAGTCATTGCTAACAGTTGACTTATCAGAAATAACAAAACTGAATAGCAATCTAAAACTTTCTTCAAAATTGTGCGAGCGATGAATTAAAAATTGTGAAGAAATTTCGTCCAAGGCCTTGACTCCATCATTCAATTTCTCAAGAGCTGCTTCTGTGGATCTGTCAGGCTGAACGATTACATCATGCTGTAATCCAAGAATAGCAGTGCCTAATGAGGCAACTAGCTCTTCAGAGTCGGAAAACTGTTTGAATGCAACCTTATCAAATTGAGCCATCAAATCTTTCAATTCGGTGTGAACAATCCATGACTCACCAGACTGTGGATAAGAACCTCTGAACTTCTCCCAAATTGGAGTCATCAGAGTACCACGAGTTAGTTTCAAATCCTCTTCAAACGATTCCAGCAGCTGGTTTAACTGTTCTACTTTCAGTAGCTCCTGCGAATCTCTCGACCATTCTGTTATTAGTTTCTGATAAACCCTAGTCTTGGCATCATTCCTTACGGAACTTGAATCAAACAATGAGTGCCATATGGAGGAAATAGTAAATAAAGAATGGAAGACATCGGTAGTTTGAAGAATTTCTTCTGCTGTAAATTCGCGCACAGTGGAAATAATGTAATCATAAATCCCTTTCAGTAACCTGTAAACATTGATACGAGGAGCATTCTTAACGTTTCTACCATGCTCGATAGCAGCACTTTGTTCAATATATGAGAGCTCGTTGATCTTACCAGTTGAGCCCCTTAGGTCAACAACTTCCAATTTTTTCAGACTATCATAGAGAGATGCAAGCAACTCAAAGAAGTAGACTAGTTCTGCGGAAGTAGAAGTGTCACCGCTTCTAAGGATGGAATAAATAAATGAGTTCCATAATGGATTCAAACTTTGATACTTTTCAAAATCAATAGTAGCACCAGTCACGTCATTGGCCCGTTGTGCAGGGGATGGATATAGATCGTAAATTGATTTGGTAATGCCAATAGAAGTAAAATGGTTAACATAAGTCAGAAGATCATTGAGCGGGTTAAGAATCGATTTCGAAAATTCCGAAGAGGCACTGATTGTGGAAGACAGTGACTGAATACTCATTTGATAAACAAAAGGAACAATAGTGGTCAGCACTCTGCTCACACCTTCAAGACTCGTGTTTAAGTAAAGAGTATCAAGGATCAATGAAATCCAATGACTGGAAGAGTCACTGGATTCCACAAATTTGGAAATAGAGGTAACTTCATTAGCAGCTACTGACAATTCAGATAGATCTGTAACATCAGAAGGAGCTGATGGAATTTTAGTATTGAGTAGTAATTTGTCAAAGAACGTGGAGCGCTCATCTAGCGATTGAACAAAGATCTCGACACCTCTGTTTCTCATAGCCCTTGAGAGTTCACCGTATTTTGGATCCATTGTCAAAAAGAGTCTGAAGTTCTTGTGTGGTTTCAGAATTCTGGCTTGGCCATCTGCCATGCTGCACTCATTGATTATCAAGGAACCATTGATCTCTAAAAGTGAGTTTAATCTGTCAAGAACTGAAGGACTGCAGAGATTGGCATTGTCCAGAACAATCCAATGACCTTCTTCGACAGCCTTAACCAGAAGTCCATCAAACCACTCAAATCTCACACTTGCGGTTTTCTCAATATCGGATGATAATTTTCTTATCACTTGTCTGATTGAAGTGAATTGAGTAGAATCATTGATAACAGAGTAGAATCTTTCGAATTTGCTTACCAGAACTTGGAAATCATCAACGAAAATGGTGGTTTCAGTGATGTATTTTAACAGTGCCAAACTTTCAATAATGCCGTCTCCCAGCTCAGTGGAAGATTTGAAGTATTCAGCTAGCAGGTATCTCAATTTCAGTGAGAGAGTATTGGTCAATGAAGTAATATGCCTAGTGAGATCCACTTGCTCGTACCCACCTAAAATATCTGTACTATCAATGTCACTATTCATCGCAAATTCCACAACTTTGGACCCACTTACAGATGCCAAATATCTAACTAGCTCTGTTTTACCAGCATTTGTTGGACCAACCAGAATAATTGGCCAACTGTGTTGAAGTGCAAGGATTGATGATTCAACAATAGAAGTATTTGACTGAAGATGGCTCAAATGAGGATGTTTGGTTAGCTGAAGAGTCTGATTCCGAGCTATAATAGCTTTTCTAGATTGGACAAAAGAGTCTCCAATAGAAAAGAAAGCATCTTCATTGGTCTTCTCATTAAAAACAGAGCGCACAATCTCTCTTGCATTATTCTGGTCTTTCTCTGACCGGAAACGTTGACAGATTATAATATCCATAAAATCAACAGGGGAAACATTATCAGCCAATGCTTTGGTTTGATAAAGTTCGAGCCATCTTAAGGTATCACGCAGATTAAATTCCCATGGACCACCACTCAACCCCCATGCCTTCTGGAAAGTAACTTGCTGTTCCAGCCTAGAAACAACTTCAATCATTCTTGAGCAGACTTCAGCGTCACTCTCAGGATATAGATGGTTTGCAATAAGTACCAAATCTTCTTTGGTTAACGTATCGACATAAACAACAGAAAATCTGTTGACAAAAGACTTAGGTAAACCCTTTCTACCACCACCTTGATATTGAGGATTTTGGGCAGCGAAAACCAAGAAATTTGGATGGCGGGGGAAAGATCTGTCCAATTCAGGAATGTAAACTTCACCACGGTGATCGAGACAAGCATTTAACCCTTCTAAGACTGATTGAGAGGCGAGATTCATTTCATCTAACAAAACCCACTCACCTTCTTTCATAGCTCGTAAGAAAGGAGCATCTCTCCAAGAAAATTCACCAGTCTTTCCTCCCTCAACTGGAGCGTCGGATCCAAATAAATCCACTAGATCTGTTTGCTCCGATAAATTAATACGGGTCAACTTATTACCTGAAGCTTTAGACAAAGCCGATACTAAACTTGTTTTACCAACACCTGGACTACCCTCTAACATTATCGGTTTCGTTAATTGTAAAGCTCTTACAACACGCATGGCATTGGCTGCAGTGGTTGGTGCATCAAAACTGAAAGGCTCTTCAACAACGAGTTCCAGATTTCTTGTAATTTTGAACAGACCGATCTGTAGATAATGATCTGTAATAGTTACAGATACTTTTTCTGTGTAGTAGTGCAATAGATCCTCACCTACAAGGTGAGATAATTCCTCAACACATTCTAATTTTTGTGCCTTCAAATTTTCCTGAGATTCAGCCAAATGAGCGGTGTTATTGGTACCCAAAGCATCAATGAAAACCATGGCTGCACCATGTAATAACGAACCATTCAAAGAGTTTGTGCTTTTATAAGATCTATTCAAAAATTCAACCCACGCTAAAATATCACGTAAGGAAATGACACCACTTGAAATGTTTCCACCTCCTAACTTCTTTCCAAAACTTTCCGAGAACTCAACTATGACAGGTGCAGTTTCTTTCAGTTCTGGATCCAGTTTTTCAGTAACAATAGTCAAAACATCATTCAGATCTTCCATTGAAGGCACCCAAATTTCAGTGAAACGATTTCTTAATGCAGGTGACAATTCTTTTTTTCCATAGTCACCACCTGGATTCATGGTAGCCAGGAACTGAAACCCGGCAGTGGCAGTTATGGAACTGTCATCTGCACCCTTTTCAGCCAAAAGTAAACTCCTCTCCGGTTCTAAGACACTATTCAATCTTTCTAAGACAGAATCGTCTGCTAATGAGATTTCATCGAGTAAAAAATATTGACCAGTCTTCAAGGCTTGAACTAAAGGACCATCGCTCCATTCAAATAGGACATTCATACTATCCCTCATAGTTTTAATCTCAGATCTGTCTTCTTCAGAGATTCTATTTTCATTTAGAGATCTGTCGTAAATATTTAACAACTCGTCTATATCACCGCAAGAATCTGCCAGCGAACCTTCTTTGAGTAATGTAGACTTAACTTTCTCGAATAGTTTCTCTTGAATGCCAGATTTATTACGGACTGGTCTTTGAGCACCTAGTAAATCCCCAGTTTCGGTGTTCTGGTGCGCATTGACAGTGATCAGGTTCTTATTATTGAATTGAGCAAGCAGTTGGCATACGGTAGTCTTACCACAGCCAGTTTCACCAACTAGCAGTACTGGCTCATTGTTGTTTAGCGAGGTTGAAATAAGAACAGCGAGACGGCGCGCTGCTTTGGTCCAGACAATAGAAGATTCCAAATTCAAGAGATCTTTGTTTTCTAAACTGTTGTAGAAAGCATCCATATCAAGCTTGACTTTCATAACTTTCTCTAAAATTTCTTTGACAACAAGTTTCTCTTCTGGTTTTCTGACTCTCTCTGCAAGGAGCATATACCCATTTGCAGCCAATTGTTCATATCCAACAGCTTCTCTTAAAGCCCAGCGGAAAAGATCACGAAGGGTGGCAAAACTATTCTTCTGCTCAAACAAGCGTGATGATTGTCGCTGAATTGATAGTTGACGATAAACTTCGACAATCTTCTTAGCATAAGTTGGGGCAATTTGGCATCTTTCACGTAAGATAATTTCCAATTCATCTTCGGGAATATCGTCAAAGTGTAATTCTAAGAATCTATTACGGAAGGCTCTTGATAACACCTTACGACCACCGTAAAGACCAGGTGGGTTTTGAGTAGCAAACAGCATGAACCCTGGATGTGGATGCACAACTTCTTGAGTTTCAGGAATGAACAGCTCTCTATTATCATCTAACAGACGATTCAGTGCCTCTAAGACATCAGTTGGGGCAAGATTCAATTCATCCAGAACTAACCAGTGACCTTTACGTAAAGCTTCAACAAGCACACCTTCTTTGAAAGTCAATTTTCCAGTATTGTCAGACACATAAGTACCCAAATATTCTTGTAGATCAGTATGTTCATGATTGTTAATACGGACAAATTTATTACCTGTGATATCAGCCAAGTATTTAATCATACTAGTCTTACCACTGGATGTTGGGCCCTGAACCAAGATTGGAAACCTTTTACCAGATGTTGCTCTCACAAGGTTTAACATGTTTTTTTCCACAAATGGGGTGATGATATAATGGGCTTGATCAAGAACTTCATGTGGGCCTTGCTTCATCCAATAATGTCTAAACTGAACATACTTTCCACTCTCTGCTGATGGGGCTGGTGGAATTTGTGAGATCACGGACTTTGCGTTCTTCAATCTACCAATAGTGTATTTCACAATCAAAGGTTTTAGAATGGATTCCGATTTCTGATCCAGTAACGTTAAAAAACTCATAGAGAATCCTTCAAACAAGGAGCGACGCAACCCATATATAGAGACAATATCAACAACATAAAGCAAGGTTCTAGACAAAGTACGAATACTGAAATGTGGTTTCTGATTAGAACCATCGACGATTTGATTGGAATCAGCAAGCTTCTTGGCTTCAATGTATAACTGAGCAATATCGTTACCAATCCATTCGTCAGTCAATGCGTAACGGCCAATATACTTGTCAATAATTTGCAATAAGTCAGTGATATCACTGTCTGGCGAATGCACATAAATTTCTGTGAACCTAGATCTGATACTCAAAGGCAAATCACGTTTACCAACATCAGTTGCAGGATTCATACAGCCAAATATTCTAAAATCCTTATGTGCAAGAATCGATTCTGCTTCACCTTTTTCAGAAAGCAATATGCTTCTTTGAGAAGCAATATCAGATAATAAATCAGAAATACTCTCCAGCGTGTCAGATGATGCTAGATTGATTTCGTCCAGTAATAACCAGTCACCATTTCTCACGGCCTGAACTAAAGAACCTTCAATAAAGTCAAATACAAATGAGTTACTAGTGGACTGGGCTTGAGCTTCAAACTGTTGAACCAATTCTTCGAATTCGTCCCATTTCTTGAGTAGCAATGACTTATCATTACTGTTATGTCTTCTCTTTCTCTTTGGGCCATCATCACTTGGCTCAACTTCGGGTTGGGTCAAAACGTTTCTGGCAAGTTTAATTGCTTCGGTCCAAAGTTTTACGACATTCTTCCATTGGTTTCTGTTAAAGCACTTGACTAACATACGCTCGAACTTTTCGTTCTTTTTGGATGAAAATGTTAAGTGGAATAAGTTAACAAACGTCTCCTGGACTGGTGCGGCAATGGTTTTGGTGTTAACAGGCTTGAAGCCACCAAGTAAATCACCAACTTCTGTTTGCTGGGAAACGTTAATAACAGTTATCTCTTTGTTCAGCTGTTTCGCAATCTGTTGCACAACAGTAGTCTTACCAGTACCGGTCTCACCCACCAACAGGACAGGTTCAACTAATTGGATAGAAACACCAACTTGCTCCATCAATCTCAAAGAGTGATTAGTCTTGGCAAATAGTGTATTATTTCCAGTAGTTTTCTTCCTGTACAGTGACTGTGGTGCTTTCTTAAGGTTGGCTCTACCAACAATTAATCTATCCTCAAGATTCTCATACGATGGAACATGTTTATCTAGGAAAAGTTTGACCCTAGATGAAGCAACCTGCAGAGCATCTCCAATAGAGTTGATCAATGGTGTTAGGGCATCAGATTCACTGATTGCACTGGCAAAACAGTCAACGGCCTCAGCAAAGATACCATCAACAACGGAGGATTCAAGCAGTTGATCGGTATTTTCTATTCCATAGTTCGAAAATAAAACATTTACTCTCTTGCAAAACTTCATAAGATCTCTAGCTGAGATGGCTCGAAGATGCGATCCTTTGTTGAGCACAAGAAATGATTTACTATTGTATGTTTCCTGGATAACACTATAGAGATGTAAAAAGCTGGGTATTAACTTCTTCAGCACAGGGAACTTGGCTTCTAAAATTTGTGTCAATTCATCTTGATGCTGTTCTTCAATTGGTAAAACTTCCCATAGCCTTAAACCAATCAAATCAGGAATAGTAGCCTTCTTGGACGACTTTGAAGTTCTGATGGTGGAAAGGAGTTGAAACCCATTAGCAGCTCGTATAACCTCACCTCTTGATGGAATTGTTAGTTCCCTCTTTTCTAACAAGGTTAGTAAGATAGATAAAACCTCCGTAGGTGCCTTATCAATATCTTCAATTAAAACCCAACGGCCTTCTTTAACTGCAGTAGTCAATATACCAGATCTCCACTCAAAAGTACCCGGCTTTTGACCAGAAGTGTAAGTACCTAAGAGTAATTTAGCATCAGTTTGTTCACCTAAATGGATCTTAACGATGGTCTTATCACAAGACAAATATTTACTCAACTCATTGATGATAAAAGTTTTACCGGAGCCAGCATTTCCAACTAACATAACAGGTTTTGAGTGCTGAACATTGAGTGCTAGATCTCTTAAAATGCTGACGGATCTTTCTGTTGGGACAAAATCAGATGATTTAGTGAATGGCTGATCAAAGTGAATCTTCGGTACAAGAACTCCGCACACAGAAACGACAAGCTGACTTAATGATTCGCTTGAGATTTGGATCAATACATCTTTAGGCTTGAGTTCGGATTGAAATCCCTTGATAATAGATTCATAGTTTGCTTGTCTCTGGGCTTCTAGGACAGCAAGAAATCTATAGTCAACATTCTGATCATTCTCATACGTGGATTCGGTTCTTTCTTGGCCAATGAAATTCTTGAGCATATCATTTTTAGCTCTTTCAGCCATATAAATGTACCTAGAGAGTAATTCAATAGACAAGAACTTGATAGTGGAATTTCTTGCTGACTCTAGAATTGCAGTTAAGACTTCTGGTGTGATAAATCTTTGGAACCTTTTGTGGTCAAAATACAATAATCTGTAGTATGAAAGTAACAGTTCTCTAATTTCATCATCTGCAACAGATTCTGTAACTTGTAATTGGGATAAAATCTCACTATTATCAAGAAAGTATTCGACCAATGGAGCAATTTCTGGAGCTAAAGAAATGATTCTAGCTAAAGCACTTAAAACAGCAGATCCCCTAATTGAGGTCTTCAAGCCAGCTTTTCTCAGATATTCATATTCAATAGAGCTGTCTGAAATCCATCTGGAAACAAAATCTAGAAAAATTTTGTCTAATGCAAATAAAAATGAAGTTGTAATATTAGAATCTAATGCAATGATTGAAAGATGTTTGAGATTATCTGAGATGGACTGGTTGGTATCAAAGTTTATACTGTCCAAAGAAATCTCTTTTGATTTATAATGATCCTTGAAGATCTTTAATTTAGAAAGTGATTCATTGTAGTTCAATGTGATTTCATCAGTCATCTTAAACTAATTCCTTTGTAAGACGTTAAGGCGATGAGATGACTTAACTTCCTGCAAAGCAGTAATGTTTAATGAAACTAGTAATCTAACGGTCTTTTCCTGTTGAAGGTGCAAAGAATATAAAAGACAGCGATACTATAAGAATGTATCAGCAGTTTCTATAAGCTATGACTATAACAAGACTTGGATTTAGAACTATTTCTCTAGTATACTGCTTTTTCCCATACAAAAAAAATTTCCTACATAAAAAAAAATTCGATATCCGTCCCGGTCAGCTGACCCGTGGATAGTTCCGAGGGCGTGTCCTTGCAATAAAACTACAAGGATGGTCTATGATAAATAGGAAGGAAGAAATAACTTATTAAACATTTATCAATATGAAAGTTGATTAAGAGGTGATATAATTTAAATAGAGGGGCAAGCAAATCCTAAAGTCAAAAAAGCAGAGTAGGCTTAAATTTTTAGTTGATATTTTATGAGGGTTGTGAAGTTATGTTTACAACTCATAGTTTCATAATGGTGAAGTTTCTCTCTTCAACCATTGATATGCATATGATGATTTATCTAGGCGAGGTGCAACTGATTCCCACACCCGCTTGTGATATTCATCAATAATTTCTCTCTCTTTTGGTGTTAATAGTTTAACATTAATTAAGTTCTTACCATAAGGTACCAGAGTTAGATTTCTAAATTTTAAAAACGCTTTGTCACCAAACTTCAAATCGGTACCTTCAATGAGCATATCATTTTCAACTCTGATACCGTATTTACCATCTTCATAGTACCCTGGCTCATCTGTTATCACATTACCTTGTTCTAAAGGAGTTTGTAGACTTGATTTATTTCCAATACCAATTGGCCCTTCATGAACATTCAAAAATGCACCGACACCATGACCAGTACCATGTCTATAATCAAGACCTTGACCCCATAAGAATTGTCTTGCTAAAATATCAATCTGGTACCCATTAGTGCCTTCTGGGAACACAAGTTGCTCAATAGCTAGATTACCTTTCAATACTAAGGTGAAATTATCTTTCTCCTCCTGAGATGGGACTGTGAAATGATAGGTTCTGGTAATATCAGTAGTACCTTCTAAAAACTGAGATCCTGAGTCACATAAATATATTTTTGAAGGATCAATAATAGAACAACTATCCTTGGCTGGTGCGTAATGGATAACTGCAGCATTGGCACCAGTAGAACTGATAGTTTCAAATGAGTTACCAACATAATTCTCCTCTTCTTTTCTAATTTCAATTAATTTTTCTGCGGCACTATACTCATCAATCAAAGAGTCTTCAATGACAATCTTATGTTCTAGCCATGAGAAATATTTGGCTAATGCAACACCATCTTTTAGTTGAGCAATTTCAAAGTTCTTGATTTCAGTTTTGTTCTTAACAGATTTAAAAAAATCTATTGGTGAATGTATCTGCTTGAATTTACAATTGTTCAAATTGCGAATAATTTCCCAGGATGCAGACTCAGGAATGGATATTGACTTGGCGGACTCTTTAAGAACATTTGTGGTAGTTGATAACTGTTTCCAGATCTCTTCATATGCGTGGACGTGAACATTATTTATCTCCAAGTAGGATTTGACTTCTTTTGAAAGAATATTGTTCGAAAATAGTTTGACATCATCGCCAGAAACCATTAGGTAAGAGTAGAACACTGGGTTATACTCAATATCAGAGCCCCTCAAGTTTAAGAACCAAGCAATCTCATCCAAGGCAGTAAGTAAAATGGTGTCAGATTGATGCTTCTCTTTCAATATATTTTGTAATCTTTTCAATTTATCCTTGAACTCTTCACCAGTATATTTCACATCCAATCTGATCAACTCATTAGTTGGTCTGGTTGGGACCTCTTCAAAGCCACCCCAGATGGAGTCAACTAAATTTTCCTTAATGGCCACTAATTCAACTTTTGCTTCAGCGCCAGACTCTTCGACTTTACGTTTAATCAAAGTCTCAAAACTAGTCACGGACTTATAAGTGATGACCTTAGGGTCGATCCCAATTTTCACAAGTTTCTTTCCAATTCCTAAGGACTGTTCAATGGCTTCGTTGATTGCCCATTCTTGCCATGTTGGTTCATTCTTAGCGCCTTGTTTTAAGAGAATCCAGTTATAGTCCAGTTCCTGACTAGCTTGGTTGAAATATCTTCCATCAGTACTTAAAGCGCTCTTGCCTTCAGGAGTATCATTGAAATTTAATAGATCTCTAGTGATGATGGCAACCCCAGCACTACCAGTAAATCCAGAGATGAAACTTCTTCTCTGATCCGCTAGAGAAACATATTCAGACTGATGCTCATCTTCACTTGGAACAATATAAATGGCGATATCATTCTGTTTCATGGAATCTCTTAAACTTTCCAATCTTTTCGTAGTGTTGACATTCTTTGTGTTACATAAACTATCAGACGAGTATAAACTTTCAGCAGATGAGGACTTTCTTGGACTTCCAAAATACGATGAGCTTCTTCTCGAGTATTGCTTCAAGAATATCGATGTTCTTCTATTTTGTCTTGATAGTAAACCAGGGGAACAGGTACAGTTTGAGCAAGGTCTAAAAGCTTTTGGATTGGAGGAGTTGGAGGCGAGGCCACGAGAGCCAGGGCCACCAGCAGAAGGGGTACTGCGGGATGGACCTGTTGCCGAGGCCAACGAAAACATGGACGGCTTGGGTGCTACTTTCTGAGACATCAGCGTTCTTTTGATGGTTGGGATTATTGGCATGAACGAGGAGGTACGAAGTATCTGTTTATCTGTTGATTTTTTTTTCCGTTTCTCTCAACTGTTCGGTTCGCACATTTCTTTTTTGAGCAAAACCTGCCACTTCTTCTTCTTCCTTTCCCGCTCGTAACTACTTCCATCGGCGAAGCTTGGTGAGAAGGTGGTCAGTGCACGCACAGAGGTTGACCGCCCGGCCCTAGGGCAGATATATCGGTAGATGCACGCTCATCGGACAATTTCCCTGTTAGGGCCACTACGAAGATAGTGGTCACTTGTCCGCCAGTAGGAATGAAAGCAAATGTAACTAATGCTAACCCCGACTCAATCAGTATCAGTATCGTTTGACGTTGACACATTTGCTGCCAAAAAGGCTCAAAACCTAGACAGTTCTGATGGAAATAATTATGCCAGGTGGGTATTAGAATTGATCAGGTCACATTTTGAGAAAGAATTACAGCTCCTGTGAAGATTTAAGGGAAACTATTGGAACAGAGTTCTGTGTACAAAATAGGGTAGTGGCACTGGCCCCTCCAACCCCATTTGACCAATTTGATATTTACGTCTGGTTTGTGGTTATACGCTTAAATTCATATATATTTAGATATATAATTACCCGCTATGTGGAGTATGAGTAGTATGTCAATATAAATCGCTACCTCTCAAGGTAGCTTATGCACAATATAAAATAGAAGATAGGCCCTTAACTGTGAGACTTGCTCGTTGCTCATCAAAGTAACAACCGAATCGTCAAATTTGAACCATTGTCCTTGATTGTTCTTGATGACCGCAATGTAATGGCCAGTGTTGACAGAACCAATATGACAAACAATAGCAAATAGTTCAAAGGTTAAGTTTGGATCTATTTTCTTGGTAGCTTCATATGAGGTTGAAAATTCACTCATGGGTAAATAGAATGGATAATTAATGAATTTCTCTAGCTTTGCTGAGGAACTATTATGCTCAAAACGCTTTAGCTGAATAGCTAATACATTCGGGAACTTATGAAATGATAGTTTTTTCGTAGCATGAGTTTTCTGACCACATTGTGAACAGTTGTACTTAATATCCAACTTTTCAGTATGTGTAAAATTTCTCAAGCATCCAATCAAATTGTCGCTCTGAGTTATACCTAAAGATATGTCAATAATGGGATCAATTGTATTTGTGACATTTCCGCATTGTGTGCATGTGATTGAGCTTTGAAGATCGCTCGAAAATGTCTTGTGAACCACACATGAGCATGATGAGTCATTACCACCGTTGAGATCTTGATGCAACTGGTCAATTAAAAACTGCCAAAATTCATGTGCATCTTGCTCAGAGTACCCTGCCAACGATTTGTTGATCTTCCATGCTGAATTTAATAGTGAAACCGGGCCGAACCCAGATGTCTTATTTGATGTATAAAAATCAGTGAATATTTCGTCAATGCAACATGTTAAACAGCTATTCTTATCTCTAACACAATCCATATGTCCCTCTGTCATGAAATAGTCTCTAATTATTGGGTTGTGAACTAAAGTTTGAAGAATGCTGCTCATGAAGCAGGTAGATCCCATATTAACAAATCCTCTTAGACCTGTAGTAGGTTTGAATGACGCCGATCTTGAGTATTGTTCTATCAGACTTAACTCAAGTATCTCTTCTTCGTGCGATTCTATTGATAAAGTATTAGTAATGCTGCCTATTGAGAGTTATGTTTGTGTAAATCACCTACTTGTCAAATGGTTCAACATTGCTTGTCGAGTGGCTTCAATGGCAGGGTCATTGATGTAATCTCCACATTTAAAACAAAATAGATAGCCCAGTTGTCCGTCAATACCTATTAATAAGGTGTACTGTTAGTAAAATTTATGCAAATATTGTAGACCTTTGAGAGTGATATACTAACCAAAGATATGACCAGCTAATTTGGCATGTTTGACAAAGTGGTGTTTATTCCAGCAACCCACTTGTGGACATTGTAGACACATGAAAGAGCACCCAAGATTGGCCTTGCAGTCTCTACACTTCAATACTTTTGATTTAAGACGCATAATCCTTCCACGATCCAGTTTACCTTTACCACTGATGTTTCTCAGCGATGGTAAATTATAAATTGATAGTTTATTGAAGTACGCAACCTTAACAGCTAGGCCATAATTCCTAAGAACAGTTTCTCTCGCACTTGATTTTAGCACTTGTTCTAGATGAGAGCATGGATTTGAAGTGGCATACTGGAGGTGCTTGTTTGAGAAGTGTGCGGGAGATGAGGAGGTTGAGATGGATGTGTCTAGTGAGGCCTGATGAGAAGACATTTGATCAGTTGAACCAAAAGAAAATGGTGATGACTTGCTCATGGGTACTGTGATTGTATGTTCCCGATTGGTATTAAAATGGAATATTTCTTTGGGTTATGGATTATTCTGTTCTCTCTTCTTTTTGACTGTTCAGGTGTGAAGTGTTTTGACCTTTCAAAAAATGCGATGATCTAAATGGCGAAACGAAACACTTCAACGGTTTAAGGGATAAAATTGTCAGTCAAGTGTTCGACAGTAGTTTCGATATGGCTGCTGTGAAAATGCCAGAGTGGAAGATCAGACCTCTAAACCGAAATCAGGGGCACCTTGTCTCCTTTAACCCAGTTGATCTTTGATGAAACTTTTCCACTACCAAAATTGTCAACTCACGCTCAAACACCTAAACCCGGTAAGAGCCACATGAACGCTGCTCTACTACAACTTTCTCTAATAGACAAAACTTCAATAATAATTCACGTAAAACTATACTCTAATGCCAAAACTTTTGGTTTTAATCACAAACAATCAACGAACAAAATCAGTCTTTTTTTTAATAGTCTCTCAACACAAAATTTCAAAATCCAAATGGATTATCTGCAGAAGCATTGGCCAGATTGGCTCTTTGACCAAATTGTTGCTGCTGATTTTGTCCAAATGGCTGAGCAGCACCAGAGCTGTTACCAAATCCAAACCCAGTTGGTTGAGCTTCTAGCGGTTGTTGCTGGCCAAAACCACCGAATTGTGGTTGTGGTTGTGGTTGTGGTTGCTGCTGCTGGAAATTTCCAAATGGTTGTTGAGGTGTTTGCTGGAATCCGCCAAACGATGTCTGTGGCTGTGCTTGGAATCCGGTGTTCAATGGTTGTAATGATGTATTTTGGAAGCCAGTGGTCAATTGGTTCAACTGTTGGTTGAAATTTGGTGTTTGAGTATTGAAGGTTGGTGGGCTTGATAAACTAAACAGAGATGATTGCTGAGGTTGATTCTGTTGAGTAAATACTGACTGTTGTAATTGTTGATTGAAACCAGTGGCCTGTGGTGGGTTCAAAAGGTTAGGTTGAGAATTGAAACCAGTTGGCTGCTGGACAAATCCTGTAGCTTGACCACCAAATGAAGGTTGACCAAATCCGGTAGTTTGCGCTCCAAAACTTGTTTGTGGGAAACCAGCACTACCCTGAAATCCAAACGAAGTTTGTGGGGCACCAAAAGAAGTTGGAGGTAATCCACCAGTTAGTTGTGGTGGGTTGAATGGTGCAGCTGGCGCACCACCAGTCAAAGATTGAGGTAATGTGCCAAAAGTTGTTGGAGGTATGGAATTGTTGACACCGAATGTTGGAAAGCCCCCTGTTAAACCTGCACCTAATTGACCGGTTCTTTGTAACCCAATAGGAGCCTGGAAACCACCCGTCTTTTGAAGTGGTACCAATCCACCGGTGAAAGCAGGTGTAATACCGCCTGTCTTTTGCAATGGAACTAATCCACCGGTGAAGGCTGGGGTTAATCCACCAGTTCTTTGCAATGGAATCAAACTGTTTGATTGTAAAATAGCACCAGTTTGTTGGATTGGTAGGTAAACAAAGGCACCACCTGTAGTTAATGGTAAGATGTTACCACCACCTGTCTTAAATGGATCTAGTGAAACAACACCAGTGGCTTGGGCAGTGATATCTCCTGTCTTTTGAGAAATGATAGAAGCACCAGTTCTTGTTGATTCTAGCGGCTTAGATGCCGTTGGAGCATATGTCTGTGGAACAGATTTGACAGAAGAAGCAGTCGCAGTAGGCTGCAATGGTTTTAGATTTACTAAGTCTTGCATAGAGCCTGTAAATTGTTGAGTTTGCAATGAGAATCCATTATCGTCAGCTTTTGGTCCGTTTGAAACAGCAGGCTTGACAGTCCAGGCATCATCGTCAGACTTGACGGCACCCGATTTAGCTGGAGATGGCAATAGGTCACCAACCTGGGAAGCAGACCCTGTTCTATTGACTTTCAAAGCACCTGAAGGCTCTGAGAATAACCCACCATTCAAAGTAGATTCTTTTGGTTGACGATTGAATTTCTGATCTAGGTATCTTGTGACTCTAATGATATCACCCTCACGTAAGCCCAGAGTTCTCAAAATGGTAGCATCAATTGATTCAATGATACTTGGATCAATCTGTTCATTTTGGAAGTTTGTGGTGTATCTTTGACATTGGTTAACATCCACACCAGCTTCCAAAAAGAATTCAAACCAGTCATAAGCTGGTTTGGTGGCTGAGCCTGATGCACCCCTGCTTCTAGACGAGGAGGTAGACGTTGGTCTAACAGGCTGCTGAGGCGGTGTATCAAGAGCTGCTCTTTTAGCTTCTGCGGCAAGTCTTTTAGTTTCATCAATCTCTTTACGCAAGAAATCTCTCTCTTCCTGATCTCTTTGACGTTCCCTTTCCCTCTCCCTTCTGTCTCTTTCACGATCTGCACGTTCTCTTTCATCTTTTTCACGGGTTCGTTCTTCACGCTCTCTTCTCTTGCGTTCTCTTTCTTTTCTGTCTCTTCTTTCCCTATCACTCTCATCCTTTGATGTTGACTTGGCAGTTTTAGACCCCTTATAGGACTCTAAGGACATACCAGTAACCCTTTCAACGTACTCCAAATCAACCAATGATAATTTTGAAGCTGCAACAGCAATTTTCACACCATTGGTCTTGTGCAAATGAACTTTACCTTCGACAACACCCAAAAATTCAGCATCGACTTTGAAAGTATTACTTCTATCTTCCCAAGTTCTAACTCTTGAAGGCTTTGGTCCAGGTAATCTCTTTGTTGGAGATTCAGGTTCTCTTTCTGTTTTAGAAGGAGATGACTTAAGGTTGTCTTTTGATTTGGATCTTGATAGTTTAAATTTACTAGCAAATGAAGAACTGGTTGATTCCTGAACAGGATCAACAAACTGTGCTGGGACAACACCGCTACGACCACTTTTAACATTTTCAACCATCCACCAGTCCTTTGACTTCTTATCATTAATGATGTAGATGGCATCACCTTCACGGACGGTTAATTCATCATCGCCTTGAGCTTCAAAGTCATAAAGAATTTTACCTTTCTTTTTGTTAGAGGAGCCTTTTGATGTAGAAGCAGCTTTGACCTCTTTCAATAAAGTACTGGAAGTTGAACCTTTTAGCTCACTTAAAATTGAAACTATTTGACCAGCAACATCCTTTGAGCCAGCATGGATTTCTAATGAATATAACGGATTTTTGAATTCTAGGAAAACATGTTTCTTCTCATTACTGTATGATATCAAATCTTTTACTTTCCATTGTTGAGGTGTTCCACCATTAACAGAATCGGGAGAGAAGTAAATAGTTGAGTTACCGATAGCCAACATGGCTTTTCTCTTCTTTCGACCATCAACCTCGCTTACCTGCCATGTGTATAACTGATCATCATCATCGTCATCATCGACTTTTCTTGAACGTTCTGAATCGCGATAGGAATCATGATGAGATGAGGATCTTGATTGGCCTGGCCTAACTGGTTTTGGGGGAGGAGATTCGTTATCATGGTAGTTGTCATAACGATCACTATAAGCAGATTGACGACTGGAACGGTTCTCTTCTGTGTAATCATCATCAGCAGCTGGCCTTGGCACACTTGGTAATGGTGGTTGTTCATCTTCTTCTTCGTCTTTTGCCCCTTCCTCAACATTATCTACTCTTTGTGAAGCAGGTGGGAAAATTTGAGCTTCAGCTTGAACTTTAGCTGTTGCTAACGATGGGTGTGTTGGAGGAGGTAAAATTGCAGTAGGTTGTTGGGTGGTAATTGGAGCTCCTCTTCTAACCTCA
Organism: Wickerhamomyces quercuum; assembly: GCA_030556525.1. NCBI lineage: Eukaryota > Fungi > Ascomycota > Saccharomycetes > Phaffomycetales > Wickerhamomycetaceae > Wickerhamomyces > Wickerhamomyces quercuum. The sequence goes on from JAKTUE010000004.1 coordinate 253,437, forward strand.
ATGTAATTAGATGGTACAAACCCATACTCTTGTTTGTTCTTTGATACTAAGATCCAATCTGGATCCTTATCATCATAAACATCGAACTGATCGCCCTCTTTGAAAGTCAATTCTTCATCAGTTTGTCTGGCATAATCGTAAAGCGCACTAGCACTGCCAATGACATCAGCAGGCTCTATGTAGTTAGAAGGAACCAATCCAACGGGTTCTTCAGCATCAGCACCAACGATTCTTTTCTTGACTGTCCACCAATCGTCAACGTCAGATCTTTCAATCAGATAAAGAATGTCATTCTCTTCGATGGCAAGTTCCTGGTCTGACTGTGGAGTGTATGAATACAGAGCCTTGAAAATACCCAGGAAAGACATCTGACACCAGCGGTTTGTAGTGACGTTCTTGTTGTTAAAGTGCAATCTTAGGGGATTTCGCTTTTAACAAAAAGCCATGTTTGGAGCATTTTCATGAACGAAATTCGACCCAGTTCGCGAATATCTGGATCATCAATATCACGTGACTTACTCAAAACTTTGAGATGATTCAAAGCATGAGTTCTCTATGTTAAAAGATACAGCTTTTGATAAGTCAGAAAGATCGATTGAGCTACTGATCTTTGTTCAAGTCGAGAGGATCTGTGGTTTTTGTTGAGGGATGATAAATGAGGCGAGTGGCTGCACAGTTTTATTTTCTGTGGTGGTATTTGAGTCGATTGCCTTCTATATCCGCTAGTACCCACAGGTGTGTTCTGTTTTATACTGTAGATAACATGTATTACTAACTAACCATTGAGTCATCATTGGTATTGTGTGACCCATCAACAGTATGCTTCCTTCTTAAGAGTTGTTGGACTGTTGGAATGAAAACGTCACGTCCAAGCACATAACTAAAAGATAACTATGTACTAACTACTGTTAGCCTCTTCGGTAACTTACGACGAGGGTTCAGTAAATGCCTTCATGCCCCGCGAAAAGCTACAGTTTCTGCCTAGCGGATTAGCGGCGGGCCCGCGCTAAAGCTGCTCGTTAGGCGTCTGCCCCTCGACGACTGGACAAGCACTTCCTGTTTTGTTGATAAATCCGCCAGTTCAACTTTTTTCCCATTTTCCCTTTAAATATGACTCGAAATTCCTCAAAATCAACTAACTCTCGCTTTCCAAGTCAAACAAACTCAACCATCATAACTGCCCCAATGACTGGCCCAAAGGATCTCTCACATTTGCTCTCACAAGAAGCTAAAACCCGTCAGCCTTCGGCTTTGAAAACTGCCTTCAAGTACTTTGCTGACCCAAACATCGTCTTCTTAGGTGGTGGACTACCTTTATCTGATTATTTCCCATGGAACAAAATTACTGCTGAATCACCAGCTCCACCTTTCCACAACGGTATCGGTGCCGTCCCACAATCTGCTGAAGAGACCACTGTCACTGAAATTTTCAAGAGACCAGAACACAACTCTGAGGGCGATATACCGTTATCTCGTTCCTTGCAATATGGTCTTTCCCAAGGTCAACATGAAATTACTGCCTTCATCAGAGAGCATACAAAGTTGATTCACAAAATCCCATATGAGGAATGGGATGTGATTTCCACCATCGGTAACACTCAAGCTTGGGATGCTATCCTGAGAACTTTCTTGAACAAGGGTGATGTTCTTTTGGTTGAAGACTTCAGTTTTCCATCAGCTTTGGAAACCTCTAATGCTTTGGGTTTGGTTAACTTCCCAATACCAATCGATGACTTTGGTATTATCCCAGAAAAATTAGAAGTTATATTGGCCAACTGGGTTGGTCCAAAACCTAAGCTGTTGTACACCATTCCAACTGGTCAAAACCCAACTGGTTCCTCTCTAAGTACTGAAAGAAGAAAGGCTATTTACAAGCTTGCACAACAACATGATTTTATAATTATTGAAGATGAACCATATTACTTTTTACAAATGGAACCATACACTAAAGATCTTTCAGCTAGAAACAAAGAGGGTGTTAAATCTCATGAGGAATTCATTGATGCTTTAGTTACCTCTTTCATTGAGCTCGATGTTGATGGTAGAGTTTTGAGAATCGATTCATTTTCCAAAGTTTTGGCCCCAGGTTCTCGTTTTGGTTGGGTCACTGCTCAGAAACCACTAATTGAAAGATTATTAAGATTACATGAGGTTACCATTCAAGCTCCAAGTGGTTTCACCCAGTCTATCGTCAATGGTCTATTGCAAAGATGGGGACAAGATGGTTATTTGGATTGGTTAATCAAACTACGCCATGAATACACTGAGAAACGTGATGTTGCTATTGATTCCGTTGAGAAGTACTTCCCACAAGAAGTTACTCATTATAACCCACCAGTTGCCGGTATGTTCTTCACCGTTCAGTTCGATGCTTCTAAACATCCAAAATTTGAAACTGAGTTTGGAAAAGATCGTCTAAAGGTTGAAAAGGCCTTATACGAAAAAGGTTTATCTGAAGGTGCCTTGCTAATCCCAGGATCCTGGTTCAAATCTGTTGGCGAGACTAGCCCACCACAGCCATCAACCGAAGGTAACGCAACAGACAACACCATTTTCTTCAGAGGTACCTATGCTGCGGTTCCATTAGATGAGCTGGCTCTTGGTTTACAAAGATTTGGTAAAGCTGCCCATGAAGAATTCGGACTTAACTGAAAGGTCTAATGGCCACACGGATATGTGCTCCTTCCATCATAGGCTTTCTCTGTGATGTCCTTAACTAACTAGATAGAATTCCCACCAATTGTAATGCTAATGCCGCTAAATATTCTAGTTGTCCCCTTGGGAGTGTAGCTTTATTTCGCGAACTCTCTCTCTATATTAAATAAAATGAAAACAAGAGATCCAAACATCATCAACAAACTATAAAGAGCCATAAAACATAAAGGCGATACCAAATGCGTTTGTTGAAGCTTCCATGGTTGAACCATGATGGTGAGTAGATACACCGAACAATCCTCTATTTGGTCCATTTTACTAACTGTGCGCTCTTTGACAGAGGAGAATAGGAAGCACGAAGTTTACTCTTTGAGTGTCAGTCCGGATGGGACGAGGTTAGCTTCTGGTGGTTTGGATGGGAAAGTGAGAATATGGTCAGTCCCAGATATACTGAAGTACAGAGATGAATCAGTTCCGATGGATGAGCACTGTAGGCCTCTCTGCAGTATGGCTCGTCATAATGGTGCTGTTACAGTGGTGAAGTTCTCTCCAGATGGTCGGTTTCTCGCTTCGGGCTCTGATGACAAAGTCCTATTGATCTGGGAAAAAGATGAGGATTTGAGACCTTCTTTCGGTGATCAGAATGCTGAACACTGGACTGTGACTAAGAGAGTTGTTGCTCATGACAATGATATCCAAGATATGGCATGGGCTCCAGATTCAAGTATTTTAGTCACTGTTGGTTTGGATAGATCTGTTTGTATTTGGAATGGTTCAACTTTTGAGAAATTAAAAAGATTCGATGTCCATCAGTCCACAGTTAAAGGTGTGGTATTCGACCCTGCCAATAAGTATTTTGCAACAAGTTCTGATGATAGATCTGTTAGAATATTCAGATATCACAAAGGTGCAGAGATATCCTTCTCAATTGAAAAGACTGTGCTGGCACCTTTCAAAAAATCACCTTTAACAACTTACTTCAGACGGCTATCCTGGTCTCCTGATGGGCAACATATTGCTGTCTCAAATGCTACAAATGGCCCAGTCACCTCGGTAGCTATCATCAATAGAGGTAGCTGGGATTCCGATTTCAGCTTGATTGGTCATGAAACGCCCTGTGAAGTTGCTTCTTTCTCACCTGTGCTATACGAGATCAAAAAGGAAAACAACGAGACGATATTGACCTCTGTTGTCGCAACTGGTGGCCAAGATAAAAACTTAGTAGTGTGGAACACAGCTTCCCCTAACCCAATTGTTACTTTTGAGGACATGACTTACAAGACAATAACGGATATTGCATGGACACCAAATGGTGACACACTTTTTTGCTCCTCTTTAGATGGGACTATTTCAACTGTATATTTTGAACCTGGTGAGTTGGGTAAACCTGCTTCAGCTGAAAGAACAGCTGAATTATTGAACAAGTATGGTATTGATAAAGATAGTATGGTTTTTCCTGAAGGGACTGCTCAATTAGTGTTGGAAGATAAGGCCACTGAGTTTCAGAAGACTCTTAGTGAAAATCACATGGATAGATTACTTAATATCGAACAAACCCCATTACAAAGAGTGCAATCAGTTGCTGTTAAGCCTGTTTCTTCATCAACTATCAATATCCTCCAACCGAGATCTAAGAATAAAGCAAAACTCATAAGTACTTCCTCCTTATCTTCCTCCACTAATGCTCTTACGACACAATCAAACAACGCACCGCCTCCTGATAAGGGCAAGTTGAACAAGGTCATGGTTTCTAATGGGAAAAAAAGAGTTGCTCCAACATTAATTTCAACCTCATCACACTCAGTGAGTCAAGATAATTTCAAAAAATTCACTGTTACTAAAGCAGTTGAGGAAACGGACAAAAAACAGCTTAGAGAGAAACTATCAAGTTCTTCCTATGATCTTCCGAAATTTGGAGTTCAAACCTCAGTAAATGGGTATCATATAAACAAGACATCCCCAGAGGATGAGGAAGCTGAGGAAGGTGACAAAATCGATGAATATGATTATAGTGATGATGAAAATTCAGTTCCTTCGAAAAAACGGAAGACTAGAAAGAATGACCTGCCAATCATACAGCTACAGACGCCCTATCAAGATACCACTATTATTGCTCGCACTTTGTCTAATAATAAAGATAGATCTTTGCTGGAAGTGCTGAACTATTATGATTACGAAGATGAAGATGACGAAGCCATGACCATCATCAGAGGTTACAAAAACTCCGAAAGGATTTTTGAAACGTATATTGATGATAGAATCATTGGAGTAACGGGTGCTTTTGACAAATATTGGGTACTAGCTACAAATTCTGGCTCCCTATTGATATATTCAGCAGCTGGTCGTCTCTTATTTCCACGAATTGAACTATGTTTTAATGTTGGTTATATGACGATGAAAGACTCCAGGTATCTATTATGTGTTACCGAAGATTTCATGGTGCACGTTTATGATTTACAAGATTTCAAGAAAATGCATAAGAGTGTTTCATTGGCACCAATTCTCAACTACGAACAGTATGTTACGGAAAAAAAGGTCAGTTTGAGATCAACAATTACCGATGTTGAATTTTTGAATAATCTTCTATATGTAACTTTAGAGAACAAAGAATCCTATTTATTTGATAAGGATTTGAAAAGCTGGACTAAAATTCTTGACAACTATTATCAAGAATTCAACGCGTTTGAGTACATTTGGCATGATTCATTTGGTTATCCAAAACTGGAGCAGGAAACAACATCAGAATATCCTCAATTGGTGAACTATGTTAGAGAATTATCATTTCTAGAATCATACCAATTGATTTTGAAAACCATTGGTGTTAAAGAACACATAGACGTCACTGAACGACTGAATAAAATAAAAAAGGACGTTCGTTATCTACAAGTCCGACCAAATTAATGATTTTATGAATGCACATTTGATTCTCTCTATATACTTTATTAATGAGTCCTCTTCTGTATTAGCTCTTTTAAGTTCTTTGCCGGAAGTGCAGTGCCATTTGTATTGTCACCGCATGCAATACAGGACATTGTCTTTTTTGATCTATTCACAAAACATAACTCACAAAAATAATGACCGCATGTTGTTTTAATTGGGTTTTTATAATCGTTATGGCATATTAAACATTTGAATGGTATACCTTCCAACTCCTTCTCCATTTTATTCTTTGCCTCTAAATCCCAGTCATTGTTCAATTTCCACCCAGCTTTGAAATCATCTCTCGCATGCAGAAATTTACAACTATCACCATATCCACAAAATCCAGTCAGTCTATAATCTTTACACACGTCTCTTTGGAAATCAAAGACAGTTGTACTCCTGATATTGGATGATACTCTTTTGGGCCCTATTTTATCCATGCTCATTGAGGATTTTGGTTTGATGAAAGTGGCATACTTCTCTGTTGGCTTCGAGTCATCCTGTTGGATTTGTTGTTTGATCTTTCTCAGTCTGTCTTGCTCTATTATCTCTTGGCTCAAGACATCAACCTTAACAGCACTATCGTTTTTCGTGAGCGTGTGATCTGTGTTTATATTTAATGCACCTTCTTTTGCGCCAGCTTCTTCTTTGATGCTTGTTTCATTTTGTTTCTTCTGTTTCTTCACCACCACGGTTTCATCTTCGCTAATCTCGCCTTCGTCCTCTCTCCTTACCGGCTTGGCTCTTGCGCTTCCCTTAATACTTCTTTTCTTAAACATCCCAGATCGACTAGTAACTAAAAAGAAAGTGAGAAGATGTTTACTAATTGATGGTGGTATATTTATTCAAAGGTACTATTCCGACCCTCGGATCTCGTGTTGACAGCAAAAACGATAAAAGAGCTCTTAAAACAAGGAAAAAACCCGCCTTTAAACCCAAAAAAGGAGGAGCCATCAGCACAAAGGCACTCCCTGCTCCCTCTTCCCAAACAAACATGTCGCTGAACGTGATTCCTCCCGAAGAGGACGTGGAGACAAGAGCCGAGTTTACCGGAAGAAGCTCCATCTTCTCCCAAAGAATCGGTGGCGAAACAGAAGCACAGTCGTCTCCCTTGCTCTCATCTACTCCAGTAACAGTGTCGAAGACCCTGGTCAAGGCATATCCGTATTTCATTATAGCCGATAAAGCATTGGGCGTGATAACGTGGACAAACGAAGACGGGTGGCTCAGTCTACTCGTTGTTGCTATTTTTGCTACACTTGTGCTTTATTTCGAACCCATTATCACATACTCTGGCCATTTACTTCTGGTGGGATTGTTATTGGCATACTCCTTCTTGAGCAAACATGTGGAACGACAAATGACTTCCAAACCAACTCTTGATGATATAATACACATTTTGACCACGCTCAACATCAAAACCGATTTATTTTTGAATCCGATCACTTCTTTGGCATTGACCTCTTATGATATCAAGAGAATACTGTTTACAACACTGTTTTTAACGCCGCTTTATGTGTTTATAACATATTTCGTCTTCACTCCTAGAACTTTTGTCCTGACATTTGGACTATATGTCCTGACATACCATTCAGTCTTCTCAAGAGTTACTAGAAAGTTGCTATGGAAATTTAGAATCGTTAGATTACTGTCGTTTTATCTAACAGGTTTAGACTTTGGTGGTATTAATATTAACAGAGACTCTGGCATATTTGCTGCTGTCAAAAGAGTTAATGAAAAAGTTGGTATTCAAAATAAGGATGGTAAGCCAATTGTGTTTACCTACGTATTATATGAGAATCAACGTCGTTGGTTAGGTATTGGTTGGACCCCTAATTTATTGAGTTATGAAAGAACTGCATGGACCGATGAATTCTTAAATGAATCATCCCCTACCGATAAATTCAAGCTACCTGAGACTGAAGATGGTTCTCGTTCAGTGTGGAGATGGGTTGATAAAACATGGAGATTAGATCTAACTAATGATGGTTCTATTCAATTACCAAGCTCAAGACCCAAAACTACTGCTAATCCTTCATCAGACGATGGATTTTTATACTACGACAATACTTGGAAGAAACCATCTACCGAGGATTCATTTTCCAAATATACTAGACGAAGAAGATGGATCAGAACTGCCGAATTGGTTCCTGTTAGTGCCAAAACATCTTCAACACAAAGTACTGTCGCTTCAGATCTTCCAACGCCTTCAGAAGCAACAGCAATAACAGAGGTTCAAAACATACAGGCTACTGGAGCTAGTAATGTATCAGCTGATGAAAATATCACGGCAAGAAAGAGAAAGAGTCTTCGATTTGATGAGCAGCCAACAGTATTAGAATCAGTCAAAGCACTGGAAAAGGAGAACAAAAAAAAGATATCTTTTGCACCAACAGAAGTCATCATTGATGATGTCAAAACAGATGATAAGAACCTCGATGCTAAACCGGTAAGGAGTGAGGATTCTCTTGATGATTCTAATGAGGGTTCGTAATTTATGCAGATATAACATAAACTCCACAAGTAATGCATATCTATGCCAGTGAAGCTCAAAACAGTAAGTTCTCCTCTCTTCTCTTTTATTAATCTACAATCAAAACACTTTCCGTTAGTTTACAAAAGCCCATATCCCATTAAAAAAGTATACATTAACTTAACAAATAAATTCTTCTATGCAAAAACAAACTGTGTGAGTTTCAATGATAATTTATTTAGATTTCAGTAACTTCTAAGGTTGATGGTAAAGCTTGTTTTAATTTTTGAGCTTTGTCGGCATCAGTGACAGTTAAAGTGTATAAGTATCTTGAACCTCTAACTTTGAATTTAGATTGTTTGACAACTTTACCAGCAGCATTAACTTTCTTGTTAACTTTGATGGAAGCAGATGTGATATCAGCTCTTCTGGTTAATTCAATGAATTTTTTGATGTCTTTGATTTCTCTCTTAACGTAGTATGTTAGTAAACTGTCTCTCTTCTCCTATAAATTGAATAAATTTCAAAAGAGGGTTCCGCATAATACTTCAAAAATGGACGCATCTGTACCATTTGAGAGAGAGTATTTCACACGCAGATTTGAACCGTTCTCTTTTCTATTCTCTCGATCTAAACATACAGCCATTGTTAATGAATTTGTTGATAAATTGTATCTAAACCGCCTCCAAGCTTGTTTGTGCTTGTTTGTTTGGTTTTCAACTTTTCATTTTTCGCACAGGAAGCTAGGTTATTGGGATATGTCCGGGTGTTTACTGCTTTGGGAAAAAACAGTCACACTGTTTTTGTGTCAAAACCGATAAAGTCAGCTACATCTGGACATCACCACCGTACTATTAAGATAGGAACGATAAATATCTAAACAATGTCCTCCATTTCGATGTCTTCTTCTTTCTCTTCTTCCGAGTCTTCTTCTTCTTCCTCCCCTGCGAGTTCCCCTAATCTCGCTGCCCTCTCTTGGTCCTTCAGCTCTTTGTACTCTTTCTTCAAAGCATACTTCAGAGCATATGGACCTTTCTTGATCAAAGTTGCAATTTGATCCAGCGTTTCTTTCAAGTAAACCTCCGGCTGCTTTGTACGATCTTTCAGACCTTTCAAACTCCAGTAGTCGTATTCGTCAAATAGCTTGAACAACAAGTCCAATAGATCCTTCTGTGGCATTCTAATGGCTCTACCTTCATTCTTATTCTTAGTGCTAACAGATGTTTTCAAGAAAGTTGATTGATCATTCTTCAGTGTCAAACCAGCATTACTCAACGTATTGACACCAGAAACCTTATTCAATAATGTAACAGAAGCCCTTGGTACCTCTTTTAGCATCTTCTTTCTGTGTTCTAATAATTTAGAGTAGTTTGGATCATCAATTGATGGGATAACTTGACATTCATGAACAATGGTCCCCGTCAATGCCGTTTTCTTTGGAATAGTCTTAACGAAAGGCAATAACTTTTCGCTTCCATCTTTATTTTTATATTTGTTGAACTTCCTCCTTCTTCTTAGAAGATTGGTACTTGAGTTATTTGCACTGTTATTGTTATTGTTATTGTTATTGAATGGAGTTGCTCCTGGAACTGGGGTGGAGTTCTGTGTAGTTGGCACAGGCGTATTCGACTCAGACGCACTGACTCCCCCATTTACTAAATTATTCCTCTTGCTAAAATCAAGCTCTGTTTTCTCAAGCTCTGTCTTGTGATAATCTTTCAAATTCTCTTCTGTAAATACGTATTGATTCTCAACAGTTGGTTTCGTCAATTGCAACTGATATTTATGAGGCAAATCATGTGTAGCTTCAGTGTCATTCAGCGTCAACTGGATAGCACTAGATTGTGCAACAGGCGTTGATTTTCTGATTCGAATCTTTCCCAGCTCTTGACCCTGAAGATTGTCTTTATTTCTCCATTGTTCGGCCAAAAACTTGGGTAATCTCACAAGCCAAACTTTCTGTGCCCCACTGGATAAATTCAAGTTTAAATCCTGTTGTAAGTTGTTTGAGATATCATTCGAATCAACAATTTCAGCGGAATCTGACAGGAACTCTTCGTCATCGGAGGCGTCGTTTTCTTGTTGTTGTAGCAAGGCTTGTTGCCCCTTCGAGAGTTCGTCTTCCTCTTTGACCTCATTTGCGCTCTGAACTTGCTGTGGAGCTGTTTCTGCAGACATCGTGTTTTATTATGAAATTGGGCTTGTCTGCTTCTCTTAGTGATATGATTCAAGGAACTCTTTGTCGATGTTTTTGGTTTGTTTTTGTTTTTGTTTTTGTATTCTTGAAAACCAAAATTAATTAGCTAATAACTAATAACTATACAGTATGAAATCATACAAGCTTATCTTACTAGGCTCAAAAAATTATGGCACAAACGGCTTCAAAGGATACACAAGCGGAAATTGGTTCTCTGCCTAAGAAGAAAGGTGCTGAGGTCTCCAAGAAGAGAAAACACGATGAAGTCGAACCGACTAGTGAAATAATCGAAGGAGAAGACATAAATGAAGACTCAAAGCTTGAAAATATACCCAGTGGGGTGAGAATATCCCTGCAAGACATCGGTTCAATCGAAGATATAAAGGAGCTATCGATGAAAATCAACAAGTACATAAAGATTATACTCTCGCAATGGGAGGCTTCCCAAAGTTACCCAAAGGACTTACTTAAAGATACAAAGAAATCACTATTTATAGTGCTAGTCAAATTGCGAAAAGGCACATTAGATAATGACCAATTGACATCTTTGTTGACAATATTCTATTACTTACAACGGATAAACTACCTGAAGGCAAATGAATCGTATATGAAGCTAAGTATCGGGAACGTTGCATGGCCTATTGGTGTTATTAATGTCAGTATCCATCAAAGAAGTGGGCAGGTGAAGTTGAATAAAGGTGGTGCAAATATAATGATTGATGAGCAAACAAGAAAATGGATCACCGCTATCAAGAGGCTGATAACGTTCAAGGAGGCTTACTACGTTGAAAATAAAGAGAAACAATGAATCTCGTTAATCGTACAGATTTTTATCAAGTACATCATACAGAGTAATCTGAGAAAAGAAAAAGGGTATCGGTAGTACCTCTTGATATCTCTATTAAAAAAAAAGCAACAAACATTGTAATCGATCTCAAAACCGTATTATTCTAGTTCGTTTCATTCATAACCTGTTAAATAAGGATCATTATGTATCGTAATACTCTCTTCTCTTCTTCCAGAAACTTTTTCATTCAGGGCATTTTGATCATTATTCATCAAACTCATTGGTGCTTCAACACTTTCATATCGTGGAGAGAGCCCGTAGCCGTAATTTTTATACTCTTTACTGCTACCATTATTTGATGAGTTAACACCTATTATTTCACCCCATTCCATCAATTGGAAGATCAACGACATATTGGGGCTGATATCCGGTGCTCTTTCCTTCAATTTGTTATAGGCATCATTAAGATTGATTTGGTCCATCTTCATGAACAAAGCAACAATTAGAGAAGCAGAACGACTGACTCCACATTGACAGTGTATCAATATTCTCTTTTGGGGATCAGAAAGACATCTAATTATAAGATCAGTTAGAAATGGCAAGTCTTTACAAATCTTGGAAGTATGAGTCCATGGAACATAATAGTATTCCAACTTATCATTTGGAATTTTGGTAATTGATGATTTCGATAATGGGCCCTCAAAGGGAATTGGTGGAGTAAGTTCTCTTGCAACGTTTATCACTAAATCGTACGATAATAGTTGATCCAATTGAGGCTCGGAATATAGATATAATGAGGATTCTGACACACACTGGGGTCCCTTAGGATAAGCATTGAGTTTTGAGTTATCTCCATCTGCTGAGATGTCAAAATCTGAAAGATTATGAATTAAAGTTTGGGTCGTCAAATCACCGCTCGTTGTGATCACTGAAGAGTTATCACTAGTATTAGTATTTGTATTTTTAGAGAGGTGTTGTAGAGTGGAATTAGAAGACTGAGATGACCTCGTGGTATTTGAATAACTTGATGCATGGTGTAATTCTTTTGGTGTTGCAGGTATTAGTGGGGAGGACATGATTGGACTAGATGATGATATGTTTCCTGATGAAGCGGAAGATGAAGAAGATGCAAACCCTGGAACGCTAGTAGAGGATAATTTAGCAGATGCGGAGTTTCTTGCTACTTCTACTTCTGTTGGTATTGACAAGGATAGGGTTGTTCTTCTCTTTAACCCAGAGCCGGTTGGTTGCTGATTTGATTGTGGAATGGGGTAAGAACCAAAAGATATAGTTGGATGTCTGTAGAGCCTAACACTTGTTGGCGAAGATACCGTTTTATGTGAAAAGATGGGCGACTGCACCATTGGGGCTTCATTGTTCTGGGTTGGTCTATTCAACTGGAGTGATAAGTTCTTGGTGTTTCTCTTTGATTGAGGACTCACAGATTGACTGAGCTCCTGCAGCTTTCGAGCCACCTGAGCATCTTGAGTAGACATGACTACTTTTTCCTGTTCACTCTGGAAATGTTAGCTGGTGATGTGCCCCAGTAGACGTTTAGAATAATAACCTCTGGAGAAGAGCGAAAATACACTAAAAATAACTGGAGTGTTGGGAGGCACACTAAAAGATCGATGAAGAATTAAGGTCCGAGAACACTGAGCGTGGTATAAAAGCAAGACAAAGAACTCCTAGATTTGAAAATAAGCAACTATTCACAGATAAATCTTATGAAACAAACCCTTTTGATGTTTTTGTTCAGTGTTTTGAATTTTCAGAGCGTTTTTTTTATTTTTAGATAAATATGAAACAAGATGATTATGTCAGCTTTTTCCCCTGTGTCTCTGAGCTGAGCAGTGTCCTCGTGAGTTTGCTGAGGGAAGCAGGCGAAAGTGCGGTGCGTGTGTCGGTATCCAAGATTGATGCGCCTGCCTGAAATGCTCCCAAAAGAGGTGTTTGGTTGTTCTGCCCACCCAGCTCTTTCTCCCCAGCTGATTAGTACTCCATTTCAGATTGAAACTAGCTAATTACTTCCGCATCGGGTAATTCTCGAGAAATTATGAAAAATGAGATAATATCACGTGAATATCATGTGATCCATAATCTGAGGGATTTCAGACTCCTCGGATTATGGATAAACCTGGGCCCAGCTGTCCCACGTGGGTTTCTCCTTTTGCACCCAAACCAAGAGTGCTAAGAAATGTTACAGCCCAAAACAGAAACCAAGCACACGACAAGTTTCCCAATTTCACCAAATTTTCCACCACTGCTCAAAAAACGTGCTGTTTCCAAGCTTCTGCTTATTCTCCAAGGGTCTTGGTTCCTGAAACAACTGTCGTGTGACCTCTTTCTCGGTTCTATTGTCTTGGGCATACTGCTGTTTAAGTTTTTGAGACGTTTGACACATCCAGAGACTGTATTGTTAGACCAAATCCTAAGCGCAAATCGCTCACGGCCCCTAAAAGATTAAGAACACTTCAAAGAGTTTCTGTTTCTACACAACTCCCCAAAGCCAAACTCTATCTTCGCTGTCTTTCGCTAGTCGCACCCTCCGTGGTATTTCACATAACAAAGAGTTCTACCAGAAAAGATTTTTTTTCTTTTTTCTGTTTTCTTCTCATCACCATCATAAGCATCGTTTGTGAGTTTGAGCTGTTTACCATATACAGTGAAAATTTTTCATAAAACAATTAAAGCCCCTAAAAAGTTACATACCTGGTCCAGAGTCTACACTGAGCACTTTCTGTCATCTTTTCAAACCCTCATTTTCACATCGCATCTCATTATCTTTTGCATTTATTTCATAATCTGATTATCATCCCGTACCGAACATAGACAGCTGATAGAATAATCATGAAGTTTTCATTATCATTGAAGTATAACGCCGTTCCAGAATGGCAAGATAGCTATTTAAGCTATTCACATCTCAAAAAATTGGTATACGATCTCCAAGCTGAGGCTTTGGAACTACAAGATACGGGAGCTAAAAGTGCTCCAGTCTCCAAAAAATCAAGATTTGGAAACTTGACTCAAAAGCTGAAAAAGAATGTCGATTCTGCAAAGACAAACATCAGATCAAATGTGGATTCTGCTAAGACCAATATTAGATCAAATGTGGATGTTGTAAAATCAGGCGTTCCGAAGCTAAACATCTTCACTCAAAACACAATCGAACTAGAAGATCTTGATTCTGCAACTTCAAAACCAGTCAAGAGTGGTTCTTCAACAGATGAAGGTTCTGAAACTTTCAACCCTTCAGATAGTTTCTTGCATGAGCTAGAAAAAGAGTTGGCCAAAATCGAAGCATTTTATAAATCGAAAGAAGGCGAGCTATACCTTGAATATGATAATTTGATTAACGATTTAGAAGTTGCTAAAATTCATTTGATTGATAGAAATCGTATGATGGATGAAACAAGATCAATCCTCAGTCATAAATCTTCTATCAATGAAGCTATTCTAACTGCGGCTTCTGCCTTCAATTTAGATGTTGAAAAACGACCAACTAATGGTGTCATTGATCATTCTCAAGAACAAGAACAATACCAAACCAATGAAGATGAGGAAGAGGAGGACGATGATGATCATTTGGCCAATTCTGCATTATTGGGCCATTCAGAGGTTAACCTTAAAGTTCAAAAGAAAATCACTTTGAAGAAAAGAACAACCCAATTATACGTTGATCTTTCTCAGTTAAAGTCATTCATTGAATTGAATAAAATTGGATTCAGCAAGATTACAAAAAAGTTTGATAAATCTTTAAACACTCAACTCAAAGCATCCTTATTTGAAACAGATGCATTCTTTGAGAACTCATATACTTTCAATTATAATACGATAACTCATTTGGACTCCAAGTTAAATAGTTTGGTTGAGTTCTATGCATCTTTGACAAATAGATTGGATGACTTGGACTTATGCAAGGAAGAATTGAGATCCTTATTAAGGGAGCATATTGTGTGGGAAAGAAACACCGTGTGGAAAGATATGATTGGTATTGAGAACAAAGCTAATGGTGGTGCATTCGGCGTCGGTGCTGATGCAACTGCTGTTGGTCAACAAAGTTTATTCTATTTGGATCACTATTCATGGCCATTACCAAAGAAAATTAAACTGGGTTTTACTACTATTGAAAATTTTAATCTCCCAAAGTTCTTCAACACATCAAGAACCTATAAGTTAATAATTATCATTGCTATCACCGGTATATTATTAGGTGTTAAAACTTTCAATGACGAAGCTGAACACAGATGCATGGCATTATTAGCTTGTGTTGCTTTACTATGGGCAACCGAAGCTATTCCTTTATTTGTTACTGCCATGCTTTGTCCATTATTAGTTGTGCTATTCAGGGTCGTTAAAGATGATGACGGTGCCGTTATGAGTGCTGCTAAGTCTTCTGGTTTTATCTTTGGAAAAATGTGGTCTTCAACCATCATGGTTTTATTAGGTGGGTTCACTCTAGCTGCAGCACTATCCAAATATAACATTGCAAAAGTCTTAGCCTCATACATTTTATCAATCGCAGGAACGAAACCTAGAAATATCCTATTTTCAATCATGTGTGTTGCTCTATTCCTCTCAATGTGGATCTCAAATGTTGCAAGTCCCGTGTTATGTTATAGTTTGATCCAAGGTGTTCTAAGAACACAGCCAACAGACTCCCCTTTTGCACAAGCGTTGATTTTGGGTGTCGCTTTAGCATCGAATATCGCTGGTATGGCTTCACCAATTTCGTCTCCACAAAATATCGTCGCCATGGGATACTTAGCTCCATATGGAATTGGCTGGGGTCAATGGTTAGCAGTTTCGATCCCAGTTTCTATTATATCGCTTTGCTTGGTCTGGATGATGTTAATCTGCACTTTCAAAGTTCATAAGGCCAAAGTGATGCAATACAAACCTATCAGAGAGAAATTCACGGTTAAGCAATGGTTCATTGTTTTTGTCACTTTTGGTACCATCATCTTGTGGTGTGTTTTGACTAAGTTGGAAAACGTTTTTGGTGAGTCTGGCCAAATTGCAGTTATTCCAATTGTTCTATTTTTTGGTACAGGTCTCTTGTCAACATCTGATGTTAACAATTTCCCTTGGAGTATTGTTATTCTAGCTATGGGATCTTTAGCCTTGGGTAAAGCAGTTTCATCTTCAGGTCTATTAGCAACAATTGCTGCAGCTTTGCAAAAAAAAGTTATTGATTTCTCATTATACGTTGTGATGGTAATTTTCGGAGCTCTAATTTTGGTTATTGGTACATTTGTTTCTCATACAGTTTCAGCCATTATCATCATTCCATTGGTCCAAGAAGTTGGTGATAGTTTACCAGGTGATAACTCCTCAGTTGTTCTAATCTTCTCCATTGCACTAGTAGCATCTTGTGGTATGGGTCTAGCCTCTTCAGGTTTTCCAAATGTCACTGCCATCTCAATGACAGATGAATTGGGGACAAGATATTTGACTGTCAACAGTTTCATCACCAGAGGTGTTCCTGCCAGTATAATTGCATATATCATCGTCATAACCTTAGGTTATGGTATCATGATCACTATTTCTTAAAAATGGTGCATCTTTATAGAATTTTTGTGTTTTCATCAAGGAGCCACTTGCTCTGTCAATAAATATTGTGTCATGTCATTTTGAATTCTTCTGTTTCACGCATTAGTAAATAGTAAATAGTAAATAGTAAGTGGTAATACATACTTACTCACTCGCGAAGTTTACCCGGCTCATAACATTATATGTCATAAAAAAAATTGATGAAGTTGATGCGGACAAACACTTCCTATCTCATCGCTGCGTAGAGTTTTGCTATTGAGCAGATGGTTTGCTACAGAGGAAAGTTGGTCCTGGCCCCTATGGTACGAGCTGGTGAGCTCCCAACGAGGCTTCTAGCGCTGAGGTACGGCGCCGATCTGGTTTGGGGTAGGTACAAACTAATGTCCTCTGTAACATGCAACGAGACTACTAACAAAAGTGATTTGAAATAGGGCCTGAAATCATAGACAAGAAGATACTTACTTGTGACAGAATAGAAAATAAGAAACTTGGAACTATTGATTACCTCTCGAAAGGCCAAACAAAGATTCCTGGCGTAACAAATTTGGTTTTCAGAACATGTCCAACATTAGAAGACTCCAAATTAATCTTTCAAATGGGTACTGCAAACCCGGATCTTGCAGTTGAAGCTGCGAAGATTATCATCAATGATGTTTCAGGTATCGATATCAATGCTGGCTGTCCTAAACATTTCTCGATACATGCCGGTATGGGCGCAGCCTTATTGAAAACTCCCGACTTGTTGGTTTCAATCTTAACAAATTTAGTTGAGAAGGTTGGTAAACCAAACAATAAACCAATCAGTGTGAAGATAAGATTGCTACCTGAAGAACAAGATACACTTCAGCTGGTCACACGACTATTAAAGACTGGTATCTCCAATTTAACCGTCCATTGTCGTACTCAACCGATGAGAAATAGGGATGATCCGATTAGATTATACATTGATAAGATCAAGAAGCTTTGTGATGAGCAAGGTGTCCCCCTAATCATTAATGGTGCCATTGTTGACCGTTCTCACTTTCAAAAATTACAAGAAACATGGGGTAAGGATGTTGGTGGTATGATTGCAACGACTGCCGAAATCAATCCAACATGTTTCAGTGAGACACCACTGACTTGGGTTCCTCTAATAAAAGAGTACACTTCTCTGGCTCAGAAATACGATAATTTCGTTGGTAATAGTAAATACATGCTGACTAGAATGATTCCAGGAAAGAGCTTCTTTTACCAGATTATTGCAAGATCTAAAACATATGATGATTTCTTCCAGAACTTTGATCTTCTTAATGAGGATGGCACAAAGAAAGATGAATCTATAAAGGGTGCGTCTAATCAGAAAAAACACACATTAGAAGCTGAAGAGCTAGTTCCAGAAAAGAAACCACAACTGGCATCCGTAAAGGTATAAATCGAGTCAGGTACATACGTCTACTGGTATACTCTAAATTCGAAAGAAGCTCATATTGCAACTAAATACCCCTCAAACATTAAGAGTTTTAATGCCTCATTATATATATATAAGGCATATTATGCAAAAATCAAGGCGCATCTTCTTTTAAACGGGCCTGTATTACAGAACTCATTATCTTCAGCCAAATCTAATCTAGAAAAAACCATTAACATCATCATTAAAAAAGCTATTCACAAGGAAATCATGTCTAAGTTTAGAGAAAAAAGTGAAGAGTAACATATGTGAAAGAAAATATAGGTGTATCATTCAACAAGTCATTATCAAAAGTAACAAAAATAAAGAAAAGAGTAAGAAATATTTTTTTCTCTAATTAAGAACCGCTTTAAGTCCACACCAAGCAGTAGCAGCTGCAGCAGTCAAACCTGCAGCAATACCGGCTGGTTTGAAACCCTTACTAGATTTGAATAGGGCACCGGCAAGAGCACCAGCAGCAATTGAGTTATAAGCATCATGTTTACCTCTAATAGTATCGATTGAGCTGTCAATCAAATTATAGGTCAAAGCCAAAACACCAGCACTGTTACCTAGGAAAGGACCTCTTCTAGTGATATGATTTAAAACAGTGTTCAATTTCAATTTACCTGGACTGTTTGGAGGGATGTTACGTAAACCTTCAAAAAAACCGTAGGCACCACCAGTACCCAATGCTAACAGATAAACACCACCAGTACCATAACACAAATCATCAGTCCATCCTCTTGATGGGATCAAACCCTGAGAGCCTTCCAATTGGTTCAAGGATTCATCTTCTAGGTCCAGATATTCAACACCTTTTTCTAACCCAGCTAAAGGGTGCAATCTGGAAGTATCTAGACCACCTGGGGTCGCTATGATTTGGGAAACATCAGCTATAGAGTTTGGATCAAAACCAAGTTTTGGGTCTATGTTAGAGGCTGTTTGTGGTTCTTGTTGTTGTTGCTGTGATGCTTTTGAGTTGTAACCGAATAACCAGGACATTGTGTTTTGTGGAGTTATTGATAAATTGTGATTTGTGCTGGGAGGTCTGAACCGTAGAGACTTTCAAGCAAACCTGTGTGTTGAAGTATTAGAAGAATTATGGGGATGTTATGTACAGAATTTGAGGGGTGAGACTATGTCAAAATGAAGGTCACAAAACTTCTCTTTCTAGTGAAATCTTGTTTCTTCTCACTTCTTGTTTTACCTCTGATGACTTGTTTCCCAATTTTTGCCTTTACTTATTTTTTTTTGGACAATTTTTCACTTCCGGTTACGACACGATTTTGGGCCGGTTTTAGTTTCTGATCACGTGAACTTCAGGCCTCGGAAATATGTTGATTCTCCAGTACTGTTCTTTATAGTTAAGTAGCCTGGAAAGTAGGAGATTAAACTGATTTATGTGATAACTTTATAGAAGCGCTGCTTGAGAACAGAAGACAGCCCTGTTCTTAAAGAATTTCTCACCTAGCGATGTGTTACAAGTACGCTTGGGAGACGAAATCGCTAAAAGATAACTGAGATCCAAAATTTGTGGAGTTCTACCAAAGAAGACGCAAGTTCTAAAGGAGCATCAAGAAGATTTTGATAGCACTAGTGAGCCAGTACTTAACATAAGAATGATCTCAGCGTATAATGTGAGTCTTTCTGCTAGCTATCATCTTCTAATTGATTCCCTTAGAGATTGGATCTTCAAATGGGATCTCTATTATTTTCCATGGAGAGGGCTTGTCATTGGGCTTTCCAATGACCTCAAGCAGAACTATTGGCTGGTTCACTTAAGTGGTATAACTGTTGTTGATGTTAATTACAGAAAACTTCCAGAGTTGAGTTATTTCACTGTTTTCTATGATTCAGATGTTGCTATATCTATACATCAAGGAAAATGCATTGAAATTTGGAATAAATTCAAACAAGTTGGCCATAGCGTTTTCGTCTGCTGCTGCTCAGATTGCCGTTGCAGTTGCTCTTGTTTTTAGACATTCAAATCATTCTTTCAACTTGCCTTTTGCAGTATTGGATTCTAAAATTGCAGATACCGAGGCTGGTGGTGGAAGCGTAGTCAGGTTTAGAAAGGATCCCTTTCAAGATTTGAAGAGAGCTTAATCTTTTGGAGACACAAAAAAGGTTGGAGAAACAAAAGCGGCCAAAATTGATCCAAAGGATATTAGAGAGTTCTGTGAAACTCGATTTCTATCCAAAAGTTGTTAAACAGTTCTTTGCTAGCTCCCCAGAGCTTGCAGTCTATGAAATTCAAATTCTTGCTGCCGCAGACCTCCAAAACTTGCCAAAGCATGTTATTCAAGTTGATGACCACGATATTCTGAGTGATGGCGGGAAAGCACATAAGCATTTAAATTGATCTCCGATCTTGTAACGCGAGATCGTGTGTAAAGTTTTCGGTTCATGCGAGGTATAACGAATGAAAGTAACGAATGAAAGTTCAAGATCTGTAGTGCATCTGCTATAGCGCAGCTTTTTACTTCTGAAGGAGGATTATAGTCAATTCCTAGGTGATGCGCTAAGTCACTGTGCTTTTCATTGATGAAAGAATCATGCATATGATGTACTTATGGTATAAACAACATGATTCTACTGTACTGAGGGCTAAGGTCTCCGTTTAGTTATCGGCACCTCCATTTGTTTTCAAATTAGACTTCCCTAAGTAACTCTCTCTCTCAAGTTTATAGCTCAAAGCCAGCTGCTCAGCATAATCTAGTTCTTGTCTCTTTTCTTCCTTCATCTCAGCTGACTGTAATATCTTCTTAAACTTGGCCCTCGCGTGTAGCGATGACAGACCTTTGGCTTGATCGAGGCCCTGTAAAGAGTTATATTGTGTTGCAAGTGATGACCAGGCTTCTATTTGGGGCTTTCTTTTGTAAATTTTATGCTTTTTGGCTAGCTTGACGAGGTTTGTCTTCTCTATCAAGGTGGAAATAGTATATGAGGTCTTCCTGGTGGAGCAACTGGACTGGTTAGAGAACGCAGAAAATGTGTGAGTTGCGTCAGTAAGCTTCAGTGATGAGTTGGGACTCTTGTACTTGGAACCCTCATCTTTATAGCCTATTCTGAACTTTTTCACATTTGGAATCTGGTGCTTATGTCTTCTTGTTACTCTGAAAGTGCCATCTTCATCTTTGGGCGATTCGGTGTGGTAGTTGACAAACCGAAGCTGATCGATGTCGATTCTGTGCTTCTGATTACTCGCCATTCCACTAGCGTGATGCAATAGACGAGTCTCGCTCAAGATTCTATAGAATGTTAAACAATGTTTTGTTTTCTGAGATTTTCAGCTCATCAGTTTTGGATTACGAGCACTGGTCCAGACCATATTTCGTTGCGCTGTGTTTTTCGTATTTAACAACGCTAAAGACCACCCAGGAAACACTGGCTAAAACACCAATACAAAGGTCACGATAATGCTTAATCAGATTGAGGAGGATATAGCCGGACTGAATACAAAACAGCAGAATTTGCTTAGAACTTTATACCATTTTGAATCGCTGGAAGATGAGGACGCAAAAGTATCTCTGATAAACCAAGTCTCAACTTATCAACAAGAATTGGAATATACAAAGTCAGACATCCAGTTCACATATGGCATAGAATTGGATGCGAAACTCAGAATTAACGACTCAAAATGCTTAAAATACATTGCTGATTGGTATAAATACAGCGATTTTCTGGAAACTTTCGAAATAGAACTGACCAAGAAGTATTCAAAGCTGAAAGAGGCACGCTTGAGTCAGTTCCAGGAGCAGAAGCAAAAGAAATACCAGATTCTGATAGAAGACGCTACAAACAATACTATCAAACAACAAGATTTGATCAAAGATCAGAATATTTCAACAGATGCAAAAATTCTCTCAACGACAAAAAGAATAACATCTCGTCTTGCTCAATCAAGTCAAGTCTTACAAGCCTCCTTAGTCCAGTCTGAATTAAATATTGAAGATTTATCAAGCCAAACCGACTCACTGGGAGATCTTGCCGATAAATATGGATATTTGAAGGACGTTCTAGAGAGATCTGATGTATTTATTAATGACATAAAATTGAGTACGCAAAAGGATAAGACATTAATGTACTATTCCTTGATCTTTTTTGGGCTTTGTTTGTTCAAAGTTTTCTGGGGCAGAATTTTTAAGATACCAGTCATATATACTTTCAAGATCTTTTGGATCCTTACCCATCCATTCTTTGCTGCCCTTGGCTTGGTTTCTAAACGTTCTGGGGTTGTTCAATATGACTCCTTTGAAAATCTGGATAACACGAATAGTGTTCTTCTAACGTCAACCATAGAAGATCTTTCATCCTCCATCACTCAACAAGAAACAACATTCTACCCCCAGAGTGAGATTAAAGAGAGTTTGATCCTAGAAGATATATATGCTAAAAGTGAGATTAAGGAGGGTTTGGCGTCAGAAGATGTGGAAGAAGGAACGGTAGAGGATATTAGTGATGAGGACTTTGATTCTGTATTGGACAAGATTATTGACGAGCTTTGATAAACAATTACAATGAAGTGATATGTTAATGAGGCAACACCATGAATCCTAGACATTAATTAGCTTTAGTGTACACTCTAGTCAGGTTGTGAACTAAAATCTAAGAAAACTTAAGATCTATAAAGTTTTTAGTTTCGACCCCTAACATTTGAAATGGGGTACTTTCGAATTACTTGGCTGTATAGATGGTAATGAGCTATGATTGAACCTACATCCTCAAATAAGTATGGTTTCCTGAACAGCCCACTGGAGTATTACGATGTATATGGTAGTAGAAGATAAAAAGCTCACTTGAGGCGATTTTGATTCATAACCTTATACCTTATACTTAGGAGCAACAATTCTAGAAGAAGCCCGTGTTTCTCCTAACCATCAGAAAATATTTCACAGTAATTTAGAGCACAAACTAATACACTTACGAACACTCTAACAGTTGTACTTGTGATAGAATTATATCAGGGTTGCCTTCACCAAGAGGCTTACGAGCTTTTTTAAACAGGCGGAACTGAAATCTCCAAGGCAGCAGTCTCGGAGATTATAAAGCCCACTCGGCTTGAGTATTGAATAATCTTTAGCACATTGTTAAGCGTACAGAGAACAGTAATTGCAATCTGAGGAAGAGTTTCCTCTAGTTTTAAAGGTAGTAGTATACGCTATGCACCTCAAACACTCATGAAAGGTTATTTACCTGCCCAGTCCTGAGGCGTATGAACACTATTTGGATCGTTAAGATTGAAGCGATCTCTGTGCTTTATATAATTCCAACAGTCTGTTCACCAAAATAGTTAGACTAGTCATGAGGTGGTCAGATCAGGTCTAGGAAAGGCATTTGATTAGGGGAATATTTGTGTAAATTGTATAGAACATGAACCTGTACATAACATTTGTAGTGGAAAATAAATAAGGGTTAGTCAACTCAGATACGTTTTAATACTGTTTGCTTCATGGGTGGTATTTAGCTGTCTAGTTTTGACTGTAGTTACGTACGAACAAAGAAAAATGTCTGCATTGTATAGTTGGTGATATCAGGCAGGTGTCATCATTTACAATGCATGTCAGTAGCTCCTGACAAACGATATTAATGGAGGAGTTGTAGATTTGCAAACCGTTCGAATCTGACTATGTCAATAGCCTGCGACTCGCTGTTTGTCATGTGATTAATACGAGATCGATAGCTTTTTAGGCACGTCTCATTATTAGTGCCATGCAGTAAAGATGATGACAGACGTCTTGCAAAGAAATCACATAAAGCCAAAAACAATTACTTCTCTTACTGGTAGTGGAGGGAAAAATTCTGTTTGAACAGAATGAATATATGGTGTCGAACACATCTGAACGGTTTCCCTGTCCCTTAGCCTCTTCGCCCCTCTCACTTGCCAGTAAATCCTTTGGACTTATAGATAACCTGTCAAACTAGTATTCAGTGGTTTTCGCGATCTTCCTTCTTGGACGTTCTGCAGTAATGCGATACCTACCCTCTACAAGTGATGACTTTCAAATTTGGCTGTCCTGGTACATTTTGGGATAAGTCTCATGGAAGCTGTGCACTATCTTAGACAATAGCTTAATCACTATCTCAGCTTTCATAATTGACCAAAATCGAGCTAGCCAAGTGGAACAATAGAATTAAACTTTGGAGCAATGAGTCGAAGTGGAAGATTATCATTGATCATTGCTCAAGTGTCATCGACCAGTGCTGGTGGATATTGCGTTCTCTAATTACACTGTACTCAATAAGTTTAGATTACAAGTACGTTACGCTCTACAATTAGACCAATATTTTATTCTTCTCCCGGCTCGTAATTCCTCTTGCTTCTTCAGACGTACATATGGAAGTGCTGTAAACTTCCCTGCTTGCAGCTTTTAGTAATCAGATATACATTTCGCGGATAGCTGGCCAGTGTGCTGGTGTTAGGTCTGTTGGTTGTCTCAATAACAGTTTAAAGGTGACTAAACACATATTAGGCATCATAGAAGTAAACATAAAGTGTTGATGTTCCAGAATACTATAAATTGCCGAAATGGTTAAGGGAAAGAAAGAAGGAAAGAAAGAGCAGCAAGAGCCTCATCTCACAGAAACCGTATAGATGTTATAAAATAACGAGATTGCTTGAAACAGGTGCTTGTTAATGCACATGAGGTTTTACATGATCAGCTGTAGGCAGAAGATCTGTATTATTTTTTGACCTAATCAACATGACAGCTTACTTAGCACCCATTATGAGTTTGACTGGTGCGGGTTTTAGGAACATACTTACCTATATCTGTCACTTAAGCATTTGAAGACGCCAGCCAATTACATTCCATGAACCGTCCTACACCATCGCAGATCCCTCTTACGCCATGCAGTATAATCATTATCACGGCTGGCCCTAGTAAAATACTTTTGCGTTTCCTTGACCAGATCTCAGCTCGTCAACTGTCAGGAAGTAAATGGAGCTCGTTAGAACAAATTTAGGCGAAACTGGTAAGTAGGCGATCATTGATCACTGTCCACGGATAATCAAAGTCCTTGCTGATAAACTGCTCCTAACCCCTGAGCTTATGACAGCTCCTATTGATCGTTTATTACAGTAAGTTCATCAGTTTCTTCTTCGGAACCTTCCCGCTTTCGCTGCAACAAGAGTATATAGTTTGAAAGTGATGAGCTGTAGCTCAAACTGTGTCATTCGCTGCATTGAAAATTCGGTTGGTAGCCATCGCAGGAGTCGACAAGCATATTGACGCTCTCTATGGATTGTTAGGGTTGGTTTCGCTTCACTGTCAGATCCAGGCTACTGGCGTACCAGATCTTGCTGTCGACTGAATTCGGGTATCAAGTGTTCACACAAAAGTGAAAAGGCTAGCTTATCTTGTGAAATTACTATCATTATTCAGATAGATCTATATTTGTACATACATTATTACACTAAAATCTGTTTGGAGTCGGTTAAAAAATCTGCTTCCCAAATAGCAAGAGCCTAGTGGGGAATGCCTCTTGCGGACGTCACCGGTCTCAAAGTAATACTTGACAAGACTGGTATTAGTTTCATATTGGGTTTGTAGATAATTTAATCAGTACTTACAACAATGTCTATATTTCTAAGTTCGTCTATACAAACACTGACCTTAAACAGTAAATCAGAAAAACTAACTAGTACAAGACCAAGTTCATGAGATACCCGTTTTGGGGTTATATCTAAAAGTTTATCTAGGAATTTCGTAAATCCTTCCAAAAAGAGAACTTGCTCGTAAACTCTGTTCCTCTGGACAAATCGGTCTATGGGGTCCCAACTATTCATTATCTATAATTTGTTTCTATGCACGAAGGTTTCAATGAAATTCTGATAAAACAGCATAAGGGGTGATAATCGAGATCATACACAGTAACAAGACTTCCCCCTGTTAGTTGTAAGACTAGTATTTTCGCTGTACATCCCTCTAGATTTCACTCTTTATGATCGGCCTGGGAGATCTACAATACTTGTCAATATGCTTGTTCCAAAATCTGATGGTCTTGTCTAAGGTAATTCAACGTGCAACTACTTTTGAGTGGTTAATTCCCAAAAGTAGACTTGGATCTGATAGAATCTGCAACTAAAAGGAACATAAAATTGAGCTACAATTATCCAGTAATGTCTATAAGAACGATTTTTCCAAACTTTATTCCGTGTGAGTTGCGATTAATACCCGTCAAAAATGTATTAAACTTTCATATGCCCTAGAACTTCAGCATTTTGTTAGTTCTTGTATAAATGCTATATACTTTTGCAAGAGGTGAAGTAATTTAACCGACTCCTGACCAGCCTAGTCCTCAAAACCTACCCCCAGCCGTTTCATACTGAAAGCGAGGAACAAAAACTCCATTGGACTGATCTAGAAAGGGACGATGTGCCGGTACCAAGGTCTCAGTATGTTAGTCAATGGCAGAGAATTGCTTGCGCTTAATTCAAATTTTAGATATACATGTACTGCATAATGCTGCAGCATTATGCGAAGCACGATTGATGAAGGTTAAACTTTTGTACACTATTTGTGAAACTTTGCTGTAAAACATTGTAATACTGAGCGAGTTACACTTTCAACTCATTTTTGGTTCAAGAATCTCTATTTAATAAAACATTATTCCTTTCAGAATGACTTTTAGTAGAATAAAATCATCTGCCTACTCTCACTATTTATCGACCTGTCCGACCTGTCAACTGGTTGCTTGAAACCTTTCTTCCTGTTACTCTGCTCTCGCTCTTAACACTTTCTGAAGGAATTCTCCTTTTCAATATCACGAATCACCGGTTGATATCGTGATAACCAATCGTAACCGTTCTGTCCTATATTTCCTAACGATGCAAGCACAGACAATTTACTATACAAATACTTTCAATTCATTAAATCCTCACTTGACGGTGGACCATACCCCATATCAAAGTCCTGATAATGAGACTTATAATGCTGATTACCGATATCAATACTATCATTCTTCACCTTCCCAAGAACTTTCACCTAGCTATCAAGAGTTTACAAGCCCCCTGGTACAGTCTTCAGAGCCTTACTATTTTACCAATCCATGCACATCTTCTCATGATTCGACTACTGGACTAGCGTTTGAGTGTGCAGAAACACATCCAAAGATCCCTCTCTTCAACAGTGACAATCATCTTCTACATCCACCACAACCACAGATATTACCTTATGATATGGACCCACCGCATGATGAGACCATAACGTATCATGTTCAGCAACACGATAACCTATGCTCTTTTCCAAACATTTCAACTGACTTATCTGATGGCCACCATTCAAATGAAGCCCAATTCAGTGTGTACCCAACACCTGATAAAGAACATTTCCCAAACTATGTCAGAGATGTACCATCTAAGGCAGATTTTATATCTTCTATTACCAATTCTAGTGAAAGTTTTACTCATGTCAGTACACCAATAAGCTCACCAAAAACTGCACTTTCTTCTCACCAACAATCCCAACTTTATCAGAAATCTTATAACCAGACTGTGCCGTTCAAAGCCCTTGGAAAAGACTCTGCTAGATCATCCTCAGACTCTTTCAAACACAAAATCTTCAAGCCATCTACTTCAAATTTAACTAGGGCAAGATCTGTTCCAAATATTCCATCCAACGTATCACTGGGTAAGATTGGGTTACACACTACCCAGCCCGGTCCTATCCCAGCATGCAAACCAGAAGTCCAAATAGATCCAAGTACTGGTAATGAACTTCTGACATTCTCATATTCGAAACAAAAAATAATCAAGGTATTCAGTATCAGTTGTCCTCCTCTTCCGTTTGATACTAGGGATTTGCCAGAAGAGTTCCTTTTGGATAACTGTGTCTATCCTAGAGCCATGGTTCCTATTGACGAATACAAAGGCAATAGAGGGAAATATGAACGGGAATGTAATGAGATTGGTTGGACCCTTGCTTGGCTGAATCCTGATATCAGAAACCATAGAGGAATAATCCAGAGAGCTGTTGATAGCTGGAGGAATACCAGAAGTGACAAGAATCTCAGATCAAGAAGAGTTAGAAAGAGTGAAACGAAAACCAGCACTGCATCGTGATTGGAATGCGCATGAATCTGCTGAATATTGTTGCGTCTCACGGCGTACTTCATGCTTATCAGATTCCGATAATCACTTGATCTAACTTAAGTAGTTTGATGCAAGGATGTTTAATTTATACGAACTTAATTCTAATGACGACGACCGTTGAAGCTCGGAATATGTTACTCAAGTTTGGAGAACCAATTGACCGTAGTTTAACGAATCTCTTCACTATATTTGTTTTTAGTAGCACTTAAGCAAATGTTCCACGTACAGTTTTTCTTAGCGCAGGCAGGGCTCAGCCTTGTACTGCGACTGCCAACATAATGATGGTCGCTTCAAGAGTTTAAGCATTTACAATGCAGCGCTTGACTCAAGAGGCATCAGTGAGTTGTCGGTTGTTGGATTCACTCGGCAGAGCCCCTGGGAACGGTGCATATACCCAGTAGTCAGTGAAGTGGGTAGTAAGGTAAGTGTGGTAAATACATACTACTATGATGACCGTATACCTCTCCTGGAGGGTGTCGTCTATGTATCTATGCCCTCAATCGCATGATCCCTTGTCTTTTCTGAGAAGTGTGAAACAGATCGTGTCCGTGTTTTTAGTACTTTCCATCGAGCTTTGGAAAACGTTTGATCAAAGCCGTTGGAAGTTTTTTTAAGGTGCCTGGCGAACGAGAAGTTGTCAGATAAACGTTTAGACAGCTTACGCTGAGCTTTCTTGATGCAGCACGCCATAGAAGTATATACCAAGCTACCGTGAAGTGTGTGCTACCTCTAGACCCAGATGCTCACAATGCTGCTCAGTCGATGGGTAACGGTAATGAGAAATTAACAAACAACCAGAAGTGAAACAACCCCCAGTGGTAACATGTATCGATACTTCTTTACTTATACAGAATAGCGAGTATGCAGAGCAATCACTGTCTGTCTGCTACCTCTCAGATCGAACTGGTGGGATTTGCTAGCTGAAAACTAGCACGTTTACTTATGTCAACTGCTCAGTACTCGTATGCTGGGGCGACTTGTAAACCTTTAGATGTTTTGTTGGTTTCCATTCCTAATACTGCGTGAATATACTAATAACTCGTCTGCACAGTAACTAGAGGAGCTTCATCAAACCTTAAAGATACCTGGTGGTGGAAGCTGTGTGATAGCGCCGACAACATGGGGCAGTCTTTCTGGCGTGCAGCTTCCTTTTCAAACTTCTGGTGGCTGTCTTGTTGGGAACAGTCTCAATATGGTGTTAGCTGATAATGACCTTATTACGTTTAAACCTTAGTTGAGTAAAATAGCCTGATGGTTGACTACTTGTATATATGTCGGTAACACAGTATCCTACTTCGTTTCTGTCACGGGTAGAGCATAACTTGTATCTATGTTATAGGAAGTACTAGCGACTGCCTACAATAACATACCACCTTAAGCTATCGCACTCACCTAAAATATATATTACAGATGGACAAGCGCTTTAACGTTTGTAGCCTAATATATCTATTATCATCCGAGACACGAGTCGGAATATAATTCCTTTACCTTTGATAATTGAACAAGGAGAACAGATGAACGAGTAATTGCTAAGTCTGCTACATGTTGAAGCGATACTTCGCTCATGTACCAAACTAGATTGCTCTGGGATCTTCCTACACAGAGAACTTGTGATTTAGTCGATTGGATCCTGGTTCCTACGTCTACCACGTATCAAGCATAAGGAGCGTTCTTCTAGACACCCGTTTGAGCCCCACCAGCGACTAACAGTAGAATAGTCAGAAAGCCCCAAGCATGCACTTATCAGCTTCCACTTTTCTTTTACCTGTACGGTGCACACCCAAACACCAGTCTTGTAGACCACTCTTTGTTTATGTTATGTGTAACCGACAAGACTATACATTCTATTGATGCATGTCTGACTTTAAAGTTTTGATTGCCACTCTCTGATCTTCTCTTCCCACTTACGACACAGATAGTTCGATCTTTTATCACCATTGCCAGTTTGTAGATCTGCTTCTGGGGCAGACCTCAAGAAAAAATCAGATGGATCCAGCCCCTGGGCTTCTTGTCAAACAAAACGGATTGATGTGAGATGTCATGAATGGTATGTTTCATTAACGAAATCTAGTTCCACCAGTAATTTCACACATGCGGTGAGACTGTCCACACATTGAAGCATTATTTTACGGTGGTTGTTTATGAAAAGCTACTAGAATACCGCACACAGGGAGAGCTACAAGAGCTACCTTCACTATCCTACCATGTTGGGGAGGGGGGTTGCTCTAAGGTGACAGGTTTTCTGCGATGCTGTTTGAGAACACTTTTATGATTTTCATGTTCATCACAGAGAAGCACAGCTTAAGTAAAGTCCCCTCAATTCTTATTTGGCAGCCTCCTACTAACTAGTGTGGAAAAAGATTCTCTCTACTCTATCTTCTCTATTGTTGCAAACTTTATTCTCTTGACTGCTCAGACCTATGTATACCGGGGTTTTTTTTCGATGATCTATCCGTATGCCTGTTTTGATTGTGGTCTCAACTCCAATTTGGAATGTTCTCCTGCTAAAAACAGCTTATAGAAACAACGCGTTCATCTTTAAAGCGCCTTGTGGTTTGAACAAAAGGGGTTTGTGTTTCTACTGGCTCTCATTAAGAGAAGTGGACTTGGTATTTGGGTATTGTGCTAGGATGTTTCTAACTTTACTGCTGAAACATTAAGGTAAATCTTCCTGCTCTTTCAACAGAAAATCTTTAATTATCATTCAAACAGTCATAATGTACGGACTCACGCAAAGCATGCAAACAGTATGAGAACCTGTTTGAGTACGTAAATATGGAATCTTGAGTCTCTCTAACTGCGTATCATATGTAACATTTTAGAGGCTTTTTTTCTGCACCAAAGGGCAGAAAAAACTACCGTCTAACACATCGCTCAAAATGTCGAAATAAGTACCTCTTGTCAGCGGAGGATAAAGAGTTCTTGGTGGATAAGATGTTCCTTCAATTGCCACTAATAGACTTACTTAGTCCTATCCTCTTATATACTCCGAGTTCGCACCATTTCAGCCTAAAGGTAAGAAAATACTGGCCCCCAGAAAGTGACTATCGAATGGTGAGTAGTGAGAAGTATTGAATATCCAAAACTTTCAGGTAAAAGCAGCTGGAGCTGGCTACAGGAAAGCGTCGCCTAAAAGTCAGACTCAATCTGGAAAATGTGTCTACGCACTGGGTGTTATGACACTGATCTAAGATTTCTTACACTGTAAGTTCTAAAGAAAACTTACGTTAGGCCTTTTCAGATCGTCAGTATTATCTAATCAGTATTTTGGTTAGTAATTGCTTTTATAGTTTAGTCAATCATTGGTACCCCTTTCAACTGTCCTATCCATGTCATGCAGAACTATAAAATCCGCTCGCCGAACCTCTTTAGATTTCGTACCAATTAGGGAAGCATCTGATTCTCATGGGGACTAAGGGGTCTAAGAAAAATAGCCAGAGGTGAATGGTTAACTCACTACACCGCATCCAAGTGTTATCAGTACTGAGAACATAGCTAGCGAAGTATTTGGAAGTGTGTAACGTAGACGGTATTTGAAATCAGAAGCCTTTTTAGAAAGTGCACAAATACCATCTGAAAGCAGCAACTGTTGTTATGAAAGCCAGAAAAAATTAATAATTTATGACGCATGAATCTTAAAGAAGATTTCGAGATTTCATTCAGTTTACTTTCTGGAGCTCAGCTCACACTGCTTTAACATGAAACTTAACAATAAGAAAGTACTTACGAAGAAATCGCCAAAAACGCATACTTTTAAATAATTAAGCAATACAGGATGAAACAAGTCCCCATAGCGTTCCAAACGTTTGACGAACAGCTGGTTATAAAAGCCAAATAGTGTAAAACTCATTATCAGACTTGGTAAAAGTTGGATCATATAATATACGGGTTTTCACTTTGTGAATATCAGACAGAGCTGATCTCACATTGGTTTTTGAACCTGTTTAACTTTAAAAAAAACCCAAATAGAGACCAGAATTTGAGTATCAAATGGTGGAGTCATTTTCTCGATAACAGAGATTCAAGATTTGAGGCTTGAAATGGACCTGTCAGATCCCCCAAGAACGGGTTTGGGACTCGCTGCACTGAGCGAAGGGAAATGAGACTGGCAAGATCTTCATTTACGGCTTCGGTTGATTCTCTCTGAGATGTAATGATAATATTCGTTGCGATGTAAAGAAGCGTGATGTGCATCCCTTAAGCGTATCTGACTTTCCCATGCAGAAACAAAGTAACTGAAGTTTACATCTTGCATTTTTAGGTAATTTAGTGCAGCACCCAAGTCTTCACCGGAGGGACTAACTCATTAGCTGCTGGAACCTGCGCTTTCAGTAATCAATCCAGCAGACGTTCTGGTCGTTTCAAGTATTCAATGAAATTGATTTGCAATGCTCCGCCTATCCATTAGAATACTATGAGGATAATTTTTTGGAAAGGGTCTCTTATGAAAGAGAAAGTTATCAACTCTAACGCTATATTTTATACCTCCAACTATAGAAATAGAGGGAGCAAAGTCCGATTGATAGACACTCTAACTGACTAATTTCCTTTAAACACATTTCCTTCTTAGTCGAGATTTATTTACAGAGAGGGATGACATTGTGACGTCAAATAACAGTTTCTCGATTGTAAAGTAAAGGCGTTTGTTTAGCATACTTACCAATTGGGGAAAATCAGGCTTCGTTTTAGGTCCGCTAAAGCTGTCGTAACAATCACATACCTTTCTTCACTGCTAAGAAGATCTGAATCCATTCAAAAGATTGATTCTCCTGTTCCGTCAGGCAAAAGAAGGAGTATTTGCCTGCTCTGGAACTTGGAAATGATTGAGGGATTGCCAGATCTGAGAACTGTAGATAACATCGTGGAATAGTTACTAGTCTTCTTTTTCAACAATTGTCACTGAAGTATATATCCTTCTTTACAAGGGAAGCTTGGAAGAAATTCATCATAGAATTTGTGAATTTGTACTTTTCAAATCTTGGCGGCCCTTTCTCCGCCAGAAATTACTAAAAATACTACCCGACCTAAATTCCATCACTATGCTTCAATAAATAACGCTAAAGAATATGTGACTATGGAATAAATGTTTATCAATATAAGACTCATAACGATGTAGTTAAAAGAAATTATTGATTTATTAGAGTGTTCCAAAATTTAGGCTAATTCAATTTCATATATTAATAATCCAAATGGCGACTAGTTAAGTTAATTAATTTTTTAAATCAATAATTGATCAAAGAAAAGATGATAGAATTTCATAGAGGCAAAGCTTTAAAGCATGACACACTAGCACCAGCAGGAATACATGTATCAAGAGTAACTAGTCCATTATCAATGAAGTTCCCACATTTTTTAATTTTTCGTTCAATATGCAAGTGAACAAAAATAATATGCTTTTATATGCAAGATATTCAGATACGCTTTATTACATGCATGAATCTGAAAATGTTTATACAATGAAGAACTGAAGGCTATTCTAGATTTCTAAACTATCAGTCATATAACGTAATACTGTCTCTTGCAAGGGGATACTAATATAAAGCTAATTTTCTGCACTTCAATCTTGTCCCCTACCCGTATTGATCTATTTCTGCATTTCGGACATCTGAATATCGGTCTTAGTCTTGATTAACAACTACTTACAAATAATAGTACCTTAAGTTCGAAATAAATATCAGATCATAAGTCAGTTCATGACGCTAGTTGATGCTTGATGGTGAACTCGTTTTTTGTTCCTGCGCTCTACAAATCATTTTCGTACAACATTTGGTATACGTCAAATTGATCATTTGAGAGATACCTTGAACAATCTAGAAACAAATCAAATAACAATAACTAAAAAAAATCTCAAACAAAATCTTTATAATTCCAACAAATCCTAATTTCAATTGAGATCACTCAACTGTAACAGATTTAGCCAAGTTTCTTGGGAAATCAACATCAATATTTCTATTAACAGCTAACCAGTATGAAATCAATTGTAGCGGAATAACGTTCAACAAACCTTGCAAACAGTCAACTGTCTGTGGAACTTCTAAGCAAGCTAAAGCTTTGTCTAAGTTAACACTGTTATCATTTTCATTACGAATAATGATTGGACGACCAGATCTAGCTGTAACTTGTTCAATAGCACTCATAACTTTTGGGAATAAAGAATCTCTAGTAGCAAATGCAATAATTGGCAATTGATCATCGACCAAAGCTAAAACACCATGTTTCAATTCACCTGCTAAGACACCTTCAGAATGCATGTAAGAGATTTCCTTGATTTTTAGTGCACCCTCCAAAGCAGTGGCATGTTGATAACCTCTACCTAACAACAATAGTGATTTCTGGGATGCCAGTTCTTTGGTACATAATGTCTTGATTTGCTCTTCTAAGTTTAGAACCCTCTTTATTTGCTCTGGAATTCTCTGTAAACCATCAATAATTTCACGGCGACGTTGGATTTGAGAAACACGGTCGTCAGATAAAGATAAGGCAATCATCACCAAAGCAATATATTGAGAAGTGTAAGCCTTAGTGGATGCAACACCAATTTCTGGACCAGCGTTGATATGGACACCACAATGAGTAGTACGTGAAATTGATGAACCAACAGAATTAACAACACCAACAGTTAAAGCATCTCTCTCTTTACAATATTGCAGAGCCAACATTGAGTCAGCAGTTTCACCCGATTGAGAGACAAAAATACAAGTATCATCTCTGAAAACTGGTGATCTTCTATCAAGGAAATCTGAAGCCAATTCAACAGAGACTGGAATTTCTGTAAGTTCTTCAAAAATGGATCTCGTAGCTAGACATGAATGATATGATGTACCACAAGCAATCATGATGATTCTTCTGCATCTTCTAATTGTAGTCAATAGTGATTTCAAACCACCTAGAGTGACAGTATGGTTCTGGAAATCAATACGACCTCTCATAGTGTTGAATGTCGATTCAGGTTGTTCAAAGATCTCTTTCTGCATAAAATGTTTATATGGACCTTTCATGATTTGAGCTAATTCTAATTCCAAAGTTTGAATTGATCTAGTAGCAGATAGGTTATCATCCCTTCTTACTCTATGAATGTGTAATTCACCATCATAAATATGAACTATATCATCATCCTCCAAGTATAACACCTTTTTGGTGTGCTGAATAACAGAAGCTGGATCAGAAGATAGGAAAAATTCTGTTGGTTGTGGACCATCTTCTGATAAAAAGGCCCTTGATTGTGAGTGTCTTAAACCATCAGTTCCTGGAACCGGTAAAGAGGCTTCAGCCAGATCAGCATTTTCAACATCTGGAAATTCAACATCGACAAAATCAACTTTCAATTTTTTTTCAGTTTTTACACCAACTAATAGAGGGGAACCTTTTCTGGTGGCGACAACCTCATTTGGATAGTGCGATGACTTGACTAGCAAACCATAAGAACCATCGATCTCTTTTAGGACTTGTTTCATCAACTCATTGAAATCTAGTTCCAGACCGTTCTTCAAATTCGAGTCATAAAGATGCTTGAATAGTTTAGCGATACATTCAGTATCAGTATCAGACTCAAAAACAAAACCTTTTTTCTGTAACAAGGTTTTTAATTCTCTGTAATTGGTAATAATACCATTGTGGACAACAACAAATTCACAATTGATATCGGATCTTTGAGGGTGACAGTTGATCTGTTTTGGTTCACCATGAGTGGCCCATCTAGTGTGGGCAATACCAGCATGGCAATCGAAGACCTTATCTTGGTCATAGTTCTGTGCAGCATACTCTTGTTTCAAGGCAGCAACTTTGCCAATTTGGCGAACAACGTAGGTTTGACCAGGCTTGTCACCATCAATGGCGATACCAGCAGAGTCATAACCTCTGTACTCTAGTCTTTGCAAGCCTTCAATTAAGGTGTTGGCAATTTCGCCTCTTGATTTCTCAACCAAGTAGTTAACATAACCAAAGATACCACACATAATTGACTTATATCTTTCAATTCAGAGAACACACAGATGAAATAAAACAAGAAACACAAAAAAAATGAAAGGGCCTGTTGGGGTATAGTATTCAGGAATACGCGACGCTAATGAATTTCAGAAAACTGTGGAATAAGTCTGCCGTGAAAAGAGTTGATTAGGCGTTTGTTTGTGCGGTTGGACGTGATAAAAGGAATTCTCGTGTTTAAAAAGGAAACAGGCAACGTTGGCAATTTTTTTTCCTTTTTGTTGATGTTTGAATTTTCGTAAACAAAAAAAAATGGCGAAAAGAAAAAGCGCCAAAATCTCGAGATTAGTGAATCTTTTTTTCTTATTTTCAGGCAACATTGCGCCAGCCTTACGCGACGCTTTTCGCAGTAGTAGTTGAAAGATCTCATATTCACAAACGTAAGGGCAGATATATGACCAGGGTCAGGGCGCAGATCAGAAACACATCATACAAGCAAACTGTTGCAACTTGCCATGACCCAAGATCTCAAAGGGTGCCCTCCGAGCAGTGTGGAAAGTTGGTTTCCAGTCGTTTCGTTTTGCACAATTACACTTCCAGAACGGGAAACAAGTAAACAATGCACTTCATTATTTATGCATCGAGATTTAGCCAATTGGCGAAAAGAAAGTTACAGGCGATGACCATCACTTCACTGCACTTGATAAAAGATCAGACAGAACCTCATATTTATGGATGAATCTCTCTGTTTGGTGGTGGTGGGCAGAGCGCAATGACCTGAAAGGAAAGGACAGACTCAAAGAACCTTCTCTGCCATCATCATGAACGACTGCCAAGATGCCTTCGAGCCTTACTGCCCTTGCCCATTAGTGAAAGACTGAAACAAGCATCAGATACATAATCACAGAAAGGAAATCTCCTTCTGCTTTGTGCTCCTGTGAGTGAGTGCCCAGTGGAAAGAACTACCTCCTTCCCCTGGCCAGTTCACTGAGAAGTGACAGCTAGCTGTTAAACCCACTCCAGCTCGGTGGGTAGAAAGGCAGTAGCACTTTAGAGATGTCATTTTCGGCTGCGTGGCCCGGAGGCAGAACGAGTTCGCTGGTAGTTCCCCCCAGGCCCCACTAATTGCAGAGGGCTAGTGAAAAAATAAGTAAATAGTTTATAGCACTTGATATATCATCGCACTAAATAAAGGCACCAGAACAGAAGAAGAATGCTCAAATCTGAGACAATATTCAGACAGGCATTTAGAACCACAAAGCAGTCATTGCTAGGGACTATAAAAAGGTCTATTTCTGTTTCGCAATCGCATCTCAACTCAAAGAGCACCAATGGCTTTGGAAAGATACCCAGAACCACAAGAAACACGAACATTCAGAAACTTAGAAGGATAAATAGATCAAATATCTTCAACAATAAAGCTCTAGATGATACGGTTGAAAAGTTCAAAACACATATAGCACCTTGCGTCACCATCACCTCTTGTGAGAGGTATAATCTCAACGAAATCTTGAACTCTCCTACTCTGAAGAGTTTAAATATTCAGCCTTTGGTTCCAAACGAAATCCTACATTTTATATACAAGAATAATATCGATGTGCTCATATTAGGCTCTGGATCCATAGTTGGATGGGGAATTGAAGAACAAAATCTACATGATGATATTATCCCATTGTTTAAGGACTTTGTCAAATCACCATATGAATTTCCCGAATCAGAGGACATGGATTACATCGAGACCACAGAGTTATTTAAAGATGATCAGGAAGAGAGCCACTTGATAGATGAGATAATCATCATAAATTCAACCAATAAAGACCAGAGCTTATTAGATAAGGCTGCTTTCTCATCAGGTTTATCGAGATCAACTAGATTAGCTGTGTTGGAAAACTCACTGGAGAAACATATTTCCATGACAAGAAAGATAACTGAGAGTTTATCAATTGGAAAAAGATTAACTATCACTGAGAAAGAGGTCATGAAATTAACAGGTAGGCTGTTCTTATTAAGAGGTAAATTGAACTTATATTCTGAATTGATTGAAATTCCAGATTTATATTGGAGTGAACCTACTTTGGAGAAGATCTACAGAGACACTTCAAACGTGTTAGATATTTCCCCGAGAATCTCGATATTAAATACAAAGCTGGACTATGCTACTGAGGAATCAAGAGCTTTGATGTCCACGTTGAATGAACAAAAAGGAACGAGATTAGAATGGATCATTATCTATTTAATCATGATAGAAGTTTGCTTCGAAGTTCATCATTTCTACGAGAGATACTACCTAGAGGAACACAAACAGAAGGACGAATGAAAAATAAATAAGCATTATTCAATATTTACCTAATAATACATGTATATATACAATATATAACTTTTATTCTATATCTAATCTAGATCAATAGTATCAAGCTCTAGAGTAATCTTAGAGCCATCAATGACTTTCACGTGGGAAAGATCTTTAACAACATAAGTAGCACCGGACTCATATAAGAGCTTTGCATCAAAACTACTAGCAATACCAATAACAGTAGCTCCTGCACTAACACCTGCACGGATACCAACAGGAGCATCC
Organism: Wickerhamomyces quercuum; assembly: GCA_030556525.1. Classification (NCBI taxonomy): domain Eukaryota; kingdom Fungi; phylum Ascomycota; class Saccharomycetes; order Phaffomycetales; family Wickerhamomycetaceae; genus Wickerhamomyces; species Wickerhamomyces quercuum. The sequence goes on from JAKTUE010000004.1 coordinate 292,047, forward strand.
TCGAAGACAATCTTCTTAACAGTAGTTTCATCAAGATCAAGCTTTTCACATAGTTGTTTAGCACCAGCGAGATAACCTTGTGGATCAGGTTTACCTTTAGTAACTGATTCGGCAGTAATAAAGACATCTGGCCTTGGAATATCGCTTAGGATATTATCAAACCATTTAAAGGCCAAACTTTTATTACCTGAAGTGACGATACACCACTTATCCTTTTCTAACCCGTTCAATAGCTCTGTATGACCTGGGATAACTTTCACTAAGTGCCCATATCTGTTGACAATTGAACCATCAAACTCATAAGCATACTTGTTATTTGTGTTGTCAATGTTTGGGAAGAATTTGGCTAGAACCTCTGAGGTTCTTGTACCATGTGAGTATTTGAATAACTGTGTAACATCAACGTTGTGTTCAGCACAAAGCTCCCTCCAGATTTGTTCAACGGAGTCAGTGGTGTTAACAATAGTTCCATCAAGATCAAACAGACATAGATCTGTTTCCACTGTGTGTTTACCCATGGTGTGTATTCCTGGTGATCTGGTGAGAATAGTTAGTTTTCTTCGGATTTCAAATCAGTTTTTTTTTGATGAGCTGGAATTACTGAATGCCCCGAGAAGTTGGTACTTTTCCAGCAGGACTTTACATTCAACATTGGCAACGATTTAACCAATAACCGTCGAGAAATTTTGCATCCGATGCTCATTATAACCATGACAATGTACAGAATAGTTAGTGGTTGATTACAGTCATTGAACCAGAGCCGCAAAGCTCAGCTAGTAAAACTTCAGATCAAAATATGTTACTATTAAGCTCTTTCCCTCGTTTTGATGCGTGATAGGTAACAACAGTTGATGTCGAAACCAGATACTGGGCTAATTAGTGAAGCTGAGTGAATCTGAAGACTCGTAATTCTCCTACATCTCTCTACTCGTGTTAAGCTCGCTCATTACGCTTTCCAGACAGATCCTAATTAGGCTAGGAGTATTGTAGTACAGTAGTACTTGTAAAAGTTACCCGACCTAGCCAAATTTATAAGCTACACACCAGTTTTTTTCTTTGTGAGTGTAGGCTCAAGAGCAGACTAGACTTTTTATGATGGAGACGATTTAGTTTAATAGGTGTCTTAAACTTGTTATTTATTGCTCATAAACTAGAACTATAGAATAAGGATTAAACGAATATTGTAAGACTTCATGAAAAAAAGGTCTGTCAGATTTTTTTTCTTTTTCTTTTCCAGTTGACTAATATTCATTCATGTTCTATCTATATGTCATATATCATATATCAGCTATATAATTTTAACGAATAACTGGTTATCTTGTAGATCAATGTCCTTTTTTTGTTGGTATTGAATGAGCTCGTTTCTGATTATTTGCGCTTGTTACGCGTCATCATTATTAAAATCTTCTATTGAGGCAACTTGGCCGAGTGGTTAAGGCGAAAGATTAGAAATCTTTTGGGTTTACCCGCGCAGGTTCGAATCCTGCAGTTGTCGCCATTTTTTTGCTAAAAATTTCTTTTCTGTTGAAAAAAAAAAACATCAAAAATATGGGAACTGATGCGTTAGCTCCTGATATAATCGATCCTCCCAATGGCGGACAAATCAATGACAAGCCTTCTATCGAAAATCCAGAAACCAATGCGCTGAATGATGATAATACTACATCTATGGATCCAAATAACAAAAAAAATGAAACAAGAAAAATAACCAAAGAAAACAATACAAAAAACGAAAAAAAAGAAGCAAGTACAATTAAAACCCCTGCTAGTAACCTATCAGCAGACTCTCGGGCACAAAAAAGCGAAAAATTCCCAGAAAACCCCCAAAAAAATGAATCCAACTCCCTTCCAAACACTCTTGATTCTACCGATCAAAAAAAAAAACCATCAGGTCAGGGTAACAATTGGGCAGAGAGACTTAGCTCTATGACTAAGTATAAGATAGATCAGACACAAAAGGCTTTAGAAGCCGAAGCTCCTGAAACGGCAATTGAATACTATTACTCTGTCAGAGACACTCTGCCTATACATCGTGTTGAATTAGAAGTTATTATCAATTATGAAGCAAAAAACATGGTTTTAGAAGATGATAGCACAGAAGGTGATAGTGATGAGGGAGAAAACCGTCACAAAATTGACGGTATTTCAGACGTTGAGGCAGGAAGACCTCTACCAAAGCAGAAAATCATCAAGGACATCCGTGGAATCGTAAATGCAATCTTTACTCACAGGGCCTCGGAGGTCCAGAGAATGGAGAACAGCAAAAGCCCAGCTCTCAAAGAAGATCTTTCAAACCCTATGTCCGACTCCTTTATAAGATATCAGGCACTCCATGCTTACGAAATAGACAGTAAGAGCATAACATATAGTACCAACATTGTCTTCATATGGTCAAATGGTATTAAGACCTATTTACCAGTGGTCAGGGAGTTCTATGAGGGAAATCAAGAAACAATCAATAAGGAATATAAAATTGCGACAGTCTTGGACTTTCAGCAGCTAATTAAACAAAGGATGGAGGCCAGTTACAGAAATTGGTTGGAAACTACTGAATTTAGCCCAACAGAAGAACTTCAAAAGGCTACCAACGAGGATTACGCCATCAACAGCTTCACCTTTGCGCGTATTAAACCAGATAGAGTCAAATGCAACAAAAACGATAAAATTATCTTATGTCAAGTCAGCTTCAACTTAAAGAAGTATAATAATCCGAAAGAAGCTGTAGAGACTATTCTGGAAAGGAATCCAACCTGGTCCACTATGAACGGACCTTTTTATCATCCACTGACACACGGTCCTAGTCCAGAAGATAGAATAGCTAAATTTTACTATGTCTTTAAGATTAGCCAACCACAAGAGGAGACACATAATGGCAAAAATGGAAATAGGACTTTCCTTGGTGATCGCACAAGAATTCAAATTAAAATTTTGAACCAAGAATATTCACGTTGTTTCAACTGTAATAGCTTGGATCACCAAATTACCAGCTGTGGACAAAGATGCAATTACTGCAATCACTGTCAGGGAAAAAGACATAAGGCAAGAGCATGCAGATTTCGCTGGGAGGACATTGAACGCCAGAAACAAGGCATGCCGAGAATTCACATAAATAGATGTGCTTATGTCAATGAAGGCACTAGGATAGAACACAATGAAATCTTTGATTACAACCCAAACTCGGGAATTGGTGGATAGGCATCCAATAGAAACCCGGCCCCATGGCTCAGAAACGAACCAATTAGAGACAATGGATGGACAACAATCAACAATGAAAAGAACCAGAGCCCAATCAAAAAAGTCCAGTCAACCAGAAGCAGGTGGAGAGAGAGAATATGGCGATGAATGCTTAAGATAAGATGTGATAAGGGAAAAAGTCAACGTCCATACGATGTTACAAAGATTACTTGAGTACCTGGTCCCGTCGAGCTTAAGAGTATACTCAATATTGATACTCTTTCCTCATTTTTATTTACAAGAGAACACACCAAGAAACAAGCAGCTCAGAATGTGAGCCACCGAATATGATATGAACCTATTTTTATATAGAGATATTTGAAGATTTTCTACAACGTTTTATACTAAACTAATATATGACTTTTCTGTTGTTTAAACAAAAAAGAGTGAGTTTATATAAGAAAATATAACACAGTTAATCAATTCACCGAAGACGATTACGACCGATACTAAATTGAAGTTAGGGATTTCACATAGTAATCAGGGCGCAAGTTAACTTGCTCACAGAGCTACGAAGTAATGAAGTTTTGAAACATCAATTGTTTATTCGATTTTCTATCTGAGTGAAGAACCCGGAACTTAGTTCAGGGTACCCTGCGAATTTCTCTGGATATTATCAATCACAACTTTAAGCAATACCCATTAAGGAAAAAAAAAACATCAATTTCTACAAATCCCCAAATGTATCATAGGTAGCTCTCCAGTTTTTGAAAAAACCTTTGAAGAATTTAACACCAAGACCAACATCTTTGACACCAGTAGCAGCTCTTATACTATGCATTGATAATTGAGGGATACCCAAGTCAATAGTTCTAGCACCAGTAGCAGTAGAGATAGTTGGACCGATAGTTCCCCCAGATCTAGCATTGTTCTTGATTTGGAAATACTGAACAACATCATCATTTTGTCTAGCAATCTCCTCAATCAAGGCCAAACCAACTGCATCGGTAGCCATGTGACCATTTGGATCCAAAGCAACAGTGATACCGGTGTTTGGCAAAGCATAGTGGTCTTCCAAATATTCTTGTTTATAAGTTGGGTTCAATAAATGGGTGACATCAGCAGAAAGCACAATGGAGTTTGCAAATGAGACTCTACTCAAAACCTCAGTATCTTGAAATAAAGAGGAAATTACTCTTTCAGTAATAGTGTTAACTAGGGTACTTTTAGCTCCCTGTCTAGTTAACGAGCCGATTTCCTCATTATCGTATAGCAATACCTGAACAAAAGCGTTTGAAGGGACTGGGTTTTCAACGAATTCTAACAGTGAACTGATAGCAGCAAAAGAACAGATTCTATCGTCGATTCTTGGTGCAAAAATGAAATCATCTTTCAAACCACCAATAGCACCATGTTGAACATCAAACAAATCCAAGTCAATTTGAACTAAGTTTTCAACAGCGGTTTCTGAAAGCTCAGCAATATATCTCAACAGGCCCAAAGAATGTTTGCCATAGAGTGGTGAGCTTTTCTCCTTTTCAGTTGGCTTAGGGTCATCACCTGGACTATAAGCAATGACAGGGATAGCTTGAGTCTCCGTATTATAAGGTGGGTTAGAAACATCACCAAAATGTGGTGCCAAGGTTGATATTCTAGCAATTGGTTTTGGGGCAGAATTGATCAATTTGGAGACGATTTTGTAACCAGCTGAAGATGATGAGTCTTTAACTTTGACTAAAACTCTACCAGCTAAACCCAAATCTCTATCAAACCAAGCAGGAGATAAGGCCCCGGCATAAGGAGCAACACCTAGTAATTCGTAACCATCAACTTTGGATTTTTTAGACACAGGTTTTAGTTTGGTAGCTAGGGAGTCGATGTGGCTACCAATGATACCAGCACCATATTCTGGCTTCCAATCTTCCCCAAGGGCGAATGCCCCAAGAGAAGTACCACTTCTTGTGGTGTAGTACAGACCTGAACTTAATCCAGTCCAATCTTCCTTTTCAGGAAGGTACTTGAAGCCTTTTGACTCCAATAACTGTGAAAAGTAGTGAACAACATGATAAGTCGTTGGATTTTGGGCGGTGAAGTTCAAATAGTTGTCAGCATATCCAATATAGTAGTCCTTCTCACTCTTCTTCCCCTTGTTACGTGGTACCTTCTCAGACTCGTCGTCAGCATCAGAGGCGTCTTCCTCTGGTGTCGATGCTTCATCATCAGTATCAAAGGTTATAACCTTTTCATTCTGTTTACCCTTTTTGGTAGCTGATTGTTGTTTGAGGGGTGAGGTTTTAGCACTATTGTCGGCATTCAACATGGAGGCACCAAGTTGGAAGAGGTCGAAAGCTTGACGAATGGCTTGTTCAGCTTTATCGAAGTCTTTTGACAAGTTTCTTTGGGACATTTTCTGTTTATTTATCGAGCTTCAACCTTGTGTTCAGAGCAATTGGCTACGTTGTGGTATGTAGCAGGCGGAGTTTGTGCTTCTCGAGTTTCTCGAGGTGTTTTATAACTATTTCATTCTTCCTCGGTGGCTGGCATTATGACCCGATGAGATTCTGAATTTCCACCACACAAATCAAAAGATAAGAAGGAACGAATACAGCAGGAGATAAGATGGTGCCCTTTCCTTTTTGGTGAGCACTTCTCTTTCAGTAGAAACAAGTGCTTACTGGCCTTCATCTGCTCATGAACTACCCAGGCTGAATGCCAATACTCTCCATCCAATTCCGACCTCTGCACTGGGTGGGATGATAAGATAAAGAACTGGTCGGAATTTGAAAAAATTTTCGCTAACAAGCACCAGTTACTCTCTATAAAAATGACATGATGATGAGCTTTTGTCTACTGATACTTTGCACGAGAGCCAACGAACCATGTCCAAACTCAACGAGAAACTTCCTGATATTCTTTCAGACGCCGTTCTGAAGGAGTCTGTACCAGTACCGGATGATTTTGTTGAGGTCAAAGGTATCGACTATTCGAAAGAAGAAAGTGTCAACATGAGAGCTACCGACCTCATAGATAGCATGAGAACAATGGGGTTCCAAGCGTCCTCTTTGGCCCAAGGGTGTGATATCATTAACAAAATGAGATCTTGGAGAGGTGTGCATAAAGACACTCTAGAAGAATTCAAACAGACTGGTGAATTTGATGATGACGGTTATCAGAAATCAACCATTTTCATGGGTTATACTTCCAATCTAATCTCGTCTGGTTTACGTGACACTTTACGCTTCTTGGTTCAGCATAAGCACGTCAGTGCTATTGTTGCAACAGCTGGTGGTATTGAAGAAGATATTATCAAATGTCTGGCCCCAACCTATATGGGCGAATTTGCTTTAAAAGGGTCAACTCTACGTGATCAAGGTATGAATCGTATCGGTAATTTACTAGTCCCAAATGATAACTATTGTAAATTTGAAGAATGGATTGTTCCAATTTTAGATACTTTATTAGAGGAACAAACAGAAGCTGCTAAGAAACTGGGTGCTGAAGCTTTCGATGCTGATTCTCCAGCTGTTTTAACCCCATCCAAATTAATTGATAGATTAGGTAAAGAGATCAACGATGAATCTTCTGTCCTGTATTGGGCCCACAAAAACCAGATTCCAATATTCTGCCCAGCTATTACAGATGGTTCAATTGGTGATATGTTATTCTTCCATACTTTCAAAGCTTCCCCACAACAACTTAGATTGGATATTGTTGCTGATATTCGTAGAATCAACTCTATGTCAATGGCTGCTTCTCGTGCTGGTATGATAATCCTTGGTGGTGGTCTGATTAAGCATCATATTGCAAACGCTTGCTTAATGAGAAATGGTGCTGATGAAGCTGTTTACATCAATACGGGCCAGGAGTTTGATGGATCTGATGCTGGTGCCAGACCAGATGAAGCTGTCTCATGGGGTAAAATCAAAGCTGATGCTAGTTCCGTTAAAATATATGCAGATGTCACAACTGTTTTCCCATTAATTGTTGCTGCTACCTTTGCTAGTGGTCAAGAACTACCTCTCAAGTATGATAAATAGATAGACTAGAATTTGGCATACTTACTCATAAACACATAATGATATAATGATCATTCTGTATATATAGATATATAAAGTTATTAACATAAATAGAAGAAACTAAAAATGTATTATAAATGGCTCTTCAATTAAGAAACTAAGCAATAAATATGGTGAATAAATAGATAAATAAATAGAATAAATAAGCAAATCACAGATGGCATTTGCAACTATGATCTTTCAACAACTCTAGGTTGCCATGATTCAAATTTTGGCTTCGAAGTATTGTAGGGAACGTATGCTCCTGTAGTACCAGTGTAATTGATAGCATGTACTTTTGGAAGAGGATATGCTCTGACTGTTTTTTCATCCCCTGTGAGCTTATTCGGAGGTGTATCGGTACCGTATGCTAGCCAATAGTGCCAGCCTGGTTCAACTTGGGATATGTCCCAAACCTTATCCTTGTACTCAACCCATCTGGTACGCAGATGGATCTCTTCCTCAGCATCTGTTTCATAAAACTCGTTACCATAGTCATCAACCCCTACCAAGGTACCGGCTTTGGCATCACCTATACTGTTCATCTGTTTAATGTATCTCTTCCATCCACTCAGACGGATGTTCTTGATGGTACGCCACAAGGAAGTCGACATTGCTCAGTAACTCTTCTAAGTAGCCCGTAATTTGCTGTTGTTGTTCCTCTTTTGCGTTGTGCTGAGGAGAAATGCTCCAATCATCTTCCTTATGAATTCCAGCCAAGTCTCCCGCGAATAGGAGTTGTTCGCGAATTTGAATTAGGAGGGCGACGAAGCGAGAGAACGGTGAGTTGTGAAATGTCAACAGGAAAACAACAACAGGGAGAAACACAGCCAACTGCACAGCAAAACGTACACTCGTGGCCATTCCCCACACACCCGTTCGAGAGTTTACCACAAGATATTGCAAAACAATGGAACAGATCGACTTGTCCACCCACGGGAGAGAGATTCAAAAAGCCTACGAGCAAATTGTCAGAGGTGATGGTGAATCAACCTGGGTGATTTACGGCCCTGATTCATCAAAAGCTTACCAAGTTGCTGAAACAGGCTCAGATTTCGATGAGTTTCTAGCCGGATTTGATGAATCACAGATCCAGTTCGGATTAGCTAGGGTCAATCCACCAGGATCTGACGTCCAAAAAAACTTATTGGTTGGTTGGTGTCCAGATTCTGCTCCTTTGAAACCAAGATCCTCTTTTGCCCAAAATTTTGCTGAAGTCTCTAAGTTATTGAAAGGTTATCATGTTCAGATCACTGCCAGAGACTCAGATGACCTAGACAAGGACGAATTATTGTCGAGGTTAAGTTCTGCTGCCGGTGCACGTTATTCAATCCAGGCATCAAGATCAAACGCTTCTTCAGCAACAACATCCACTTTCAAACCATCTCCTGTCTCCAGACCAGTTGCTCCAAAACCAGCTGCAAAACCCATCGTGAATAAACCAGTTCCATCTCCAAAACCGGTTTCTAGACCTGAACCAAAAATCATTAAACCTGCTGCTAAAACTGATGATGGTTGGAATGAACCAGAAGTTGAGGAAAGAGACTTCACCAAAAACCCATTGAAACCTAATGTCTCCACATGGAAACCAATCGGCCGTATCAACTTGCAAGATGTCATCAAGGAAGAGAAGGCTAGACCAGATCCAAGATTAGAGATTGAACAATTGAAGAATAAGGAAAAATTATCAAGAGAACAAGAGATTGAAGAATACTTGAAAGCTAAGCCTGCTTCATTTAGTTCAAAAGCACCTACACCTGTCTCAACTTTTGGAAAAAGTTCTGACAAATTAGTTGGTGGAATTTCCAAGAGTTTCGGAGCTGAAAATGGTAAGACTCCTGCTCAATTGTGGGCTGAAAGAAAATCAGCTGGCTCTGCTACCGAGCCAACTCCATCTGTAACCGAACCAGACTATACTGAAGAAACAGAAGAGCAGGAAGAACCACATCAAGATAATGTTTCCAACTTGAAGAACAAATTCGATCAACTAAACGTTGAGGCTGAAAAGGAGGAAGAGGAAGAGAAAATTCTCCCAAAGGGTCATTCGTTTGCTGTTCCCCCTAAACGTGTTGTAAAACCTGAACCTGAATCAGAATCAGAAGATGAAATTCCACAGGCAGAAGAAGAAGAAGAAGAAGAAGAAGCTCCAGCTCCTACTCTCCCAGTCAGAGCCGCTGTTCCACCACCACCATCTAGACCAGTTGAAGAAGAAGAAGAACCAGAAGAGGAAGATTTGCCAGAACCAGTGCATGAAGAAGCCGAAGAAGAAGCCGAAGGAGAGCTCATTGCTGCTATTGCTGAATATGACTACGAGGCTTCAGAAGATAATGAGTTGACTTTTGCTGAGGGTCAACGTATCATCAACATTCAGTTCATTGACGAAGACTGGTGGTTAGGTGAGTTAGCAAGTGGTGACAAGGGTCTATTCCCATCAAATTATGTTACTTTAGAGCAATGATTAGAGAAAATGATTCCCTCACTATTAAGGGGACTGATTAAAAAAAGCACCATATGTTGTTTGTGAAATAAAGATGTTAAAACGGTAATCATCGCAGTAACTGTAGTGGAAATGGGTCTGAGTACTAGATTATTATTTCTTTCGCGAAGTCATCTCAATAAAAAAAAATTTTATGTCAAAGAGGTATAATGTCTGAATAACAAGGTACAGAGAACCTATTAATTTGTAGAAGTCAAAATGGTTACATTTAGTTGCGAAGTATGTGAAATAGTCTTCAAATCAGTGAATGGCATAGCTAACAGCAAAAAATAGGTTTGTAATGAATCTATGCTCAAGAAAAAAGCCGATCAACATACTCAGAGATGTTATGGAGCTTACTTCACCTGTATTGATTGTTCCACTACCTTCAACGGTGCTGACTACAGAAAACACACACAATGTATAACAGAAGATGAGAAGTATCAAAAGAAACTGTTCAAACCTAAGAAGAAGCAAGCTCCTCAAGAAGTTAACAACCAAAAGACAGAAGAATCGAAACCTGTTGAACAGAAGAAGCCTGAAACTAAATCAGAGGTCAAACCAAAGAAAGTAGAGAAATCAAAAGGAAAAATCTCAAAATTTGATCTTAAAGAACATAAGGGCCAAGGACTCTACAAGGTTTTGAAAAAACTTTCGAAAGACGATAAGAAAGAATTGTTAAAGAAAATCGTCATTAATAAAGAGGGTCAACTAGAACTACAATAAATTTATTTCACTAGACAGAATATAGAACAAAATGAAATATATATTTCATTCATTTATTGAGACCTCTAGAGATTTTATGATAGAATTGTTGTAGCTATAATAAGAAAATGTTAGTTAAGTGGTTTTGATGAAAATATAGGAAGAATAACTCACAGTTTCTAGCGGGAACGTTAGGTTATCGAAGAAATAATCTGGTAGGAACTGTTTCAAAGATTCTGAATCATCATTTTGGACTGGCGAATAAATTATATCAGATGAATCTTCTTTATAGATGGTTAATCTGTAATCTAGAACTAGGAATATAAGTGTTAGTAGAAATGTAATCAGAAAGAATGTATAGGAAAACAACACGTACTTCCATTTTTACCAGATTGAGAACAATCAAAAAGTAAAGCTTCATCATTATCTTCCGCTTTATGGATTCTTAGTCCAACAATTTGTTCCATCATGTCTAATATTAACTCATTTTCAAACACTTCTTCTTCATTTTCTTTTTCAATTGATTTGTGGGAACCGGACTCAAGTTCATTGATACGATCCTTGGACAATTGTAGTTCCCTCTGTAGGGCATCGTTCTTTTCGGATAATGTTGCAACCAAATCATCTGCTGTTTTGAATCTAACTTCAGCAGCAATTTTATACTCGTTGTAATAGACCTCTGGCTTTGATAGTTTTAAGTCATCTATTATTGATGTTAATTTCGGTAAATTCTTTGAAGTGAATGCGTGATTGAGTGAATGTTCGAGTTTTTGAGAATCCAAAGGATCTAATGATGATCTCTTAACAGGAGAAGGGATACGGGATAAAATACCAGTAGAAGATCTTTTGGAGGGCGAGGGTAGCATAGACACTCTTTTTGATGGTGAGGAAGGAGATGGAACCGACGGTTTTTTTTGGACGGCCAAAGTCTGTCTCTTAGACTTTGATGAACTTGAAGAAGCTTCAGTGGACTTAGGGGTGTTTTTAGTTTTATCATCATTTAACTGTTCAGTCTCCACCTTTTTGGTTGGGACATCTTTTACTGGAGTATTGATGTCTTCTTTCTCAGTTTCGTCAGATTTCTCGGTTGCTTTGGGTCTACCTCTTCCTCTTGGTCTTTTAGCTTTTGCTGCAAGTGTGAAAGTTAGTATAAAGAATTCGGTGCGATAATGGTAACTGTCGTTGCTTACGCTCATCAATCGTTTGACTCCCAGCCTCTTTTTCAATATCACCATCGACACTTTTATCACTCTTCTTCGTGGAGCGCGTGGTTCTTCTCTTTGGAGCCATCTTGTCGCTTTGCACAGTTTGCTCTTCTTTCTGTTCATTTTACTTGTTTGTTTTTGTTTTTGTTTTTGTTGATTCTTTTGTTTACTTTTTGATGAATGACTGCCTAACTGAGTAATTACTGGAAAGGGAAATATTCCTCACGGTTATCACCCGGCTCTTCTTTTCCCAGTCGTTTCTTTTTAGAACTAGCGCGAAACGCCAAGCCGTTTCCTGACAAAACTTCGCGAAAAAAGTTGAGTTTTCCCAAATTTTCAAAATTTTCTGGGAACAAAAAAAAACCAAAAAAAAACAAGAAAAACGTCCACTGCTTTTGGGAAATCTTGCGACTTTCAATCCTCAGGACCCACCGAGAATCCTGTTGAATCCGACCAGTGTCCCCTGCTAAAAAGCTCTCCACCAACCACGGCTCCCGAAACAGGCTCTACGCACTCCTGAATTGCCCGCAGAATCCCATTCTTTCTTGCTCGCTTGAAATCTGCTCCCCTATTGTCTCTTTATTGTTTTGTTTTTTCCAGTCAAAATAGCCCCTGTTAAATAAAGAACATAGATACGAAAAAAAAAAGAAGCAAAAAAATGACATATCAGCAAAGACCTCAGAGCTATCAACGACTAAATGAGTTGTTGGATGCCATAAAGGAGGAATTCGAGAACGTCAACAATGAGGCCTCCAATTACAGAATACACAAAAATGAGTTTGACTTGAAGTTCACTCAACAAACAAGCGAAATGCAACAGATCAGACAAACTGTTTATGAGTTGGAAATGGCACACAGAAAAATCAAAGAAGCCTATGAGGACCAGATCAACAGATTGAAGAATGAACTTGAACTCAAAGACAGACAATTGGCCTCCATCCAACAACAACATCAGCAACAGCAACAACAGCTTCCACAACAGCTTCCACAACATCAACCAAACTTATCTAACGGCACTAATAACTTGAACAAACCACCTTTCACATATGGTCAACCGGGCTCTGATGCGGCCACTCCACAACAATCACAAGCACAATTACCACCCGTTCAAGCTCAACAACAACTACCTCCACCACCTTCAAGTGCACAACAGCTACCTCCTGTTGTTTCTTCAAATCAACCAAAAGCTGAAACAACTTCATTATCCCATTCAACTCAGTTACCACCAGTCTCACAAAGCCCTAATGCCGCTGCTACAGCTGCAGCAACTACTACTGCTGGGGCTAACGCTAAACCTTCTAGTGTTGCTACTGCTACCACTCCAGCTAGTGCCAATGCCACTATTGCAACACCGGGTTCTTCCTCCCAGTCAGCAACTACCTCTGCCCAACCAGCTGCAGCTTCTACAGACGCTTCTGCCGGTTATTTGGTTCCAGTTTCTCAAAAAGCTTCACATAATAAACCAATTCCACCATTTTTACAAGACCTAGATTCAAACTCAGTCCCTGAAAATTTCAAGAAACTACAACCAGAATACTACGTGTTGTATAATCCTGCCTTACCAAAAGCCGTCGATGTTGAATTAGTTCATTCGTTAGACCATTCATCAGTCGTTTGTTGCGTTCGCTTCTCTAATGATGGTAAATTTTTGGCTACTGGTTGTAACAAAACTACTCAAGTGTTTGGTGTTGAAACCGGTGAGCTAGTTGCAAGATTAAGCGATGATAACATCTTAAACGGTGATAACAATAACGTTGGTGCTGATTTATACATTAGATCCGTTTGCTTTTCTCCAGATGGTAAATATCTTGCCACAGGTGCTGAAGATAAAGTTATCAGAATTTGGGACTTGTCCACCAGAAGAATCACAAAATATTTGAAGGGTCATGAACAAGATATTTACTCATTAGATTTCTTCCCAGATGGAACTAGATTGGTTTCAGGCTCAGGTGATCGTACAGTCCGTATCTGGGATCTTGAATCTGGCCAATGCTCCTTAACTTTGTCAATCGAAGACGGCGTAACCACTGTTGCTGTTTCTCCAGATGGAAAGTTGATTGCTGCTGGTTCATTAGACAGAACTGTCCGTGTTTGGGATTCCTCAACAGGTTTCCTAGTTGAAAGACTAGACTCTGAGAATGAGGCCGGCACAGGTCATAAGGACTCTGTTTACTCGGTTGCTTTCACTTCAAATGGTTCAGAAGTTGCATCCGGTTCATTAGATAGAACTGTCAAATTGTGGTCATTGAAGCAAATCGGTAATGAAACTGGTGCTGGTGCTTCGGCTCCTTCTAAGAACGTTACCAACTGCGAAGTCACTTACGTGGGTCACAAAGATTTCGTTCTATCCGTCTGCTCCTCACCAGACAGTCAATACCTGTTGTCCGGTTCCAAAGATCGTGGTGTTATTTTCTGGGAGAAGAAGACTGGTGATCCATTATTAATGTTACAAGGACACAGAAACTCAGTCATAAGTGTTTCTGTTGCCAACAAGGCCATCACCGGTGCCGGAATGTTCGCTACAGGAAGTGGTGACTGTAAAGCTAGAGTCTGGAGATGGAATGATGTCTAAATATAGTTTATCAAAGCTAGCAGGCTGGCACTTTCATCATCTCTCTTTTCTTTTCGCTTTTAAATTTCAGGTTATCTCATGTGTTTCTAATAGTGGTTTTAACTTTTTTCTTTGTATGAGAAAGATAGGGAAAGTTATGTGATATCATGAAGTTGTGTACACTTTAGTGATCTTTTGCTAAACTTTTTTGGTTTTGCGTCCCTTTTTTGTTGTTGTTGGTTTTTATTTGCCTGTTTACCTTGTATCTTTTAACTACTGGTTTATTTGTTATTCCGCTTTTTATACTCTATATATAAAATAATCTTATGTCAAAATTGTGCTATACTTAGGATTCATTTTTATTTTGACTGTTGTAGTAGTCTATACAAATTTATTTATTGATGATAGCTCTAACTCTTTTGACCCAGTTGTCGACCCATTCACTATCAACCAACCCGTTTTGTGGAACTAATGATTCCTCCGCGTTAGCACTTGTGAGCTCTTTGTAATGATCGAACTTCAAGAATAAGATGATATCAGCCCATGTGAACTCATCACCGTAAACGAAATCACCAGTTAAGAACTTTGATCTATCTAACCCTTCAAATTGAAACTCATTTCTAAGATCAACGTTCAAGAACTTAATAGCATCATCCCAAATTTTTTTAGAATCCTTAGGTTTACTTCTCAAACCTAGAATATCAACACCTTTGACCAATCTTGAGTCAATGAATGCCTTTTGATCCTCTTCATTCAATAACTCATATTCATAAGCTAAGACGATTTCGTATAGTAGAGTTTTCAATGGTGGTGCTGTGTACAATAATTTCTCCAAAGCATTGACAAAATCAACATTGACGATATCAGCATAAGCTTTAAATTCGGCATCTGGCAACACTCCTTGTTTGACTAACTCATCGTGGTGTGTGAGTAGGTGATCAACGATCTTTGCCGAATCCATTATTGTTTCACCATTGACGGTAATTGCAGGCAAAGTGTAGAATGGGGCCTGGGCATTTGGCTTAACACCACGTTTTTCTAGAGTTTCCCCAATCTTGTTGAATGGGACTCGAACAATATCATACTGGACCTTGTTAGCATCTAGAAGATATCTGATCTTCGCAACTGAACCAGACCAGGTATCAATTTTTGATGGGATGTTATATAATGTGATCTTTGACATGTTACTTTCTTTCTGCAATTGAGGTCTCAACTAAAGCTAGTATCGATCTGAATGGTGAAACATATTTGAGAACTCTTTGCCTCTGGGTTTTATAGTCGTTTTCGAGGTGTATCCATGCCCCTTTCTCTCAGTCGCTTATTCTGTGGTGGTGGCTGAACTTTTTGATCTTTATGTCTTTTTTTCGTTTTAGCTCATTACTCCTCTCCGATATCCTGATATGGAATAATATACGCTTTTGTCTACGACTCCGAAATGATTAATTTAATGCATTTTGATCTTCTAAAGACTATGTTTTTAGCACCAAGAGCACTTGCCTCTTGCTCCTCGGACATATCTAACCGTTAGATCCTTTCTATTAGCTAATAACAATTTTTTACCTTCCTTCTTTCGGATAGTTTCTTTCATTATGGCAGAGGATTTCCATTAGCATCAACTAACGAATCAGTTGTAACAACTGGACCACCACCAACTCTAGTTAGAATGATTCTTGAGACACCTTTGTATAATTCATCATCCAATGGGAAATCAATTTTAGATTTTAAGGCTTCAAACTCTGACACAAATTTATCGGTAGCAGATCTATCGTATTTTGAGGTCCAACCTTCAACTTTATCGAATAGTTGGTAAAGGATAGAGAATAGCTTGGATTCATTCTCTTCTAAGTAGTAAATAACAGCATTTGGACCTGCATCGAACGTATACGCAGCAATGGTTTCGCCATAGAAATCATTGATAGCATGAACCAACTTAATGATTTTTTTGGAAGTATCATTCAAGTAGAAAATTGGTGGATAAGAATCCAAACAAGTAGCATGGAATGAATTAGAATCCTTCATGGTCAGGTCGGCAAAGACTTTAAAGTCTTTATCAACGATGGATTTTTTCATTTCTTCAAATCTTTTTGGAACTACATTTTCAATTCTCCATTGAAATAAGTCCGAAGTATGGACAGTGGTTTGCATACCACTTGTTGATGGTGTATCTTTCTTATCGGCACTAACGACTAAAATCGCAGCCTTCATGTTTGACCAGTGTTCCAATGGAGAAACTTCAACAGCTTTTGAATCTAGGCCATCTTCTTGTTGGCCCATTTCCCACGCAACGAACCCACCAAATAAGGATCTACAAGCTGAGCCAGAGCCTTGTCTTGCAATTATGGATAGTTCTGAGTTAGATTGAGGCAGTTGATAAAGTTTGGCGATGGAATAGACCAAAGCAGCAAAACCGGCAGCAGAAGAAGCTAAGCCAGCAGCGGTTGGGAAATTGTTCGAGGAAACGATTTTCAATTTCCACTGGGAAAATTTTGGTAAAGATGAATCTGATTTCTCCAATACCTGACGCAATGCTCTGAGTTCTTTCAAACAGTTTTGTGTTCTTTCAGATTGTAACGATTCTTCTTTTCCATTCAACCAAAATTGATCTTGCTCAAAAGCTTCTGCAGTTGAAACCGAAGTTAAAGTGCGTAGATCATCTTGAGCTAAGGTCACTGATATCGAAGAGTTTGTAGGAAGATTCAAAGATTTGTCTCTTTTACCCCAATACTTTAGCGTCTAAGTGTTCAGAATATGTTAGTATGTTCGTTTAGACCACAACTTAAAAGATCGAGTGAGGAAGATGGTCACATACCGCAATGTTGACAGGAGCTGTAGCCGATTTTGTATAGACGGACATCTAAAATATCGTATGTTGGTCCAGAAGATCACAAATTTCAGAGAACACGGACGAATGTGCTCTTCTTGAAGTGTCGTTTAGCGATGCGTTCTGAATTGTTTGTTGATGATTTTCAATGATATTAAATATTACCCTGTCGGAAAGTCACATGTAAATTGGTTACGGAGCGATGGTCATCTATCACTGAAACCGAGAACACAGGAACACTCTTATTCTTCTTCGGGTTATGACTAGTGAAATCCAAGACAAAGGATCAAGTGTAGTCACAAAAGCATTAAGGTTGATAAATTCTTGTCAGAATAGGAGGTTATATATTACTTTTGTTTCGTGCATTCTGATTTGTATTAAGATACATTCACAATGTTAAGGACTCAGGTGGTATTCGCAAGAGCCTTCTTTAAACTTCATCCAATACCAAAGATATCACCATTGGCTTTCCAATCGGCACTCATATCACAATCATCGAGTATACAGCGTCGTATATCATTCCCACTAAGATCAATTGCCACGAAACCAGGTCCAGAAATCATAGCCATAGAGAACGATCCTTTTACAAAGGAAGAAAGAATAGAAGCTGCTCAAAAAAGACTTGATGGTCTGGGCCCATTCGTCTCCAGACTTCCTAAAGCATGGATTCCTTATGCAGAGTTGAGTAGGCTGGAGAAACCAGTGGGTACTTGGCTGCTATATATTCCATGTACTTGGTCAATCATCTTGGGTGCTACTCAAATTGCAGCACCTTTGTCCTCCACTATTTTCATGCTGACTACATTTGGTATTGGTGCGATTGTCATGAGAGGCTTTGGTTGTACGATCAATGATCTGCTGGATAGAAAACTAGACAATAAAGTGATTAGAACTATTGAGAGACCAATTGCTAGCGGGAGAGTAACCCCAAGACAGGCCAAAGTGTATCTTGCTGCCCAGCTAGCTGTCGGGTTGGGTGTGATTCTGAACCTCCCATTAGATTGTTTCGTTCTTGGTGCTTTATCGCTGATACCTGTTTGCTTCTACCCTTTATTCAAAAGATTCACATACTATCCTCAAGCGGTACTATCATTAGCATTTAACTGGGGTGCATTGTTAGGGTTTCCGGCCATGGGAGTTTGGGACATTTCATCAATGATCCCGTTATATATTTCCAGTTTCTGCTGGACCATGACATACGATACCATCTATGCCCACCAGGATAAAGAGTTCGATGTCAACGCTGGAATTAAATCGACTGCGCTAGCTTGGGGTGATCACTCCAAGAAGATTTTCACAGGCTTGACAGTTGGGCAGATGGCTTTACTAGGAGTCGCTGGCCTCAACTCTGGTGTTCTTTTACACCCTGGCTTTCTAGTTGGTGGCGCAATCTTCGGTTATAGAATAGCTAGAATGATCAAGAAGGTCGATCTGAACGATCCCAAGGACTGTTGGAAGTACTTCAACCAGAACATCAGCTCTGGTCTCTATCTGACTGCAGGATTGTTCTTTGACTACTTGCTCACGATTTTCGGGTTCTTATAAGTTGATCATCACACAGTCACCATACTTTTACCTTTACCTTGTTTATACGAGCTCATTGTTCATTATTCTGTATTTCGCGACCATATAAAGGCACAAAATATAAAACTCTTTAAAAAGACTACCAAACGCATCGCTCATTAGCACTCATCGTCTCATCACTTATCGCTCTCTGTGTACAACATGTCCAGCTTCAACAAAAACAAGGTCACAAAACCAAAGACTTCCAACTACAAAACATCAGATCGTCGTTTGGCCTCAGGTTTGCGACCTGAATTATTCTTACTTAGTCAACAGAACAATGCTAAATCCACAATTGTGTCACAGATAGTACAGAACAATCATCAGGGGAGAGGAAGTTCCAATAGCAGCCCAATAGACTCCAATAGAAATATCATCGACAAGGCAAAGAAGAACAACAGCCTGAGCACGACAGATGAATGGGATCCTAAGCATTTTAGACTTTTCGTTGGTAACCTTGGTTCAGATGCCAACAATACATTGTTACAACAAGCATTTGGAAAATATCCAAGCCTTACGAAAGTCGGAGTACCTGTGGATAAGGCAGGGGCAAATAAAGGATACGGATTTGTCGCTTTCCAAGATCCCAACGATTACTTAAAAGCATTTAAAGAGCTGAATGGGAAATATATTGGTCATAACCCATGTGTTCTGAAGAAAGCTAATGATTTACAAGGCAAAAATAAGAAAAAGAGGTAGATGATAACTGGAACTTAGGGAAATATTGTATACTTTTTTTTGACCTAAATTAATAGCATATCATGCTCTTCTTTGTATTGTTTGGTGTTTGTGCCAAAATCTAACTGGGTAAAAATTTTCGAAGAAACCAAAAACATCAACAATAAAAACATCCAACAACGAGACAAATCTAGCATAGCCAGACACCCCTACTATGAGGTTGTCTAACAATGTACACGCTCTGATAGGCCATAACATTGGCCTATACTCATCGCTTTTATCCACACAGAAACTAGCCTGCCTGAATGCTGGTGCCCAGTTTCTTAGATTCAAATCAACAAACCGTCATCACCATCCACCTATCCCAAAGAAAATACCACAGCAAATCAACAACCTTCCAAACAACCCAATAAATCAGCAGAATCAACCTTTTAAAACTAGAATCCAAGATTTACCTGAACATATTCGTAAAACTATTCCTGGTGAAACTGAACAGTCGAATTCTCTAATCTCGAGGCTACCTACTTTTCCCCTAAGAAATTCTTCCACCCTGTTACCAAGACCTGGTGTTCCTACTGCTGCAGATACTTCATTACGTTCAATGATGGAGATATTAAAGAAAAAATCCAAAGAAGAATTAATCTATGAGGCCGAACCGCATAAGTTATATTTCTTGATATGTGGTCTTATGGCTTTTGTCTTTGGGTTGTACGGTTTAACTTTTACAGATTGGGGATTTAGAACTGTTTGGGAGTTGTATAAAGAGGATGATGATGCACTGATGTTTGCTGGTAGATCGGGACTTTGTGTCCTGATTACAGGTGTTGCATTAGGTGTTGTTACTCTATCATTCAAGATGCCAACTAGATTGATCAGAAGAATTTGGTATTTACCAGGGCCTAAAGAACACATCAGATTCACAACACACCCAATCCTACCGGGAAGTGCTACCCCTGTTTATACGATTCCTTTAGAAAACTTAACCAGAAGTCATAAATCTAAGGTTTTTACGAAAAATGGTATCTATGGTACTTTGGATAAGTCCACGTTTTTCTTCTTGTTGAAGGAGACTGACAAGAATTTTGGCTACTGGATGGTTGACAGAAATGGGTGGTTCTGGGGTGATGGTAGAGTTTTTGATATTTTGTTTGGTAAAGAGTCTCTTGAAGAGGCACAAAAGGGTCAATCATTCAATGAAAAAGTGGAAGAGATGACAGAAGCATTGAAAAGGGAAAGAAAGAAAATGCAAGATGAACATGGTGTTTTTTGGCAAGCGAAATTGGGTAAAGAGATGATGAAAAGTGATTTAAAGAAAATTGTTCAAGTCGTAAGTCAAGGGAAGGGTAAAAAGAACCTTCCAAAAGATTGATTGGAGGTTGGAGAGAGCCTGTATATAATAATAGACTGTACATACCATCTGATAGTCTCAAAAGATATTTATTTATTTATGTGTATTGTAGTATCGTCTTTTTTGGGCTCGCTTGGTAAGGGCTGCGTTGCCTATTTACAGCTAGAAGAGAACAAGGAAATCGATAAACTAGTTAATTACTAACTGCGATCCTGTCTGTTTGCTGCTTTGTGTTCTCTTTTGGCGTAATTGCCAATTAACAAGCAGGTACAAAGTGACCACCTCGTGAGATATAAATATTTTAATTGGCACTGAAAACGTACTGTTTAAATTTAGGTTCAAGTTGACAATGCTATGCACTAGTTGATGGTTAATCGATTAGGGACCAATCACCCAAGCAGCGCAAAGACTCGTGATCTATGCGTTATGTGCCAAATGAGATGGTATAACTGGGACACCTGTCCAGGCTAGTTCAGGGTAGCACCCTGTTACATGTATCACGGGCAAATTGTATTTCAGCCTTCATGTGGTCAATATGTTGAGCTTCTTATCGTGCTGCTCCTGCTGTTGCAAGCTAGTTAAGCGGATAAACTCTACACGAGAGGTGAAATCTGGTCGCGGGAGCCTTCCTGCATATCACTTTCTCCCTTGGGAAGGTTAGGGAGATAGACTTTGGCAAGTTGGTACCGAATTGCACTGCCACTCTTGTTTTCTTATACCACTTATGTCACTTTAGTCACCTGTGAAGCTGTGCAGACAATTTCGGATTATGTTCTAAATTCTTTCAATTGGTCAAAATTTCATCTGCAGCACTTAAAGTCTTGATACAAATGCACTCTCAACTGAAATTGAGTAAAGCGAACGTCCTTTCTGCTAGTTCAGTTACATATAACCCAACAAACGGCCTAACTATAAGGAGTGGACCTCTCGCCACCTCGCCTAACTGGTAACACAAGAGCTATTTCTTTTAAGGGACGCCACGTAAGTTTATCCCTCCACAAAGCCCCTAATTCCCCTGTTAAGCTTGATGTGTATCTATAGCAACATTGGACCTCGTTGAATCTACCACATGTCCTACTAATAGCTGTTATCAGTGGACTGTCAGGGCAATGCTCAAGAGAATATAACTTTCTTTTCGGTAGCTTTTAGAACAAAGAATCAGTGATACGTCTAAACTGTGTTTAATACATAACTAGGCGAACAAAGTTGACAGTGTTGATACTCTTGAGTGTTATCTTTATTTTTTTTTTTCCAGTTGACTAATGTTCATCCTTTATTTTTTTTTCCAGTTGACTAACCTTTATTGTTTTTCTTGGTAGAAAAATATAGAAAAATATAGAGTAAGACTGTTCCATTTTTGCTCTGGAACAGAAGAAGTTACAATTGTGTAAGATCTCTGTATGAACATCCTCGCCTGTAGTGACTAGCGGTTGATAAGTAGTTCGTTACTTATTGTTTTGATTGGCGAGGATTGTAAAGATCATCGACTAAAAACTGATTTTCTCACTGCCTGAGGGATCTTCATTCTTCAAGTACCTAACTCGCGTAACTTGAAAATTATTTTGAATTAGTTGTTGATCAGATCCGACGAACTGTAGTTTGCAATAGGTGAACAACAAAAGGTATAGTAGGCCAGTATCACAACAATCCTTCACAAAACACAACAGATACTCGTGGTTAGGGAATACAGTTAAGCCAAGATCCCGACTGCTGATCACTGGTCACAGTTAACAGTGTACTTAAAGATCACCGTATTTACATCATACTTCATACTATTGCGCATGGATCTAACTCTTGAAAATTCTCACATACTTCGTATTGTTGTTTTGTTAAAATCAGGATCTAGACAAACAACAGATACTTTCATGTAGTCTCAATGCCTTATTCAACAAAGTGTGAAGAATAAACAAGAGTCGTATTGCTTTGGACATAAACCTTCTATACTTCAAATAGCATCAGTAAGGCCTAGGCAACTCTTTTTGGGGAATGGGTGTGAACCGAACAGGAAATAGGAAACACAACATATTGAGCTACAACAAGACCCAGTAGATCACTAACTGATCACTACTACCACAAATTATCATTTCAACTCAATTTTTAAGAGTGACGAGTCGGATTGTAAGCTAAGCATTTTTGATTGCGCGGAACGAGTTCAGGGCTTACAATAAAGTGTTTGTCCTCATTCTGATTTGTTCAAAAATAACCAATATCTGGTACTTGTCCATTAGTGGGAGGCTTGGTATTCTGCTCCCTCCCGATGAGTAATGGGCTTGTGCTTCTACTCCCGCTAGGCGGCTGCTGGGCCACCGTGGACCACTACTGTATCGCTACCCAGGTAACCGACTCCCTATCCGCTTGGAAAAGTGCACTCACTTCTTTGCTGCTACGCTGGACCAGCACTACGACGCGAAGACATGGGGAAGGCTTATATAATTTTCCATAACAGTTACCATAACATTTTGTAAGCATGTTTGCTCATGAGTGGGCGTCAGTAAATTGATGTGTCCAGCGTCCCTGTGCACAATACCAAGGGACCTTCTACACGGACAGTTGTTCAACGCTATTTCTTTCCTAATACATCGCTTTTACATTCCTCTAATACATGTGTGTGGTTAGACAAGATAAACACAAGCACGACGCGTTCTGACCACCTTAGGAAAGATTAGCTATGTACAAATCACCGAAATTTGGTGATCTACGTAATTATGATTCCCATGCAGCAAACGAGTTTTTTCGACTAGGCAGAATAATCGATTGCTAGTTAATCGTGCTCGATAAAAAAACATAGAGTAGACAACGTATATGGGTGATAAGAACAACAGCGGCTAATATTCACTCATCACACATCAAAGTCATGATTCAGCACAATGGCTTAGGCCGGATATGGCAAGTTTACAAAGGATTGAGTTCGTTTAGTTTCACCATACTATTTTCGCAAATCTTCCTCTGATCAATAACAAACTGAATCTAAAAGAGGAAAGCGAAACTGATCAAACGTTTCTTAGGAGAAGGAAATGGCTGGAAGGGTGTGGGTCCGTTATGTTTTATTTTGGGCACATTTATGGTACGCCCACTCTAGAGCCTATCCAAGAATTTTCGTTTTTTGAGCTGCAGATTCCTACAGCGGCTTTCATTTACCAAAATCCAGGAAGTGGTTGATTTTCTAAAGATACACATACCACGCACAGATAAACAGGAGGGTTAGAGTAGGCGATTGGATCTGAAATTAGAAGAAACCGTGGTTATACGTTGGTTGAGCGGGCATTGGAATTTGTAAGTGTATCCGCCACCCTTATTTCGTTTTTAGTTCCGCTGCTAAACAGCACCCTAAACCAAGCAAGCCATCTAATTTCTGTATGACATGACATGAATTTGTCTGTGATGGCTGGTTCCTAAAATTGGATCAAGGAACAAACAAACAAACTCAACAGTAGATTATGTAAGATTGTCTGTACACTGAGTAGAAACTGGAACAAAAATAAATCAACGCCCCCTTTCGCGTGCAGATGTTTGCATTAAAAATTACGATCTTCCCTCCCGAAAGAAGGCTGACAGTGCGTCCAGCAGCATGATGCTGTTCTTTGTGCTCTCCTTCTCCCTCAACGTGAAGCCCAAGGCGAAATGAATGGATCAACTATTTTCCCAATCGGGAATCCTGCCAGATTACTCACGAAATATATAAAGAGAAGCCCATTCCCTACTACTGGTTATCCATTTTTAGATAGGCCCTTCTTCCTTTACCCCCTTCATCTTTTGTGATTTTTTACTCTTTGACATTCGCTAAACAATGGTTTCATTCACAAAATCTGCTGTCGCTGCTACCTTGCTAGCTGTTGCTTCTGCTCAGTTCACCAACTCTTCTTCATCAGCTTCTACTTTTGACCTATCTTCCTCTTCCTCTGAATCTCCATCCTCTTCAGAAGATTTCATCATCTCCCCATCCTCTTCTGCTTCCTCCTCATCATCTGCCTCCACTCCTTACATCACTGGTTTCTTGTTAGCAGGTCAACCACATTGGGAAGTCTACTTACCAGGTAGCTATGGTCCATGGACTGACGTTGAATTAAGCGGTTCCAACCCAGGTTCTGGTTACGTTTTCACTTCTGCTGAAATCCGTGTTGATGGTGCTGTTGTCGAAACTCCTGCTGTTGAAGACTTCAGTTACTCTTTTGGTTACAACCAAGTAATTGATGATGATTCTGACTTAACTTTTGCTATCTACGCTCAAGCTACATCTGGTGCTCCATACAGTAACACTGCTACTCTATCTGTCACCACTCCAGATGGTAAGAAATTGGTCAAGAGAGCTACCACCACTTGGTCATTAACTTCCACCATTGAAGAAGATGCTTCCTCTTCATCAACTGGTGGTTCTGGCTCTGATGGTTCTTCTTCTGCTGCCGGTGCTTCATCCGATGACTCCACCATCACTTCTGGTGCCGTCTCTACTAGCACTGCTACCCAAGATGACCAATCCACCACCGTCGTCACTGTCACTTCTTGTTCAGACAATGCTTGTTCTGCAGCAGCTGTTACCACCGGTGTCACTGTTGTCACTCAAACCATTGACGGTGTCGTTACTGAATACACTACTTACTGTCCATTAACTGCCACCACTGTCACTGAAAACAAACAATCCACCACTGTTGTCACTATCACTTCATGTTCCAACAATGCTTGTCATGAATCTGCTGTCACTACCGGTGTCACTGTTGTTACTGAAACCGTTGCAGGTGATGTTACTGTTTACACCACTTACTGTCCATTGACCACTGTTGCTACTGAAACTGGTTCCACCACTGTTGCTAAAGAAGGTACTACTTACACTTCTGCTACTACCGTCACTGCTACTGTCACTAAAGGAGCTTCAACCGAAGAAGTTGTCACTACTTATCCTTCAACTGTTGAAAAAGTCGCTACTACTTACACTTCTGCTACTACCGTCACCGCTACTGTCACCAAAGGTGGTTCAACTGAAGAAGTTGTTTCAACTCATGCTACTACCGTTGAAGAAAAAGGTACTACCTACACCACCAACGTTGTTGTCACTTCAACTTCAGTTGCTAAAGGTTCTACTGAAGTTGTTGCCACCACTTCTGCCACCACTGTTGCTCATGAAGGTACCACCTACACTACTGAAAAGGTTTACACCACCACTTACGGCGGTGCATCAACCGTTTCCACTGTTGCCACTGGTTCCACCGCTGGTGTCGCCACTACTGGTACTATTTCACAATTTACTGGTGCTGCTGCCAATGTCCAAGCCGGTGCTTCATTAGCTCTAGGTGCTTTCTTATACTTATTATTATAAGTTTTCTAATCTTGCATTGATGTTTTTTCATGTCATGTCACATTCAGTTGATTTAGATTTTTTTTATTTTGTTTCGTTTTAGGGCATTCATTGGTTTTGATTATGTGTTTTTTTGATGACTTCGTTTCTTTCATGGTTTCATGAGGGGACCCTCTTTAGTTAGTTTTGCTATATTGTGCTATGACAGGTTATATTTATTTATTCAAGTTGCTTTTTATGGATAATTCAGGTTTTTTTTTTTTTGGCTTTTTCAGAGCTAAATCATTTTTTATTCTTTTGACTACTTTCAGATTCTGATCATTAACTTTTTGTTTGATGATAATTACTCTTCTAGTGACAATATCGTTAGCTATTTCTGCAGACCACTATCCCTTCGTTTGTGTGTCTGGTTTTTAATATAATATCAATTGTACTATTACAGTATCAAGTTTAATATTAATGGTTGAAGAATGTAGATGAGCCGAGAGTTGATGTATTTCTTGCGTAACTCTACACGACGAGCCTTATACACCATCATGCATGTACAGAAATTTCAGGTGCAAGTTAAATGAACTGAATTGATGACTTGACACATGCGAATGGTAATGCTAACAACGGACAAACCTCAAGAAGGCCTTCTTCGGTGTACACCCCATAGCTAGCCAGAGAACAACACCCAACAAAGGGTACAAGTTTAATTGCACATGCAGAGCTCAGACTTTGTGAAACATACCAGTCGAGAACTTACTTTTTCCATTGCGAACGCCGATCCTTAAAGAAATCCTGACTAGCGATCTGCTTCTTGGCCAAGTGTTCCTGAAAAAATCAACAAACCATCTCAAAGGGGAAACTGATGGCACACTTTGGGAAGCTTCGCTATGCAAATATTTTTTGCTCTGCGTAGACCAAACGGAGCAATTCTGTTGATACGCGTCTTGATTCAACGCGGGAAACTAGGAGGGTACCACGTCCTACCACATGGATGGTCATTGGCTGTAGAAAAAGAAGATTTTTCTCTATTGAACATCGGGAATGTGAACTGCCTCTTATCACACCTCCTATTGTACAGTGCAGTCTTTCTATGTTTGATTGGATATTTCGTCATTTCAACTATAGTACAATTAGCGCGAAGGCGTTACAGACATATACATAGGTGCGTGCCATTTCTTCTGACTAATGCCCCCCAATGAAATGTTTAATTCATGGATAATATAGAGGAGGATGGTTGAAACAGAAAGATCTGATGTCACATTCTCTTTTGGTCAAGAGTTTCTCGTCTTTTTTTTCATCTTATTCTCTATAACGATGGCATTTTACAAATTAGCTGTGAAAAAAAGCTTTACCAAAAGTAAAATCTAAGACATCAAATTACAGCTTCCGATTTACTTCTCAGTCAACAGTAGCCTTAATGGCATTATACTTGTTGCATTGGGCAACGATAAATAGCTAATAGCTCTGCCATTTGATTCAAGGACATTTGACACTGGTTAGAGTACTTAAAGTCCAAAGCAGCGGTTATAATCTCTGGCTCATTTGGGTAGGAGCCTGATGGCCTTTTGACTCGAGCGTTTTATGCATATATGTAATGGTTCATCATGCTACCTTTCGACTCAAGTCACTAATTATATGTTAAGCGAACAAAAAGATATAATTGACATAACACTGTTTTGTATAATCGGGTTTGTTTTCGTTGTATAATTTATCATTGCTGGGTAGGCCTCTTGACGTCTAACAATTATTTCGAAATCATCTTAAGGCAATATTCAAAATGTTGAAATTTCGTACGAACATAAGCGAAAGCCAACCATAAAGCAGCTCAAAGGCGAAATCAACTGATAAAACTGATGTGATAAGTAACCGCTCGAAGGGCTTTGTTGGGAAGCCTATTATTCATTTGATATTTGACTATGAGCTCAATTTCTTCTGCCGACTAAATCCGAAGCTACTAACATAAGAACGAGTGGTAACTTCAGTTGAACTGGGAATCGCAGTAGTCTGTCCACAAGGCTTTAAAATCTGAAAGTTGTTTTCATTGATTACAAAATATGAAATTAGATCGATCAAACAAACGTCTACCAGTAAGCTACTTTAAAGAGCTACGGATTTGAGAGATAGTTCCAGTCCAGAATTGAAGTTCACATTATCCCATCTTCATATTGTCAGATCTTAGAAACTCCGATCAGACTCGAAAACAGTGTCTCTCTTTAGCTGAGCACAATCAGTCAGCTACAGCTTATATCTCAAGGTCAATTACTTCAGCAGCAAAATACCCACTAGAAAACTTATCCATTTCATTTAAGCAAATGGCTGGAGTAAAAATTTCACAACTTGAAAAAAGATTTAGAGCCCACACAAACAATATCAATAAAAGCGCAGCAAAACCACCCAGAACATGCCTAAAATGTAAGTAACCTGCCTCAAAGACGAATCAGAAGATTTTGCTAACACCTCAATAGAATCGTACTTCATGCTGATCCCTCACAACTCGACACAATAATAACAAAAGTCAACAATATCAACCGAAAATCTGGTCCCTTTGATGCTTTGATTTTACTGGGAAATATCAATGTTGAAGAGCCCTCAAAATTGAAACAGTTAAGTTTCGATATCCCAACATATTATGCTGAAGGTTCAGAAATCATTGAAGAATCTTCAAGGTTAGATAACACTATTACCAAGAATTTGACTTTTATGGGCAGCTTTTCATTATTTACAACATCAGATGGGCTCAAGTTAGCTTTTATATCAGGAAGCCAAAATTATCTTGAAGAGAACTTTGAAGAACTACAAGAGAAGTTACAGGATAAATACATTGATGTTTTGATAACTTATCAGTGGCCTAAAGTCATTTCAAACGAACAGAAACTATTTCTCGGTGATTCAAAAGTGGACAAGATTGTCAGATTGACAAGACCAAAGTACCACTTTGCTTGTGGCTCAAACTCTGGAAAGTTTTTTGAATGCTCTCCTTTTCAATGGGAAGATGGAAAAATCACAAGGTTCATCAGTCTTGCTAGATATGGTGGTTCTGAAAAATGGATCTATGCATTTAATTTGAGTAATGACATAGAGTTGCCAAAAAACTTGATACCCAATCCTTTCCTGGAAGAGGAGAGAAGATTGAAGTTACAAGAGGAAGCCGATTCAAAGAAAAGAAAATTGGAACTAGAGGACTCCTCATCACAACATAACTCGAAGAAAACTCAGCGAAAAGTTGTTTCACCAGATGACTGTTTCTTTTGCTTAAGTAACACAAATCTTCAAGCCCATATGATCATCTCGATCGGTGAGCATGCATACTTAACCATTGCAAAGGGCCCACTGACAAGACCAACTGATACCATGAAATTTTCCGGCCACTGTTTGATCATCCCAATTGCACATATCCCTTGTATGACCAAGACAGATGACGTGGATTCTTTGACCAAGACTCCATTATTTAACGAAGTGTTACGTTATGAGGCCTCGTTAGTGAAATTATTTGCTAGTTTCAAATTAGGAACTGTTTTCTTCCAGATAAATAAATCTGATTCGGTACACTTTCATATCCAAGCGTTCCCAATCGCTTCAGACTTTTTAGTTGATTTTGAGAAGACTTTAAATAAGAACGTCACGATAAACAATTCAAAATTCAAGCATAATTCTAAGTTTGAGTTCAAGAAGTTTCCAAATGGAGATGTTGCAGAGTATTTAGAGATGATCAATTCAAATAAGGACTACGTGCAGTTTACGACTTTTGATCAATCGATTCAGAAACAGACTATTTTTATAAGTTTTATTGAAGAAGGAAAGCCGCTTGATTTACAGTTTGGTCGCCGTGTTTTGGCTTATTTATTACAGACGCCAAAGAGAATCAAATGGGATGCTTGTCAACAATCACAAGGAAGAGAAATCCTGGAAACTGAAGGTTTTAAACAGAACTACGAGCCGTTTGATTTTACACTTTCCAATTAGATCTCAATAATAATAATAAACGTTCGTATTTTATTCCAATGAAAATTCCCATAAACCTACATAACCATAACTCAAACAATCGAAATAGAACACACCCAACTTTCCCCAAACTAATAAAGAGTTGAAAATGGATCCCTGTGGCTCATATCAAACATTGATCTAACATCGTTCATTTGACCTTTGTGTTTAAAAGTAAAACCAACAAAATTTGGAGGCTTTATATTACTTTTACTAGCCAATTTCTCAACATGAGCATGCTTATTAAAAACCTCAGCATACTTTGCCATATCATCCTCATTTTCAAAATTATCAAAATACCCAGCATCAAGGTCATTATCCAAGGAGGGTATGAAAGGGGGAGATCTTGTTCTTAGAGAATCAAAGTCAATACCAGAGAAATAATTTGTCTTCTTTATATGTTCAAAAGTTCTTAGACGCGATTGTCCATCTGTAATAAGACGGGTCAATAAATCCCACGTTCTATCGCTGAAAACATAGGACCCATCGGCATTTTTTGGTCTAACAAAGTACGTTCTCCAGTTTTTCAAGTTGGTATAAGTCTCATCAGTAGATTCTCCACTGAAAGGAGAAAAGCCACATAGACATTCAAACAACATACATCCTAAGGACCAATAGTCAACAGTTTTATCATAAGCATAGCCTTTAACAATATCAATTGCCATATAATCAGGACTTCCAACGATAGACTTTGAATAGTTTAAGTCGGTTTCTCTTTGCTGCTGATAGATTTTTCTTCTCTCTTGAATGGTTCTTTGAGAAGCGGCTTTGGAAGTAATAACATCACCAATTTTTTCCAATCTAATCTTCATCGAATGAATTCTTTCATCAGCAATAGTACCACAAGCTAGGCCGAAATCAGTTAATTTTAGGTGACCTTTAGCATCAATCAAAAAATTTTCAGGTTTTAGATCTCTATGGATGAAACCACTTCTATGTAGTTCATTCAAAGCAGCAAACATCTCCGCCATATAGAAACGGGTGTGAACAGGCGATAGGGTATGACACATGCTCAACAACGTTCTAAAATCACCACCTGGAACAAACTCCATTCCCAAATAGACACTGTTAGCGTCTTGGAACGAGTATAACAACTTAACGAGCCAGTCGCTTCTTGAAGCAGCCAAGATCTCACGTTCTGTGAGCAAATGTTCAGTTTCGTTCATTCTCACAATCATCGATTTCGAGATGACTTTCAAAGCACAAATTTCTTTTGAATCTTTCTTTCTTGATAGGTAAACCTGTCCATAGCCACCTTGCCCAATCTGAGTTATGATCTCGAAATCCTTATTTTTAGGCTTTAACCTTCTTTTTCTTAGATTTGCAGTTTCATTGTTGATGTAATATCTCCACTCCATCTCTGGGTTCTGTGACCTGTGGATATTGTTCAACACTGTCTTTGTTCTTTCTCTTCTTGTGATAACATAATCAAAGTAATCGCAATAATAATCCAAAAAGTACATCTGACATACATTGACCGTGCGCCTACGCTTTATGTTGACTTTTGGATCCAGTCTGGCTCTGGCAGGAGAAAGTAAGGGAGCCAAGGGCTTATCAAGCCTTGAAGGGGCGGGAATATTGAAGGGCCTGTTTTCCTTGTTCAAAGGAGAGCTTGGCTCAAAACTGAACTTATCATTAGCACTAGCATTAGCATTAGCATTAGATCTGTGATTGTTGCTGTTGTTCTGAAACTGCAACGACTCCATGTTTCTGGTTAGATCATCCACGACTGGGGTTCTCGAGATCCTGTTGCTGAAAAAACTAGCCACCATGTTCGCCCAAAACTAACAGCTGGGGGAAGTGTGCCGACGTGTGGAAGATAGTACAGAGAGAACTATGTTGCCTGAAGTGTCCTTTTTCTGGTGGAGTTCCTCTTTTTTGTTTGTGAAATTCGTTCTGCAAACTGCAGATGAGCTTTTGTTTACAAATTGGCCCAAAAGGGAAATGTGCCGGAAGTGGTGGCGGAATATGCGATATCCGAGGGCTCGCTATAATAACATGTTATTGTGCAGGTATTATGAGTGTTTCTGATAAACAGAGAGGCTTCGCCCAAGATGTGCTATAATATCTATACATTTTACTTACTATTAGACTCGTTCACTTTGGGAAGATTGATGAAATCCTGATTGAAGAACTCATCTGTCGTTGCTGTCGCCTTCAATCTGTTCTTCATCTTCTTGGACACTTTAGCCTGCGTATTTACATTGGCTCCCAATTGTAGCGATCCACTCATACCTAGACCAATTTCTTCACCATATACGTCAGTAATACTAGCTTCCTGTTTACCAAACTCGACTCTATTCTGTGCTTTTCTCAGCTCTGAAGTCTCGAACCTCTGTTTCAGTTTTCTATATCTTCTACCAGCCCTTTTCTTAGCTGGCTTATCGATTGGTACTGGAAGCGACTTCTGCGATTTGATCTCAGGTGGCTCTTCCAGCTTGTCTATCTTATCTTGAATCTCTTGACTCCATTTCTTACCTAGATCTCCATTAGGTGAACCATTTGTCAAATCGACTCTAGCAGCCAAAACTATTTTACCTGAGCTTATTCTCATTGCCTGCTTTCTCAAATCTGGAGATACTGCTTGTATCAAATCACTATGGTACAGAAAACCTTGCTGACTGCCGCCTCTCTGACCAAACCCAAGGCCAATGTTTCTCCTCGATCCCAAAGCAGGTATATTACAGGAAGGAGTTTTAGCCAGAGTAGAGAGACCACCTAGAATGCTCAGGAACTGTGCAGCCGTATTAGAACCCACGATAGCAGCCAAATTTGGTGTAAAAACTGCCAATCTAGAGGCAACGTAAACTGAGATTTTGTTCTTGAATGAGTCGAGCTCCAGTAAATAGTCACACCCTTCCATAATTTTTTCAGTAACTGACGCATCAAGCCTTTCAAGCTTTTTTGCTTGCAATATGGACATAGTCAAAACTAGCACTCTTTCTTTTGATAGAAACTCAACATCGTTCCCTTCAATTTCCAGCTCATTTCCCAGTAGTTTTACCACTTTAGAATATTCCACTGGGTTTGAGATCAGGGAGGCCAACTCGGGGAATCTTTTAGAGTAATGGGTTCTGATGAATGTATAAACCAATGAAATTTCATTTGATATTTCTTGCGTCAAGTCATTAACACTTATTAGGAACTCATATTCTTCTTTCTTTGATATCAACGAGTTCAAATATTGGTCAATTTTGTCTATTACAGGGATCAGTTTTCTCCTTAGCTTAGAAATTTCAGTGATACTATGGATAGAATCAGGGTCCTTTCTATCCAAAAAGTCTGTGTCTGCAGTTTCTTGATCTTCTCCTCTAAGATTTGATAATTCAGCTTCAGCAGTAGACACTTGTGCGTCTTGAACGTCCCCCAGCTTCCCTCTATCTTCACCCGTTTCTTGTTCTCCTTCACTCTGGTCGTCACTATCACTCTCCAAGTCCCTCAGCAAATCATCCTCAAGCGACATTTCTCTGTTCGTTCGGTGCCTTTGTCAACTTCTTGATGTCTTCTGTTTTTATTGTTCTTAATAACCTGCAAGTTTACCCGGACAAACATAGGCGCTCAAAATTTTTCGAAATAGCGTAGTCACCAAGAAAGAAAGCATGAAAGAGTCACACTCACGCACAATAAAACCTCCGACAGCTGCTGTTGTATGTCATTTCTGTTACGTCCATCAAACTTAAACAGACTGGTAACATCGACAATTTCGCATAGGAATCCAAGTTTAAATATCAAGAGTTTTTTCCATTGTGGTAACATTGCAACGATGAGTGACTCAACTGCTGAGAAGAAAGTTCTGCCTGAACAAGCTGAACAAGCAGCCCAAGCAGCAGCACCAGCTGAAACTTCCTCAGATGCTGCTGCTCCAAAGGTCAAAACCGAAAAGGAGCTTGAGAAAGAACGTAAGAAAGCTGAAAAATTAGCCAAATTTCAGGCTAAAGAAGCTAAGAAGAAAGAAGCTAGTAAAAAAGCTGAAGCTAGTAAAGACTCAAAACCAAAAAAGGAAAAGAAAGTAGCTGAACCAATTCCAGAGTTCGTTGATCAGACTACTGCTGGTGAAAAGAAGATCTTAGTCAGTTTAGATGATCCAGCTCTAAAAGCATACGACCCTAAAAACGTTGAAAGCTCGTGGTATGAGTGGTGGGTTAAACAAGGGTTCTTTGAACCTGAGTTTGGTGCTGATGGTAAACCTAAGCCAGAAGGTCTTTTCTGTATTCCTGCTCCTCCACCAAACGTTACTGGTGCTTTACATATTGGACATGCTTTAACTGTTTCTATCCAAGATACCTTGATTAGATTCAATAGAATGAGAGGTAAAACTGTTTTATTCTTACCAGGCTTCGACCATGCTGGTATTGCCACCCAATCAGTTGTTGAGAAACAGCTGGCAAAACAGAATATCTCCAGACATGACTTGGGCCGTGAGGCTTTTGTCGATAAAGTCTGGGAGTGGAAGGATGTTTATCACGACAAGATCAAAACTCAATTCAAAAGCTTAGGTGCTTCTTATGACTGGAACAGAGAAAAATTTACCTTGGATGACAGTTTGTCTGCTGCTGTTACTGAAGCCTTCGTCAGACTACATCGTGAAGGTACAATCTATAGGGCTGCTCGTTTGGTTAATTGGTCTGTCAAATTGAACACCGCTATTTCTAACTTAGAAGTCGATAACAAAGACGTCAAAGGTAGAACACTACTGTCAGTTCCAAACTATGATGAAAAAGTTGAATTTGGTGTTTTGACCTCCTTTGCTTACCCAATTGAAGATTCTGATGAAAAGATTGTCGTTGCTACTACTCGTCCAGAAACATTGTTTGGTGACACCGGTATTGCTGTTCACCCAGAAGATCCAAGATATAAACACTTACACGGTAAATTTGCTATTCATCCATTTTTGGATAGAAAAGTCCCAATCATTACTGATGCTGAAGCCGTTGATATGGAGTTCGGTACTGGTGCTGTTAAGATCACTCCAGCTCACGACAATAACGATTACTTAACTGGTAAGCGTAACAACTTGGAGGTCATTAATATCTTAACTGATGACGGGTTCTTGAATGAAAATGCCGGTGAATGGGCCGGAATCAAGAGATTCGATGCCAGAAAGAAGGTTATTGAGTCTTTGAAAGAAAAGGGATTATTCGTAGAGCAAATTGAGAATGAAATGACTATTCCAATATGTTCGAGATCAGGTGATATCATTGAACCTTTACTAAAACCACAATGGTGGGTTGCTCAAAAAGATATGGCCAAAGATGCTATTGCTGCTGTTCGTAATGGTGACATTACTATCACTCCAAAGTCATCTCAAGCTGAATATTTCCATTGGTTAGAAAATATTCAAGATTGGTGTATCTCTCGTCAACTATGGTGGGGTCACAGATGTCCAGTCTACTTTGTTGCCATTGAAGGGGAAGATAATGATAGAAATGATGGTGATTACTGGGTTTCTGGTCGCACTCTGGAGGAAGCAGAGGAACAAGCCAAACTTAAATTTGCTGGTAAAACCTACACCTTACACCAAGATGAAGATGTTTTAGATACTTGGTTCTCATCTGGTCTATGGCCTATTTCCACTCTTGGATGGCCACAAAAAACTCCAGATCTTGAAACTTTCCATCCATGGTCCATGTTAGAGACTGGTTGGGATATCTTATTCTTCTGGGTTTCAAGAATGATTCTACTGGGAATCAAGATGACAGGCCAAGTTCCTTTCAAGGAAGTTTTCTGCCATTCATTAGTCCGTGATGCTCAAGGTCGTAAAATGTCTAAATCTTTAGGAAATGTTATTGATCCAACTGATGTTATCAAAGGTATCGCTTTGGAAGATTTGCATAAACAGTTATTGAATGGTAACTTAGCTGCTGCTGAGATCGAGAAAGCTAAGGCTGGCCAAAAAGAATCATATCCAAACGGTATCCCACAATGTGGTACTGATGCTTTAAGATTTGCTTTATGTGCTTATACCACTGGTGGCCGTGATATTAACTTAGATATTTTGCGTGTTGAAGGTTACAGAAAATTCGGTAACAAGATCTACCAAGCAACAAAATTCGCTTTAATGCGTCTAGGAGATGATTACAAACCTCCAGCCGTGGAAGGTTTGTCAGGTAATGAAGCCTTAGTTGAAAAATGGATTCTTCATAGATACACCGAAACTGCTAAGATCGTCACTGAATCTTTGGATAAACGTGAATTTTTCCAGGCCACCTCTGCCATTTATGAGTACTGGTATCAAGTCTGTGATGTTTACATCGAGAACTCCAAGTCTTTGATTCAAGACGGTACTGATCTTGAGCGTAAATCTGCTAGGGATACATTATTTACTACAATTGATGGTGCTTTGAAATTAATTCATCCATTTATGCCCTTCTTGTCTGAAGAATTATGGCAAAGACTACCACATCGTGAAACTGAAACTTCTCCAACCATTGTTAAAGCCAAGTATCCGGAGTTCAACAAAAGTTTCCATAATCCAAAAGCTGCGGAAGATTACGAAACTATTTTAGATATTACCAAAGAAGCCCGTTCATTGTTATCTCAGTATAGCATTCTGAAGAATGGTAAAGTTTTCGTTGAGGTCAATGATGAAAAGAAACTTCATTCCGTTCAAACTCAAAAGGATTCGATTGTTTCGTTGATCAAAGCCATCGAAGCTGTTGAAGTTGTCAAAGACGCCTCAGAAGTTCCTCAAGGTGTTGTTCTGCAAGCCGTTGCCCCTGGATTGAACGTCCATCTGTTAGTCAAAGGTCATGTTGATATAGATGCAGAAATCTCGAAAGCTCAGAAAAAGATTGAAAAGACGAAGAAAGTCAAAGAAGGTATTGAAAAGACTATAAATAGTAAAGATTTTACTACCAAAGCTAACAAAGAAGTTCAAGATCTAACTATTGCCAGATTAGAAAGTACTAATGCGGAAATTGAAGGTTTCGAAGCTACCATTGCTAATTTAGAGCGCCTAAAACTATAAACTGCTAGATTGAGTTGAGGATTCTTGTATATTTTCTAGTACTTTACTAGTATCGTTTCCCTTTGATATAATATAAATTTACGAAACCAAATTAAGAAAAAATGTAGGAAAACACATCTTTTTATTCAACTATACTTGCCAAATGAAGTCTCTCTCCACCTTCGACTGTATTGTTTTTCTAAATGCTTGATGTATTTTCTCAACTTCTCCCGACGCCTGATCTAATATTTGGTAAAATTGATTTTCAAAAAATGTCCCTATACTATCACTTAGCAAAAGATCATGTGCTTTGCCATTTTTGATTCTATATGAAACGATATGTGAGCTTTTTGAGAATATCAACTCCTCTTTAGATGGACTTGGTATCACTTCACCATCATGAGTAACAGCAAAAGAGACAGCACCAAATGAAGATTCAATAGCAATATTAGCGTCAATCAAAGCTAGATAAGCTGCGTTTATTATAGTCGCTAGCTCTTTTGAAGTGAACTCTAGGTCTTCACCGGCTTCAAGTACCTGAGCAGTTATTTGTATTAATTGTCTAGGATATAGCATTCCGAGAATGACTTGAGTCAAAACAGACCTCAACTTATCTTCCAGTAGTCTTTCTCTTGTGGTTGAAACACCAATATCAGGTCTGACAAGGACTTCTAATGCTGATGTTGTTGGAATCTCCTGTCTTGCTTTTGGTTCTATTGGACCCGTGACGGAAACAATCACTTTGGTTTGGCCGTACGTGACAGTCGCAGATCCATCGACTCTCTTCAATATAGAGGTTTCAGCAACAATATCAGTCATGATTACGTTCAATTACCGTTGCTCTGCTAGATGGTCGTTCATTGTTATTATGCCAATAAATTTTTTTTTAAGAAAAAGTATACAAATATTATGTAATCATGATGAGAGAATTTACTATTGAAAGGGCATCCATTTCATGGGGAAGATTGCACATTGTGTGAGCTCTTTTAGATAAAGCAATAGGGCAATTTACCTGAGATCGCCTGGATACTTCAAACCTCTGTGTTTTTGTGCTTTTTTTTGCAACACTAGCTTATTTGATCACAGAGTTCTTTCTGCCGAGCTCATCTCCGGAGCTGGGCTACCCACGAATTTGATGCGTAAACATTCAGCTTAAAAGCATCATCAAGTCAACTTCTCTCTATTCACCCCCATCGGCCAGTAGAAACGACACATAATGACCTCGTATAAAGAACGCACAGACCACCTCAGGCGAGGATCATCCGTTCCCACTTCAGTGTCGGTCAGTGCTGGGTCCATCTCTGGTCTTGTCGCACGGTGAGTAACCATTACCTTCTAAAAGCATTATTACGATCTTAGTACTAACTATCGCTGAGTTCAGAATGGGCACTGCTCCTTTGGATGTTGTTAAAGTGAGATTACAACTTCAGGTTTCTGGTGATAAATACAGAGGAATCATAGGGACAATGAGGACCATAGTGAAGGAGGAAAGCTTTCTTGCCCTATGGAAGGGTAATGTTCCTGCTTTAACGATGTATGTTGTTTATGGAGCTGTCCAATTCTCGAGTTATAATTTCTACAATGGCTTGTTCACTGACATTCAAGAGACATATGGCATAAAACTGGATAGAGCTGCACATTCATTCTTTCTGGGCTCAATGGCCGGTTGCACAAGTACTTTTGTGTCGTACCCGTGTGATTTGTTAAGAACGAGGTTCATTAGCAATTCAAAATTCAGCAAGATTAGTACCACACTTAAGGGAATTGTTGAAGAAGAAGGCCCCAGAGCTTTGTTTAAGGGGCTCAATGCTGCATTGGTATCAATCTCACTATATACAGGTCTGGTGTTTTGGGCATATGAAACAGCAAGAATAGCATCTCGTAAAGTTGAGATTTACCCAACTATTGTTGATCCAGCTTGTGGATTTCTTGCAGGAACATTTGCTAAAGGCATTGTTTTCCCTCTCGACCTGATAAGGAAGAGATTACAAGTGAATAAAGGAAAAAATCTGAACTTTGTGGTAAAAGGGTTGGAAATCATTAAAAATGAAGGGTTCAGAGGTATTTATAAAGGATTTTTTGTTTCAATATTGAAGAATGCACCAACCACTGCTATTTCAATCTGGACTTATCAAGGTATACTGCGGCTATACATGGAAGATTAGATATTTTTAGTTCATTATAACTGTCGAAAGGTTAGTGGGGATATGATATTCCTCATATTTGCATTATCCTGATTTAGTGACGCATGTTCAACAAAGCTCACGATTGATTAGCGTGTCGAAAATTTCTAAGCCTTTTAGAATGTCTCAATAAAGACAACATCATTACTACAGCTGAATATAGAAGCTCACAATAAATTTATTCTTCGGCATAGTTCAGAGTTCTATAGTTGATGTTTGAGGAACACACCTCAACTAGCGACATCATCAAACTCTATCCCCTCTACCCTTATAACCGGTCCATTGAATCGTCATTTATTACTATAGACTCATCAAAACTCTCACGAATGCTCTTAGGTGGTATAATTTACAGAATATAATTGCTCTACTCGTGGAAAGAAAATATTCTTTATAGATTTAACTCAAAATTCCACGCCTTCAGATTGATACCTTTCGACTCCGTAAATGATTCAGGTAGAGATTCGCAGTTTCTTGGTCAATTATAAGACATTTTTTTTTTCCAATTGACTAATGTTCATTCATATTCTATATATCATCTATACATATTTATCTTGTAATTTTAACTAATATATGGTTATCTTATAGATCAGTTTCATATTGTTTCCTCTTCTGCTGTAGTATTCAACTTCTCATCATCTTGGGCCCAGTTCTTGTGTCTTATTCAATACAAATTTGAATTGGTTGTATACAGAAAACCCTTTAATTTGGTCGAAATACCTCTCGGTCGCCAAGTTGGTTTAAGGCGTCAGACTGTAAAGGATTCCTAGTCATCTGAAGATCGTGCGTTCGACTCGCACCCGGGAGAATTTCTTTTTTCAATTTTTTTAATTGAGAATTGTGGAAAAACTAAGGAAATAGATAGATGGTCCTAATAGGATCTTCTTTTTATAGTTGTAATCTATTTTATACTGCTTCTAAAGCTAAAATATCATTAGATTGCTTTGTTAATGAAGTGATTTCTGGCCCGAATTGTTCACAGTCTGTCATTTTCTGTGAGATCTCGAATGTTTGTTTTTTCCCGCAGATCTGAGCAGAGAGAGTACTTCAAGATCCGGTAAGCTCATTACTAGTTTATAGCCATAATCATACAGTTAATCAATCTAGAGAGAGAAAAGTTCTGGAGGATTTCAAAATACGATAATTGGGACAATGGATCTCTCATAAAAATTGTACATTAACGCATCATGAGAGAAAGAACAAGTGAACTGAATTGAGTTTTCATTAATCATAAATTATCGTACCACCAAGCAAAAAACTGAACATGCCATCCGTCAGTCAACTTGGACCAATAAGCTATCAACCATATCAAAAAAAATGGGAGAAAGGCACTCGCAGAACATGATCTTATCAGGCAGTGGGAACTATTTCGTCTTCAACGTTTTGTCCATGGTGGAGCGTATGTGTTTTAGGCAGCAGCGCATCAACGTTATGAAGAGGGCTCGAGTTCTGTGCAGTTGATTTTGATCCATTTCCAATGCTTGTAGTGATGGACGAGTTTGAACCAAAGGAGAAATTAAGATTTTGGGCAAAGCCAGAGAAAGAACTGTTGTTGGCTAGAGTGGATGCTTTACTACTCATATAAGAGCTGAATGATCTTTTTGAAGTATTGTAGAGAGATCTGGATCTGAACCCACGAAGAATCTCAGGGTCTGGGTTATCACCAAGTAGTTTCTCCTCCGCCAATAGATCTAGATGACGTTCATATAGGACTTTGAATCTCCATGTGACCCCAGTGGGTTTGTGTGAAGCTTTTGTGTGATGACGGCTTAGCAATAGCGGCATTGATTAATCGCTGGCTTTGATAATGAGTATTCTATGAATTATTCCTATCAAGATAAAGAATCACCTTGGTTTAAATTGTAAAGCAGAAATATGTGTATGATTAGCGGAGTGAGGCAGAATATGTATGAACCAAAGGTTTGAGAACTCTGGAGGATCTGACCTTCAATCGATGGTTATTGTATCAACTTATTGGTCTACAAGTACTTAGAAGAAGAGCTAATGGGATATCTGGGAACTTTTATATGCTGTACCATTCCAAATTCCTATTGTTAGAATTGCACCACCATTCCTTGGAGAAAATAACCCGTTGGCAGCAGCAGATTTTACATTAACGTACAACCTTTTGAATTAGGTGCATGGAAAAGATGGAAATATTGACAGTCGTCACATTTAAGCGAAACCCGAGTTTATCTGCTGCATTCTCTCACCCAATAATGAGCCTCTCCCACAGCACAAATCCCAAAGTCTGTACGTGTAGAAACGGAAAATGCCAGACATGGTCGGGGTCAATTTCTCACACTTCTCAGATAACTTCTGCTGGAAGTGCCAGCTGGAAGTTTTAAACAGCGTGTGGGCATAAAATACCACACAGGCTTCCAAGAGAAGCTGATTATTATTCCTATAAAAAAAAACAGCCTTACATCAAAGTATTCTTGCTAGAAGTTTAGCACCTCGTACTTTTTCGGTGAGTAACTGACCATTGCTCTTCCTAAAGGAAGTTTTTCTCATAAGTGTGTTTAATCGCTTCGAAACAGTGTAAGTCTCTTCTCACAATACAACCTCGAATAAGTTGCTTCAATCTTGAGCACATACTTGTATACTTGCTGATTTGTGATACTACCATATGTAATACGTCTAATGCATGCATTAAATAAACAGTACTGGGAAGATGTATGCAATTCCGACTCATAATACATCATCACTCAATACCTCTGTCTTCAGCGTGAGTTTTTCTCCTAACCAAAAAGCATGCTTAGTATGATCAGTGAGTGATCCTCTACCAGATCTTGGATGGATAAGCACACTCAAATTTCCATGGTTCAACTGATAGTAATTTAACAACTTTAGAAAAGTGTCAGCTGATCTTGTATCTGATTCGAACATCCCAAACCCTTCTGGATGAGGCCCTATTGCTTTATCAAATGTCCTGAATAGTCTGGCTTTCTCAGTGGATAGTTCTGAAGCGAACTCATTTTCGATTGATTCTTTGAAAGTTTTCGCAAACTGGATTTCTTCAGGATCATCTAACTTAAAGTAAGTGTGGAAATCGTATGAGACGATATTGTAATTGAAGGTAGACATGATGAATATTAGCTTTCTCAGTGTGTGATGACAGAGGAGGACTCAACCATCATGAGCATTTTTA
The DNA here is from genome assembly GCA_030556525.1 of Wickerhamomyces quercuum. Taxonomy (NCBI): domain Eukaryota; kingdom Fungi; phylum Ascomycota; class Saccharomycetes; order Phaffomycetales; family Wickerhamomycetaceae; genus Wickerhamomyces; species Wickerhamomyces quercuum. The sequence continues at coordinate 334,162 of JAKTUE010000004.1, forward strand.
AAAAGAGAACCAATCTCTTTTATACAAATTGGATGTACTTTTTACTAATGCAACCCGCCCCATTTTTTGGTATTAGTTATCATTGACAAATTAGTTACATAAGCTTTGAAATCGAAATCCACTTTTTTGCGGGTTAGGAGCCACTGCCATTCCAAGATCAAGAAGTACCAGACCTTTTTAGTCTTGTCACTACATATATATTGCCAATATGTATTTACCCGAGCTGCTGTAGTAGTCGTACTGTTAACACGTATCATTATTGAGACAGTTTATTTCTGCTTGCAAACACCAACTGCATGTATCTCATTGTTTGTAAGAAGAAGATATAGACTCATTACTCTGGTGCCTTCAAAGAGAAGTCGAAGGTAGTGGAGTGAAGAAGATGCTGCAGGTGATGCGGACTTGATTCTGTTGGGCTTTTTCCGCACATTCTGTTTCCTCTCGTGCGTGTTCCAGAAGGTTCTGAGTAAATCTCAGTCCGCAATACCCTTTTGCCTTATCGAAGTGATTCGCCCGAATAGGCAAATTTCCTTTTTTGCTGATCTTTTTTTGATAAGATAAAAAAAAAATTTTTTCTTTCAAATTCGCGGAAATCTGGTAGACAAACATCCTGAAAATTTGGGCAAAAAAGGACTTGAAAAGAAAAAACTTCTTAATCAGTATTTGAAAGAGAAAACGGCCTTCAGTTCTGCTCCTTTTACTACTAGTTCGAGCTACTCTGATCTTGCGATTCCCATCTGTCAATTTAGCATAAGCCTACGCTCTTTTCATAGTTGCTCTTCCCCCTTTTTTTCCCTCTTCCGTCCTTGTTTGTTTTGGCCCAGCAGACAGAAAGTGCTTTTGGTTTGACGTGTTTTTCATCTCATTTTGTGTGTTCTGTCTAATGCTTTGGTTCTGTCAACACTAAGATCAAGGGTTTATCACAGTTCGTCTCACTCACTTTTCTAGAATCACATTGTCTTATTTATATTCTAAGCCAGAAAAAAACAAGAAACGAAAGCTACTATTTATTATTAGATACCAATAGTCATTTTACACTTCTGTCAGCATATTAGCTTCTTTAACTACAATAACCACTGTTTGAACTAAAAATATGTCTGAAGTCACACAACCTGCTGTTGCTTATCAAAGCGAACTTCCCTCAGCGCACACCCTTCCAACACCTTTGTCTTCCGCAAAGCAAGAACCATCCACCACCACCACTTTACCACCACTGCAAATTCCACATATCAAATCCTCATCATCTGCAGATTCATTAACTTCTGGTGCTAACCCTCCACACCCTAATGCCAAAACAACAACACATGTCACCTCAAACGGCGCTACCACCACGAAATCTAACATTTCCACACCAGTTTGCAAGAATTGTAAAACTTCAACTACTCCTCTTTGGAGAAGAGATGAAAGTGGCCAAGTCCTTTGTAATGCCTGTGGGTTATTCCTGAAGCTCCATGGTCGCCCAAGACCAATTTCCTTAAAGACGGATGTCATCAAGTCAAGAAACAGGGTGAAGAATAGTCAAAGTTCCACGAAACCGGATCCCGCAGATTCGAGGTCTAAGGAGAAGAGAACGTCACCAAAGCCTAGAGATATAAATGATGTATTGCAACAACCAGATTCTCAACAGCAGCAGTCGCAACATTCTTCATCAACAACAGTCACATCTCCAGGACTTGTTCCGTTATTACCCCGTAATAACAACTCAAATGGTTCATCAACTTCTGGGAAGCTAACTCCAAACCTCTATCCACAATTTCATCATCACTTACCACCTCATCTACAGCAGCAAGTTCCATTGAATCATCCGAGTTCCGTACCAACGCAGTTCGCTTCTAACCTGAATACTATCACATCTCCACTACTTTTGAGTACTACCCCAAAGACTAAAGTTCAACACCACCAAATATCACAGGCACAAGCAGCAGCTGGTGCCTTGGAGAATTTAAGTCATTCGGATCATACTTTGGCTGATCTGAATAAGGATGAGTTAATGCTAGATAGTAGAATCAAACCATTTTCACCGGCTAGTGCTCTATCAGGAAATGGTATTGTGGGAAGTCAAACCACCAATAACTCAGTTACCAAATTACCTTCTTTGATGAATCCAACAAACGCAGCCTCCAACTTCTATTCTTCTCCATCCTTTGGCCCTCAACATTCATTGACCAATCCATCTGCTTTCTCGTTGTTGAATGCAACTAACTCAACATCATCATCGGATTCTAATAATACTACAAACAGTGCTTCAGCACCAAATGGTTCTGATAGTCATGATACAGAAATCATTAGACTCAAGAATAGAATATCAGAGTTGGAACTGGTGAATGATCTATACAAATCTAGAATTATGGAATTAGAGAGTTTAGAAGCCCAGTCGAGACAGAGAGAATCCGAATTAAAGAAGAAATACGAGGATTTAGGTGATTATGAGGATGCTGGTGATCCAGCTAAAAAGAAGATAAAGTTGGAAACAGCTGATGCAACGATTGGAGAGTCTAATAGTGTCTGAACTACTCTCATGAGAGAGATGCCTCTTGTTATTGTCAAATAGAACAGAAGCATTCATTTCAAGACAGTTTACCACTTGCCCTACCGGGGCTCTGGGTCCTCTTTGTAATATAGATAGTGGTTCATGAATTTCTGCTTTTTAATCGGTTACATAGTTTTGATGTCATTCGTTGACATTTTTTTTTTTTGGATTTTGGATTTTGGATGTGATATGATGATAAATAAGTTATAAAAGTAATAATAGTAATAGGAATACGCTGTAACGGGAACTTTCACTCACCTTTAGCCGTAGTAACACACTAATAAACACCAGATTTATTCACATCATCGCAAGGCAAATGAGTTTACTATGCCGCGATTACTTCCCCTTTCTGTCGCAACCTTTCCGAAAATTTTGAAGAAATCCAATGTTTCGTTCGAGGCACAAGCAAAGTCGAAGACATCGCTCGTTGACCACAACTTATTGCTCTTGACACTTGGCTTCTGAACCTCCCAGAAGATGTCTGAATTTGCTCCTTTGAAAAATGACTTAATTTTGAGAGCTGCAAGAGGTATGTCGGAACATTGTAGAGAGAATCTTGCTAATATGCATACTAACAAGCCAAATTACCAGGTGAAAGAGTCGAAAGACCTCCAATTTGGATTATGGTATGAAAACTTGAACTATCTAGAGATCCCACATACACCATTTTACTAACAGTTTATAATGAAAGAGACAAGCTGGTCGTTACTTGCCTGAGTACCATGAAGTCAAAGCTGGCCGTGATTTCTTCGAAGTCTGCAGAGATGCAGAGATTGCTTCAGAAATCACCATTCAACCAATCGTTCATTTTGATGACTTAATTGATGCTGCTATTATCTTCAGTGATATCTTGGTTATACCACAGGCCATGGGTATGGATGTTCAAATGATTGAGAAGCAAGGTCCACATTTCACTGATCCATTAAGAGTTCCTTCAGACTTGGAGAAATTGAACAAGAACGTTGACGTTTTGAAAGAGCTAGATTGGGCTTTCAAAGCCATAACTTTGACTAGAAAGAAGTTGAATGGTAGATGCCCCCTTCTAGGATTCTGTGGTGGTCCATGGACCCTGATGGTTTATATGATTGAAGGTGGTGGCTCGAGATTGTTTAGATATGCTAAAGAGTGGATCTACAAATATCCCGAAGCTTCTCATGAATTATTACAGAGAGTCACAGATGTTGCTGTCGAGTTTTTAGCTCAGCAAGTCGTTGCTGGTGCTCAAATGCTACAAGTCTTTGAATCGTGGGGTGGCGAATTAGGCCCTGCTGAGTTCAGAGAGTTCTCTTTACCTTATATAAGACAAATTTCCTCGAAATTGAAACTACGTTTGAAAGAACTGAACATCAAAGAGGAAATTCCAGTCACAATCTTTGCTAAAGGTTCATGGTACGCTTTAGATGATTTATCAGATTCTGGGTATAACACAGTTTCCTTAGATTGGTTGTACGATCCAGCTACTGCCGTCAAAGTTGCTAATGGTAGAGTAACTCTACAAGGTAATCTTGATCCAGGATGCATATATGGCAGTGAAGAGACCATCACCAAGAAGGTTGAATCCATGATCAAAGGTTTTGGTGGTGGTAAACAGCACTACATCATAAACTTCGGTCATGGTACCCATCCATTCATGGATCCAGAAAAGATTCGCCACTTCTTGAAAGAGTGTCATAGAATTGGTTCTCAATAGACCTTGAACTCGTCACTGTTGATAAATATATATATAAACATCTTCTGCCATCTCATCACTCCAATATATGAGTCATTTGTATATTTGATATCAATTTTCTTGAACTTTTGTATGAATGAAAAAAAGAAAAAAAAAAAGATCAACAAACAGCATTAAAAGGCACTAACTAACAGACCGTTCTCACAACAAAAAGGAAGTAAACAACGTCCCAAAATGTCAGAACCCAAAAAGAAGTTCACTACCAATGAAACCTACGTGTTCAATTTATCTCCCAAAGTGCTGGATTCGTTGCAATTGATGTATTTCGACAGCTCAACCACAGAGGAAGTTTTGCCACAAACTCCAATAACGGCAGAGGAACAACAACCTGCGACAGATACTCAAGTGAGGTCAAAAGATTACTACAAATCAGACCTATACAGACTTAACTTGAAAAGGGAAATTCGTGGTCTGCCCATATTGTCTGAGGAGGAGTTCGAAGACCTAGCTAATGAATTAAATGAAAGTATATCTGGTTCTGAAGAGAGTGATTCAGATGAGAATGACGAAGAAACTAAGCAAAAAGATCCCCATGGAAGAAAGGGGACTTCTCTAGATACAATTTTTGAGAAAAGTATCCAGAAACTTCAATCATTGAACGTGGAAGAGGAAAATGAAGGTGTTGTTAATCATCTTGCAACAAAATCGCCTTTTATCTTGTTCAAATCAGACTTGATAGACGAAGAAAGATGTTTTGGTATATATAAATCGCTATTCACATTGAAAGAACTCGATGATCCACTAGATTCAATGAGGAAGTGGAATGAGTCCATTAAAAGCCTCACCAAGAAATCTGCATTATTCATGATTGGTGGTGGTCATTTTGCTGGTGCCATCATAAACCATAAACCTAAATCTACAAAAGGCAATACAATCAAACCGGGAGAATCTCTCTCTGAACAGGCTGTTGATGTTGTTGTTCATAAATCATTTCATCGTTACACCACCAGAAGAAAGCAAGGTGGTGCACAAAGTGCAAGTGATAACGCCCGGGGTAAAGCTAATTCTGCTGGTTCAAGTCTTCGTAGGTATAACGAAGCTGCCTTACAGCAGGAAGTGCGTGAACTATTACAATCGTGGAAAGCACATTTAGATGAATGTGATTCAATTTTCATTAGAGCCAATGGGGCTTCTAATAAAGGTATTATTGTTGGGTATGAAGGTGCGGTTTTAAAAAATGATGACGAGAGAATAAAGAGTTTCCCTTTTACAACCAAGAGGGCAACAACAACAGAGCTGAAAAGATGCTGGGTTCAGCTCACTTATCTTTCAATTACCAATAAACCAAAAGTTGATCAAAAGAAGCTTAAACAGAAGCAGTTACAAGATCAATTAAAAAACAGCACTCTTAAGAAAGTAGAACAAACTAAAGAAATTAGCGAAGAAGAGAAACATACCACTGAGTTAATTGGTTATTTGAAGAAGTCTAGGGGCCCTGCTTTAATCGCTTATCTAAGGAAATACAACCTCTCACCCAATTCTCTCCTTCAACCTGAATCGGAATATTACAATACACCTACATTGCTTCATTATGCTTCTGCAAATGGTATCAAGAACCTAATATCCGGCCTAGTGAAAACAGCAAAAGCTGATATTACAATTGTCAATAAGAAAAATAAAACTCCTTATGAATTATCTGCAAACAAACAGGTTCGACAAGCATTCCAGATATTAAGATCTGAACTTGGTGAAGAAGCTATGGATTGGGAAAAGGGTAAAGTAGGCAAACCAATTACAAGAGATGAAGTAGAACAAGAAGAAAAATTAGAGAAAGATAGGATGGAGGAAGAGAAGAAAGATCTTATCGAACAAGAATTGGCCAAGAAACTGGAAAATGTTCCAAAAAACTCAAAGTCTGTCAAGTTAGGTGGTATTTCTCCTATTACAGCTAATCTAAGCTCTTTGAGCGAGGAGCAACAAAGAAGGTTGATGAGAGAACAGAGAGCAAGGGCTGCTGAAGCCAGATTCAAGGCGATGGAGCAACAAAGATGATCCATGATATGTTAGAAAAGTATGTGTTATTATATAGATTTCGTGTATTGAAAATTCAAATAGCTGGTTTGTTCACCTTTGTTAAGATATATGAAATCAATTTTCTATTGTTTAGAACAACATTCTCTGTTACATCATCTCCCACAGAAACATCTGATTCTTTACTGATATTTATTGGGTCAATATGCTTATAATCAGCTAAAACTTTCCTCATGGAGGCCGCCTTTCCAGTTTTATCAACCGGAGATTTTTGGATAGCCAGTGCAGACACCCAGCCTGATTTATTTTCAGGAGGTTCTTGTTTGATGGTAACTTCTGGCTCATCATCTTCATCCTCATATTCTTCACCTTTCCCAGCACAATCACATTCGATCAAGTCATGAGTATTGCATTTAGTTCCTGTTTGGATGGTGAACAAATCTTTCAAATCATTCATATTGAAAACATTATCATCAGATTCGGCCTTTTCATCTAGGAATTTATCAGATAGTTTGCTCTTCATCAACTGACGTTGAAATATCTTTTCATCAATGCAACCAGTAGTTATTAATCTATATATAAAGACAGGCTTTTTTTGTCCATCCCTATGAATTCTTGCCATGGCCTGTAGATCAACTGATGGGTTCCAATCATTATCAAATAAAATCAATCTTGAAGCACCAATTAAGTTTAAACCAACACCACCAGATTTCGAAGATAATAAAAATGCAAAATTCGCTCTACTATGACTATTATTAAATCTGGTCACCAAGGAATCTCTCTCTTTGTTGGGAGTTGAGCCATCTAGTCTTGAATAGGTCAGGTTAAGTCTTTGCAAAACAGACTGTAGTACGTCTAATGTTTGAGTATAATTTGAAACAATAACAACCTTCTCATCATTTTTGGAAATCTGGTTAAGGAGCCCAACAAGCACTTCTAATTTCCCACTAGTATTCTGACCCATGAATTTTTTCTCTACGATTTTTTGAAACATGTTATCTGATGATACCAACGATGGGGAGTTGCAGATTTTCTTGAACATCGTAATCAACCCTAAAGAGCCTGCAGTTGTGGTTGCAGATTCAAGAAATTTATTGAAGGTATATGAACCTAGTACTTCATCGAACAGGCTGATTTGCTGATGGGTTGGAGGGCAGAACAAGACTATATCTGTTCTAGGTGGTAAATGATTTGAGATAACGGATGCCGCTCGTCTAAGGACAAAAGGCTTAGTTATGCCAATCAACTCTAGAGACTGATCTTCGCCTCTCTGAGAAATTTCTGGATTGAAACAATTTAGTTCCCTTGACTTCAAAATAGGATTGATGTAGTTTCTCTTAAATTGATTGAAGGTACCTAAAATACCGGGATTAACAAAATCAATAATGTTAAAGAATTCTGTTAAGTCGTTTTGAATAGGCGTGCCAGATAATAAGATCTTTTTCTCAATATCAAGGGAATTTAATGCATGCAATGTCTTGTTCGAATTATTCTTCAACCTATGACCTTCATCGCAAACCAATAGGTCAAAATTTGCAAGCTTCAATTCATCTCTCATGTTGAGAATCTTTTCATACCCCATGATCAAGACTTGATAAACTCTGGTCTTTGCGAAGTTCCTCAAGTCTTGTTTGTCTTTAGCAACAGTATTTTTGCTGTATAATGTTAAGACATTTAGCCTATTCATTGGTAGCCATTTCTTAAATTCTCGTTTCCAATTTCCAACAAGAGTAACTGGACAAGCAATAAGGACCTTGGAAACAATAGGATTTTCATATCCAGAGGGCGATTGCCTCAGTAAAGTCCATATTAAGGCTATAGTCTGTAAAGTCTTACCCAATCCCATATCATCAGCTAGCAAAGCACCGCAAATATCATCGCCCCTTAGGCCCATCAAACATTCATATAGAAAGTGAACACCTTTGACTTGATGAGGACGAAGGCTTTTAGCAATGAACGGATCAATAACAACATCAATATCACTTGTAGACTTTTTCTTTAGAACAATCGCATCAACAGCATTTGGATCATATAAAGGCTGGCCTCTCTTTGGAGAATTTATGGGCTCTGATAAGGGGAGAACTTTCTTGAATTTGTTGTCGACTGTTGTTTTGGGTATTTTTGGTATTACAGGTTCCTTGTTTATGACTGTTTTGAATTGAGGAACAGAGGGTGCGGTGCTTTTAACAATAATAGATTCAGGCTTGTGCGATCCTCCTTTGATTATATCTTTAATGCTCTGTATTTGTTTCTCGTTTGTAATCTCACCAGTTGATTCTATCTCTAGACCTCCCATCATAAAAACGCCATCTGTTGTGAACTTTGACGTGGAGTTAGTTTTAGATCTTTCTTTATAGTTACTCGATTCGTCAAGTCTCAATGACATGTATGTTGGAGATAAAATAACAAGACCATCACCATCCCATGTCTTATTCTTCTTTCCAGATGGCTTTCTCCAAACAACCTCAAAATATCTCATCATGGATGGATCAGCTTGAGATGGTGGTACAGGCTCACTTGTTTTCAGTTTCTTGGTGACATCATGATTAAGTCGGGTTAATCCCCTTTTCAAAGGCACTCTTGAATGGTTTGAAGGATCGAGGTTGAGTTCATCTAAAGGCGTCTTTGGAGAATGGGCTAGTTCTGAATTGTTGTTAGACCTGCTGTGAGGTTCACCAGTATTCTCCAGAGTGGTATTGTTCATACGAGGAGCCTTAAAAGGAGCGTTTGCGCCACTGCTTCGGGGTCTTCTGTACATCTCACGGCTTCTGTGCACACAGGATCGGCAAAAGCTCAGTGCTGCTTACCAACTTGCCTTCGCCAGATTGTTTTGTTGATGTTTTGCAAAAGGTAAACAAACCTTTTCTAACGGTCTAAAATCAGCAAAAAGGTCAATTACTGGGAATTTCGTTGATCCCATGAAAAAGGATAGGACGTGTCAGAGGAAACAGTAGCTGACAGTCCACACTTCACACTTATAAACTTCCTCAAGGCAAACAGTAAAAGACAGAAGCTGTGTGATGATAACTCGTACTACACGATGATTATATAATCATCGGATCCGCGAATTTTTGATGAGAGTGAAGCAAAAAAAATTCTCTGTAGAAGAGCAGAGAAGAGATGAGCTGCCCCACCGAGAAGAACAGTGCACAGACACAGAGGTCTCACCAGATACATCTATAGAACATGCGTCAAAAGAGAGCCAAGGCTTATAGAAAGCAGATGCTGGTGTACAACCACACATTCAAGTTCAGAGAGCCATATCAAGTCATAGTTGACGACCAGCTTGTTCTCAAATGTGATCAGGCCTCCTTTGATCTACCAAAAGGTCTGGCAAGAACCATCCAAGCTGAAGTCAAACCAAGTATGTCTTTTCTTTACTCTTTTTGTTATTGAGGAATGTTTACTAACAGATCGAAACTAGTGATCACACAATGTTGTATGCAAGAACTCTATAAGAGCAAAAATCAATCTGCCATTGGACTAGCCAAAACTTTCGAAAGACGTCGTTGTAACCATCCACCTACAGATCCTTTACCTCCACATGAATGCATCAAGTCTATTGTTATTGTCAATGGTCAGAACAAACATAGATATGTTATTGCTACCGAGAATGATAAGCTGAGATGGTCGCTAAGAAAAATTCCTGGTGTTCCATTAATCTACATGAATAGATCAGTGATGGTCATGGAGCCACTAAGCAGAGCCAGTTCACAAATCAGTATGAAACAGGAAAGATCCAAACTAACAGGTGGCTTGAACGACGTTAATGGGGGTGTTAGTGATAAAACCAACGAGGAAAAAACTAGCAAGAAAAGAAAAGGTCCTAAGGAGCCAAATCCATTAAGTATCAAAAGAAAGAAGAAGGAAGATAACAAGCAAGAGGAAGAAAACTCTGAAAATGGTGAACAAAAGAAAAGAAGAAGACGAAAACATAAGAAATCAAACGATGCTGGTGAGGGAAGTGAAGATGAAGGCACCGAAGACTCCCAAGCAAAAGAGGAATCCAGCAATATAAATACAAAGGAACCGGTAGAAGGAGCTCTTCATGATGATATAAGCACAATATAGAGACAAATTGATCATTCTTTTTTTTTATATTAGAGATTACAGCCGTAGACATCGCTTCAAACCAAATTTATGTATTTTGTGTTTTGGTGATGAAGAAAAACTAATGCAAATCGGAAAACTTTATGTACTCTGAAATCAAGAGACCTTTATTGAAATGCTTTCCAGAACTAGACCTTTGATCAGAAGATGCCACGCAGTAAGGTTTCAATCTTCCAAGCAACAGCCTGAGCTGAAACCAAAAGTAGAAGAGCCCGAGATTTCCAATAGGGAACGTGTACAGTTTGCCTCATCTAGTATAAAGGATATCTTTGATGGTTTCCTAACTACAGAAGAATCATTCGATCCAATAGACACGAAACCAATCCTTGCTAATCCTTCAAAGTTTAATGATCTGAGTCAGTTTCATCGTGATCAGGTAATTGAAGAAGTCAGTAAAAGATTAAAAAGAGACTGGAATGTGGTCCCAATTGAATCAAAAAGAATGGCTTATTACATCTCCTATGGTCCTTGGGGTGTTCGAGAGGACTTGGAAGATAGCTGCTATGCCGATGTTGCTCCTCAAGATTTGCTTTTCGCAGTACCTTCCAAGTTATCTAAAGTAAATCCTTCACCAACTGACATCATTAAGAGATTGAAGCCTGTTGATCTAATGCAAGTCTCAGAAGCAAGAAGAAAAGAATTCAAGCAAGTAACTAGAACATTGGATCCTTTTAGCAAGTTTGTGGTTTATTTTACTGTCGTTATAAGTCTTATTGCGCTTTATAGGGATAAATACATTGGCGAGGATGTGATTGAAGATTACGACAGTCCGTTGTTAATAGCTGAAAAAAACCGTCAACTAGCACAAGAGGCTAAAGAAGCAGCAGATAAAGCTAAACTAGAAGAGCAGATTAAGAAAACACAAGGTAAGAAGTGGTACTACTTATGGCTGAAATGATCATGTAAATATCTTATAAATAGAAAAGTACACTCTACATATCGTTTTTGTATGACAATGCTATTCTCCCAAATATGAGCCGTGATTCTGAAATAAGGACAAAACAATCACAAAACAATCAAATTATCGATTGTGAGCCTAGAATGAACTTCATAAAATAAGGCCTAGGGAACGCAACAAAATATCCTGTTTTGAACCTTTCCAATAGTAATCACGCTCACCAACTTTCTTTGCTATCAGTTCTCTACATCCTCATCTCCATCTTCATCTTCATCGTCTTCATCCTCGTCGTCTTCATTGTCTATTAAGTCATCGGCCCAACTTTTTTCGACTGTTTCTCTGACTCTCTTCACATACTGGGAAGTGTGGTCTTTGTACAGATTGGCAGCTTCGACATTGGCGGGAGAAGAAGTATTAGGATCATTTAGCAAAGACTGGACAGATGTTAGAATGGAGGCGACATCAAAGGTTGGTGACCATCTGTTCTGTAGAATATCTAGACATAGTTCGCCACTAGCATAGACGTTAGGATGAAACATTTGACTGAGGAATTTGACTTTTGGAGGTTTATTTGGATACTGTTCATCAAAATTTATATTAAGACGGAATGTACCATCTTCGAAAGGAGTATCAGCAGGTCCTATTATTATAGCATTCCTAAAGTAAAACTTGTTAGCCTTCAGAGGGTCTGTACGAATGGAAAAAACAAATACAAAAGACACTTACCACACCATAACGTTGTCTGTCTGTGGAGAGGCTGAAACACCATCAGGAGGATCCTGTTGGATACGCTAGTTCCAGTCATGTTAGTATGATGATTTCTTCAGCTTAGTTTCTTGTGCTTCTTCTATTTGTAACAGTAGTCGGCGATTGATAATCGAGTTTTGGCCACTGATCTAGGAAGTAGAAGAGCCGGGCAGAAAAGGGAGGAGGATGAGAACGTACCTTTAAGTCTCTCATTAATCTTCTTCTAGCAGGTGTTGACATGACTGATTGTATATATGACTTTACTCTCTTCCAGACGATGTACCAGGGCTTCTGCTCTATCTGCTCTATCTGCTTGTGGAAGAGATCTCACACAGTCTTCTCGCCATCTCTGGCGATTTTGATTTTGATTGTCTAACACGCACGCGACTACGTACTATTCGCGAATAATATAATAATAAATAATAATGGTTTCAGATTTCAAGGTCAAGAGGGCAGGGCTCAAGTGCACTGGTATCACTGGGAATATGGGTCATCACACTGATCATCAACAAACAAATCACAGAAACATTTGCAAAAATTCTCCGGAACACCCAGTGTTTCACCAATTCGTTCTTCTTATAAGCATACACACGCACCGATACACCGGATATAGCTTGCCAATCGCAATAGATACACACCTACACACCCGTTCACCAATTCCTGCTGCTAAATCTCATCCGGTCGTCCCAATCACTCATAGTCTTTAGGTTATCACAACTCCTAACCTATACATCTAATCACCACCCCAAAATATTCCTCACATTGAGAAATTCAAATTTCATCCAATAAGTCTTGAATTTGTTCTAGCACCTTTTACATTTGCACATGATGCTTAGAACGATACCCAAATTACCCATAAGGAACCTTAGGTTGTATTCCTCAATACCTCTATCAAATGAATTGACATCAACTCCCGATTTTTCTGAATTCCATCCAAATATATCAGAAATAACATCACATCTAGCAGATTTGGGCCCTTATCCTCCACATTCCCCTTATATAAATCCTCAGCACTACTACCAGAACACTGTTTTGAAATCGTGGAGTGAGAGAACACCACATCCCGTTTCATTGAGGCAACTGGCTGCCTTTGGTAAGGCTCTAAATGAGGACAAGATCATAGCAAGTGCAAACTTCGTTAGATTAGAACTACCCATCAGACTAGCGCTGAAACTTAGAGAACTACAACAATTGCCTTTCAGCGTTGTTAATAATTTCCATTTGGCAAAAGTTTATGAGAGTTATTATGATATATTCGATAGATTTAGAAAAATTCCCAAGATCGAGACCATTGAAGACAATGAAAAATTCTGTGAAAAGGTAGAGGATGTCTTGACAGATGTAAACCTACTTAATTTACCAAATTTGATGATGGGTGCTCTGGAAAGTTGTATCCTTGATGCTTTAGCACAGCAACAACTGGACGATTTGATCTCGTCCTTACTAAGAGCCAGAATATCAAGAAGGTTGATACTGGAAGAACACCTAGCATTAACACAGAACTTCATGCAAGATCCTGATCAACTGAGAGCACATAATTTCATTGGTGATATATTTTTCAAGTGTTCAGCAAAAGAACACTTGCAAATCTCTGCACAAAACGCATCCAAATTCATTGAAAATTTATATCCACATGTAAAGCTACCTGAATTAATTATCAAGGGTCAAGGTGATGTAAGTTTCCAGTTTTTAACTTCTCATTTACATTATCTGTTTGGTGAAATCTTAAGAAACTCTTATGAAGCGACCATCACAAACTTCCTTGCCTCAAACCCATCTCCAAGTGAACAACCACAGCCCGTTATTGTCAATATCATTGAAAACAAGGATCATGTTGCCTTCAGGTTTTCTGATAGAGGTGGCGGCGTTCCTATAAAGCCAATCAACAAGATTTGGTCATTTGGTAAAGATTCCAAGTTGGCAAGGGAATCATTAGCAAATTTTCATCAGTTGCCAAACTTGAGATTGGAAGCATTACATTCAAAACCAATGAACTTGAAAGCTAGACAAGACTTGATGCAAACCTCAGTTGGTGGTATTGACAATAACTATATCAAGGAAACAACTTTAATTAACTTAATCCAAAGACCAGCCAAGTTCAAATTAGGTTTAGGATTAGCTATGTGTAAAGTGTATGCTGATTATTGGAATGGTGATTTGGTTATGCACTCATTGGATGGTTATGGTACAGATACCTATTTGAAGCTGAGTAAATTAGGGTTCTCCCAAGATGATAGGTTGCAATTGGACAGAGCATAGGCACGGAATATACCTTACTATTAAAGGATGAAAAACTATGACTGTAGTAAGACAATTCAGAAAGCTCCACAATTGAAGTATATTTTGCCTACAAAAAGAGTTAAAAATATCTATAGATGAGATTATATTATACCAACTTAGGCTTTTTCGCTTAATGAGAGCAATCTAGATCAACTAGAAGAACACAATGCAAAAACGGGGCATCAAAACCCAACAAATAGCGTATAAACATAAATAGTTTAAAACAATAAAAATCGCAAATGAGCGGACTATAACTATCAAGCAAGAGAAAAGCGAAACACAGAATAAACATCAAAGAAACCAAAAACACAAAGTACCATATCTAGTAATCATAATAACCAGTCAACAAATTTACCCCATTTGGATCTCTTGACAGTAGCCTCATAAGCTTCAAACTCAGCGTGCTCCTTTTCAATCTCTTCCAAACCAGTATAAACGTCAACTTCTTCGATTGGGTAGGCCCATTTCCAGTTACGTCTCCAGAGTTTGTGACCAAAGTATAGGAAGAAGAACACAGGTAGAGTTATATAAGCAGCAACAAAGTCAGCAGCATCAAAATCGAAAAAGATAGCGTAACCATTGGTTAGACATAGAAGAGAAATGAACCCAATGGAGTAATAAGCACCATATGGTTGAAGTGGTGTTTTGAATGTAATTCTATCAGAAAGGTTGTTGTATTGGATAGCTTTTCTCCATCTTAAGTAACAAACACCAACAATGACCCAACCAATGAAACCAGAAATGGTACAGATGTTTGAGAACCAGTTGAACACATTTGCTGTTGATGAAGAAACATTCAAGAAAGATAAGCCGGACAAAACAGCAGTCAGAGCACAAGCGACATATGGAACACCATGTCTGTTAACTTTTGTGAAAATCTTTGGAGCATCACCATCTCTACCCATGGTGTATAGGAAACGAGAAGCAGCGTAAAAGAAAGAGTTACCAGCAGACCAAGCAGAGGTTAAGATACAACCATTGATAACATGGTTCAAACCACTGATACCAACGTTTTGAATACCAATAACGAATGGGGAAGCAGCAGCGTCGGAGGAACCACTTAATAAATGACTGTTACTGGATGGAACAATAACACCGATACATAGAGCTCCGATACAGTAGAAGAAGACTAATCTGTAGATAAATCTTTTGGTGGCTTTAGCAACATTTCTTCTTGGGTTTTGGGTTTCAGCAGAGGTCAAAGCGACTAATTCTGGACCAACGATGAAGGCAAAACCAGATTTGATGACAGCAGTCCAAACATCCAAGAATCTACCAGTGTTTACATTTGGCAATCCCAAATGGTTAACAAAAGGACCTGGCTCTTTCCAATATCTGAAACCTTGAACACCTTTTTGGTTTGGACCACCACCAAAGAAGATAACAATAGATACAATGATAAGACCAATGATACACAAGATTTTGATGGAGGCAAACCAAAACTCAGTCTCACCATAGTATTGAACAGCGAGGAAATTCAATAAGATGATGACAAACAAGAAAATAACAATCCAAACAGCAATATGAACTTTATCCGTCCAATATTCAATAACAATAGCAGCAGCAGTGACCTCCGTACATAGCAAGATGTAAAAAGTATAGTAGTAAATCCAACCAGTGGCAAAGGCTAGAGACTCATCCACATAACGTCTAGCTAGATCTGACACAGCACCGTTCTTAGGCAGGTAGACAACCATCTCACCCAGTTGGTTCATGACATTGAAGATGACAGTGGACAGTAAAATATAACCAAGAAGCAAACCTAGAGGACCACATTTTGTTAAAGAGGCACCACTACCAACGAATAAACCTGTACCGATGGCACCACCTAGGGCAATCAATTGGACATGACGGGCACTTAGACCCTGATGAAGTTTGTCATCGAGTTTCTCAACAGCGTTAAGTTCCAAGTCATCGACGTATCCAGTGGAGGATTCTCCCTCTTTTGAGTGTGAGCTGAAGACACCTGCGTTCTTCTCGTCGATGTCATTAGTCTTTGATAGTGACATTGTGTAGTTGAGTGTGTGTGAACAAAAACGATGTGAGTTGACTTCTATTCACCATCAGGGACCCGACTGTGGGAAAAGAGGATGTGCGAGACTTTATATACATCGCAGGAAATCTTGTGCCTCTGTCAATCATTGGCTCATCAATCCATCTCTGCTTTTTGTTTGATCACTCGCTGATTTTAGAAACTAGCAGCACCGAAATAAGAAAGATGAAAAAAAAAAAAAAAAAAAAAAAAAAAAAAAAAAAAAAACAGAAAGAGGTTATGCAGCACGGTCTTCAGGCACGGTAGCGACTTTTCTCTCTCTGTCCAAGTTGTACAATTGAAAGTTAGACCTAAAAATCATAATGCTTTTGTCTATCACGCCTTATATCTGAAACTTATGATTGGTATTCTCTGTTCGAGTTACTACATTCGAGTAAGTCGTTGAAACATCGACTAGCAGTGAGTTGTCATTTAGCTAGTTTACGCATACTTCTAAGTGCCCTCAGCTTCTGAAATAAGAAATATAACGGTATTTTACTTGAGAAACAAGCTAATATCCATAATGCCTACAATATTTCGTTCAATTAAACTATATCTTTTGTTTTCTCACTTTAAGTTAGCTTTTATTGACCCGAACCGAGAATCCTTTAGTTATCAGTCAATCATTTAGAACAAAGATCTCTTTCAAGCGACTAAAATAAAAGAACCTTTATCAGGAACAGAAGCAAGCCATTCCCAATTTAACATTTAAATGTTTTGGAAATTTTATGATTTAGTTAGTAGAAGCTTAACCAAGTAACTTCGAAAAAATTACATTCTTAAAAGCAAGAAATTAGTTACTTCATTTTCCATGTTCTTTAAAATGTTATGTATTATGATAACTATGGATAAGATTCATGAAAATAATCCTTCCTGAAATAAAAACAACCTCACTCATTGAGTTAGGCTATAGAACATCTTCCGTTAATCCACTAGTTTTTCCTAAGAGCTTGGAAACCCGGTAGGTCTATTTTCCGAAATTACCTCCGGAAAAACTACTAAACCCGAAATGATCTAGCTCAAAATAATAGTGCTAATACTTTCTGTGATTTTTGAATCGTTTAGTTGGATGAAAAAGCAAAGTTGAATTCCCAGAGCTTATCACTTCGGAATACTCTAATATTTCACTTATTTATTAACCTTGAGCAGAACAGGCATCATTTCCAGATAGGAAGACAAAATCTGGTTGCATACTATTGGGATTAAGGGAATGGACTCCTGCGTATCTCTACTACTTCAACGAGTCCTGGGAAATAATATTTTCTGGTCTCTAGAATTGTCGGAAAGATATCATGCATGATATGACAATAGCTAATATTTGGTGGGTAGAAATATCCGCTCAAGATCCACCGAGGAGTGTGAAAAGATTGTAAATGAGGAGATATGCAGGGTATTGTGAGTCGATATTGTTTAAACTTCTAAGGTCAGCTAGAAGTTTGAGATAAGAGTGCTTGCAGGTGAGATCGCCTTTGAATCATAACAGCTCTCAAAGTTGCATTATACCCAATCTAGAATCCCGCTATTGGCCACCACAAATAAACGGATATTTTCACTGTCTTGGAATGTTGCTGATTGGCGTTGAACAGTTGTCCTATTAATTTGTCTCAAAAGAAAATCCGAAGTGGGAGATGGAAAATCTATACAGACGCACCCCGCCATTTATTATGAGCCGAGCGTGGAAGGGGCTTCAGGTCAGTCACTAGTCACGCTGGAGAGAATGCCACTCGTGGCTCAGTAACAGAGAGAGATAACAGACAATAAGACAGAAGAATCAAGACACACATCAACTTAAGGCTAGTCTTCGCCTTTCCTCATCACCTGTATGTACACAGGTGAAGTTTAGGGTCATAGTATTAATTCGAGCTCCTTCGTAGTTCCCGTGTGACTTGTCAAGAATAATCCGAGGAAAAGGTTCCAAGCATCGAGTTTGCAGCCAACGGACAGCAACTTCAGGAAGAATCTTCTATTGAGGAGAGTCAAAGATTCAGAAATTTGTGCGAGATGTCATGCTTGACTCACCCAATGTTCCGGGGTGGGTGCAGCAAAGATGGCATGTATATGCACGAAGCCAGAGTTTGTTGGTTGTTCGTGGCAAAGAATATGTGTGTTCTCTTAGGTATGTTGGTTTTCCAAGTAGAGAGCACTGAGAATCAGCCAATAAGAATAAGTTCCCCAGTATGACGTCCCGCTTCATGCAAGTCTTGTTCATTTCAGCCCGAAGTTTCTCCAGACTTGTTGCATAACTGGTGAAAAAAATAAAGAGAAGATTGGACAAATGAAAACAGACCTCCTTCGTAATCTGAAAGAATGAAAAGTGCAAACTTCTGCTTTACTTTGATACTCAGCTGCTCAACTAGAGGAAACAAGCTTCTCTTCTATTTCCCTTACCCTCCCTTT
This sequence comes from Wickerhamomyces quercuum, assembly GCA_030556525.1. Lineage (NCBI taxonomy): Eukaryota > Fungi > Ascomycota > Saccharomycetes > Phaffomycetales > Wickerhamomycetaceae > Wickerhamomyces > Wickerhamomyces quercuum. The sequence continues at coordinate 352,856 of JAKTUE010000004.1, forward strand.
TATGTTCGTATTTGCTAACTCATCACTTCAAAAAAAGAACTACCCTTACAAAACCACCCCAACGGCAAATGGAAGATTTATCCAGAAGTGGCAGGATTTTTGCTTGATGCAGGGCAAAAAAGGTTCAAACCCACAGAAAGTTGCATCAAGATTGGGGTAAATGTGTGTAATACAGCCTTTTGGAAAGGTTCCAAATCCTAAGTCACAATGAAAAATGCATGAAAAAACCATTCTCTGACCCTCTTGTCAAAAATATATAAACCCATGAGATTTATGCTGAAATGGAACTACTACAGATCTCTCTCTCTATCTTATACTTTACAGTAAAAGTTAAACTACTCTGAAATACAAACAAAATGGGTTGGAGATCACATAGACTCTTAAGAAAGTTTGTCAACCCCGACGAGAAAGCTGAGGGTTCCACCTCGATGGCCATAATCACTGGTCTGTTTGCTGCTTTTGGTGGTATCCTATTTGGTTACGATACTGGTACAATCTCTGGTATCTTAGCTATGAAGTACGTCCTAAAGAACTTCCCTGAAGACCATCCAGGTGTTAATGGGGGTGTTGGTGTATTCTCATCCTCAGAACATTCTTTAATCGTTTCCATTCTATCTGCTGGTACTTTCTTTGGTGCGTTGACTGCTCCTCTTTTAGCTGATACCCTTGGTCGTCGTTGGACTTTGATCATCTCAACTGCGATCGTGTTCAACTTGGGTATCATCTTACAAACTGCTGCTACTGCTATTCCATTACTTGTCGCTGGTCGTGCTATTGCCGGATTCGGTGTTGGGCTACTATCCTCTGTTGTTCCTCTTTATCAATCTGAAACCACTCCTAAATGGATCAGAGGTGCTGTTGTCAGTTGTTATCAGTTGGCTATCACCATCGGTTTATTATTAGCTGCTGTTATCAACCAAGGCACACATAGCATTGATGGAACTGCCTCTTACAGAGTTCCTATTGCTATTCAATTTTTATGGTCTATCATTATCACCATAGGTATGTTCATCTTGCCAGAAACACCAAGATTCTTTGTTTCCAGGGGAAGATACGAGGAAGCTTCGAAATCATTGTCCAGATTAAGAAAGTTGCCTATTGACCATCCAACCCTTGTTGAGGAATTGGGTGAAATCACTGCCAACTTCGAATACGAAATGAGTCACGGTAGTGCTGGTTGGATTGACTGTTTCGGTAAGTCAAACAAACAATTGAAGAGATTGATAACTGGTGTTTTCTTGCAAGCTTTTCAACAATTGACTGGTGTTAATTTCGTGTTTTACTATGGTACCACCTTTTTCAAGAATTCTGGTATTCACAACGAGTTCTTGATTCAAGTTGCAACAAACGTTGTGAATGTCGGTATGACCTTCCCTGGTGTCGCTCTTATTGAGATTGTTGGTCGTCGTACTTTGTTGTTAGTCGGTGCTGCTGGTATGTGTGTTTCTGAACTATTGATCGCTATTATTGGTACCGCCTCTGACAGTGATTCTGCTAACAAATGTTTGATTGCATTCACTTGTATCTTCATTGCGTTCTTTGCAGCAACATGGGGTCCAGTCTGTTGGGTCATTGTTGGTGAGATCTTCCCATTGAGAACCAGAGCCAAATCTGCTGCTTTATCTACTGCCTCCAATTGGTTGTGGAACTTTGCCATTGCTTATGCAACTCCATATTTAGTTGATGATGCTCCAGGTTCAGCAAGATTGAAATCAAAGGTGTTCTTCATCTGGGGTGGATGCAACTTTTTATGTTTCTTCTTTGCCTACTTCTTTGTTTATGAAACCAAAGGCCTTTCATTGGAGCAAATTGATGAGATGTATGACATAGTTCCAAACGCCTGGAACTCAAGAACGTTTGTTCCTGTCGAACACAAATATGTCAATGCACAGGCCAATCTAAATACTGATGATGACAACTTGAGTTCTGAGAAACAAGCAATCGATTACACCAATACCAACGTTACTGAGAATGTTTAAATAATGTGTTTAAAGTGCTAGATTTTATAGTTAATGAACGAGCTTATGATAACGAACTTTGTATCAGTATGAAAAGAGCTAGTCGAAAACTACTACACTATTTAGGTTTATATAGCTTATCGTATCAAGACATTGTATTCAGTATAAATCAGTGGCAATCCAGGCCTCATATGAGATGATAATGAGGAGACTCTATAAAAAGATCATATCACTTCAAATCATTTTTCAGTGCCTTTCTTAGCACCTTCAGTGGCACCAGTTAGAGCACCAGAGACGTATTCGGCAGCATCTTCAAGCTTCTGTTTAGCAATCTCGGCATACTCATTAGCAGACTCGGTGAATGACTTTCCTTGTTGTGCTTGTACGTTCGATTTGGCATCATCATGGCCCTGTTGGACAGCATCACCTAATCTCTGGGAGGTGGATTTTTGTTCATTTGGTTGCAATTGAGCTTGCAATTTGTCGACTGAGTCTGTGACAGCTTCTTTACCTTGTTGTAGGTAGGTCTTTTGGTCATCAGGAGTTAGAGCTTCTTGAGCTTTGTCAGAAAAGTTTTTTCTACCGGCGTCAGACATTGTAATAGTATAGTTTTATAGTTTTATGGTTGTTGAGTAAGATTAATCAAATGGAATGGATTGATCGTGATGAAAGTTCAAAAGAAGATCTACTACAAAATAAAAAGTAAGAATTCCAGGTGTATTTATACCCCTGAAAACATTTGTATACGTAATTTCATGGAACTCTGTCGAACATTTGAAACGTTCAGTTTGTGTCAAGTTCTATAAACGTTGCAGTTGGGGGTGATAGCAATTGTTGCTTTGGATGACGTAAGTGCTGATGTAACAGACCTAGCACACTCAAAAGTGGGACGCTCTGGCCCACTAATCTGCGTGGGTTTTGCTGCATCCGTTACATAATTGGTTGCTAATCCTTGTCACAGCAGGGTGACCCCAACTAAGTGTAAAAAAAGCTTATTATGAAATTGCGCGTCTCGTTTCTCGCTGTTTATACCTCGGTGAGATAGATATACGGAACAAACGGTTAAATAAGAACAACCGACTGTAGATTAATTACACAATTGGAATTCGAACCATCAGTTTTTAGTTTCATCTTTCTCCACTGCCCCGCTATTGTTGAGATCACTGGACTCTTCATCGTTAACTTGGGCACCTTGGGCAGCAGCAGCTTTCTTGTTTTTATAGTAGGCAAATGGGTTATCAATCCAATCCAAGATTCTTGAAAATCTGTTCGTAGGTCTATTTAGTGGATTTACGTATTCAACAGCATTTTGATCGTCGCCCAAGTAGTAGTTCTTTTGGAACAGGCATGCAAACAATGAGAAAGAGGTGAATGCTAAAGCTGCTGCAAACAAGTAGTAAATCACATGATTGTAAGCCAAGATAGCGCCCTGTCTAACATCTGAGTTTATATCATAAGTTCTAATCAAAGAGTAATCTGCATACAGGGCAAGAACTTCGGTCTCATTCAATCTAGATGGTAGATAAGTTCTTAAAGCATCTGGTAATCTGGTTTGCCAGATACTACCTCCAATAGCACCTCCAATGGCATAACCAATATTAGACCATTGTAACAACAATGCAATGGCTAAAGCGACATCTTGATGAGGGACTGATGCCTGAGAAGCAATTTGAGAACCAATGTTGGAGGCAGCACCACCCATACCTAATAACATCTGGACCCAGACTAAGGCACCAGTGGAGGCATTTTCATAACGAGCCCATAAAGCAACGATCATACCAATCACTTGAATGATCAAACCACACACTTGTAAAAATTTGGTACGGTGTGTGACTCTTTGAATAATACCAACAATAACACCAAAGAAACAAATACTTAGAGTCAAAGTGTTGTTAAAGTATGTCCAGTCCCTCACGGAGTAATCTTTAACAACACCGACGTATGACGATAAGTACAGTTGCCATAACATTTGACCAGCTAAATAACAAAAGTCAACAACGACAGCAGTGGTGAAAGTTCTGTTTGTTAGGAATCTCTTAGGCATTGAAGGATATGGTGCAAAGAGTGCTTCAAATATAGCATAAACGATCAAAAGAACAGCTCCAACAGTGAACATAGCAATCAAGGAAGGGTTTGAGTACCCACCTTTGGCAGAGGTATAAAGCGAGAAAGGTAACAATAATAAAGACCAACCGAATGACATGATGATCAAACCAAAGAAATCAGCTTCGAGCAGGTATTGCCAGAATGTGGCGCCGTATGTCTTTACAGTTTTCTTTGCTTTTGGCTCAATAGATTGTTCTTCTGGATAAACTGTTTGAGCATAGTGTTCCAGGTAAATCATACAACCAATGCAAGGAATCATGGTAGCAGGCATCAAAATGGAAAACAGACCATATCCCCATCTCCAGTTCACCTTGACGAAATGCTGGACAATATAACCGGAGATCCAGACAGTGACAAGATAAGGAGAGGTACATAACCCAAACATAAAACCACGGTATTTCAGTGGAATGATATCAGCAAGGGCAATAGTGTTGATAGTGACAATGTTAGAACGGCCAATGGAGATGAAGACACTCCCAATGACATAAGCAGATATGGTACTTGATGCTGCACAGATGATATAGCCCATAGTATACAAAGCTAGGACAAGAACGTAGCAGAATGGTCTAGAGGTGACATCTGCGATTTTGGCAACGATAGGCTTGGAAACGGAGGACATGATAGCATTAGCAATGGAAAGGGTAGACAACATGGAATGACGTCCAAAGTTGGATGTAGCATATGGCTGATAACTGGCAGTTGTCGAGCCATCAAGAGCAAGAACAAATTCATTGACGATGATACAGGTACAGAATAACAATCTGATGCGATAACCTTTCTCTGTTTCGTCCATGACTCTTTTCAACTTCTCCATTCTACGCACACCACGAGAAACATAAGAAGGTTCAGCAATCTTTTGGTTAACGGGACGTTGTCCATTAATGGATATTTCAAAATCTTTCTTCTCCAGATCTGAAGGGTCTTCAGCAACAATAGACATGATGAATGTATAAGTTAATGAAAGAAATAATAGATCATATAGATAAAAAAAATGAGATCTCCCATAGACTTTATAGCCAAAGATTAGACCGATCGCACTTTGCGAAGACAGGAGATCTGCTATTAGTGAAAATAGGCCTCAGGGAGACAATCCCACACAACAAAGATATACGCCTGACGATTGATAGTTTGCACACCCTCAAGGCAATTTAAGCTTGAAATACCAAGAAACAAAAAAGACTAGACAACGAAAGCAACTGGTGTTATTGGTGGAAAAAGACAGGTGCCGAGAGAAGTTCAAATAGATAGATCATGTTTGTTGAGACAACAGGGACTAGAAATCATTTAGCCAAAAGGTAGAAAGTAGACACATTATGACCACGCCAGACCCTGACGCACGCAGCTTTGAGGAGGCATCGAACAGCAGTAAGTTAAAAGCAACCTAGGGGAAAGAAATAAGCACTTAACCCTTTTTTCTGACAGTATTATTGGGTCTAGTAGGTTAGTGATCTGTTCTTTTCCAGATCTTTGTTTTGTCTACGGCTGATCAAGGCTTTTCATCACCCCCAGCGCAACCGACTATCAATGACGCGGAGTCTGAAGAGAGACTGAACATCCAGTACCGCTAGTGCACTAAGAGTGCGATTCACAATCATCCATCCAGCTGCCACTCAAGTTGACGAGGCGTGCCCGTTTTTCTCAATGAGTCGTCGAAGGTATTCTTCTGCTGGCTGTTGTTGCCCTGCACCACTTGCATGAAGGGATTTGTTCTCGAGTGCTTGGTAAGAAGGCGCGACAATATTTGGAAAAGGACACCCCGATTCGAGTTCTCCAACTTTGGTGGAATGGTGAACTATATGACGGTGTCTTGTTATAGATAATTTGTATTACATGAGTTGTTACAAGCTCTGTGGGAAGGCAGTCCAAAAAACCGTTGACCCCTTAATTATATTTTTTATTTTACGCTCAACGGCGGGAACTGTTAGTGGATATAGATAGCGTGCAGTGTGTATTGATCGTTTTACCGTACATTAGTGAGAATTGACTGTAGAGGCATAAATTGAAGACAATTCGATACAGTTCTTTCAACTTGTGGCTTCCTGTGATATTCAAAATCTGCACCTACTAAGTGCCAGTTGTTTGTTTAGTCAAGTGATGTTGATATCGAGGAACCGTTTAATGGGTCTGAAAAAAAGATGCTGCAGGACTACGGATTTAATAGGAATTATGATCAACCACGTCGTGAATAGTTACCGATTGGTCAAGCCAACGGCTAGCTACTTGATCAGCTAAAAAAGGTAGTGCAGAACAACTGCGCTCTAAACAAAAAACTTCAACTGAACCATGACTTACGGGCTCAGTAAGATGCTGGTAGCTTTACAAACTGTACCCTGGAACCTTAAGTTTAGCTTTGAGTTTTATCAGATAAATTCTATTTGAGATCTTGTCCGGTGCATTTCATTATTGGGCCAATAACCAATCATGTTTATGTCCTCTCAGGTCCCTCGAGCGGCACCCTTTTCGTTCTCTTGAGTTCTTTTTCTCCTTCAGTCTTCTATCAGCCGCCCCAGTTCAATAAGCTATTTCCCCTAAAATCAAAAATAACCAGAGAAAATGGCAGATGCTTCTCCTTCCAATTTCCGCGAAAATATCACATGCACCTTATTTACCTGATTAGGATAAGCACCTAAATAGGAAATTTCTGGTCACGTGGAAATGAGTTAAATTGAGATCTCAGTACAGAAATTAAAGCAAATGTGTGAGAATGAGTACTTTTTGGCCTTCTATAACAAGTGCAATTGAAGCTTTTCTTTTATATCACCCTTCTGGTTATTGGATTATAGTTCCCCAGCCATCAAATAGCTTTGCTATCGAAGTGATCGTTTTTTTCTTTACCACAGTTCAGCTTATCTATTACTAGTTCCTTACTGCAACCAATATCAGTACCCTTAGTTTCCACACACCTATCATGGACGGTAATCACACATCTGATAGTGCATACCATGGCCAATACAGTAACACGTCATCCACGGACTCAGTCATATCAGAGATTGATAGGTTAAGAAGAATACACAGAGTCGACAATATAAGCGCAGACGTTTCATCATCACATTCGGCCTGGAATCTTGATGATATCCTAAATGGTCCAAGACCTCCTTCTATGCCTGTTCAACGCAATGTTGCGGACAATATCCCAAATGAAACATTTCCAGGACCCATAAATCCAATGCCCCCAAGCTCTAGAAGCTCACTCTTGTTTCATCGTCAGTTCCCTCCAAGTTTCTCCAATCCTCTTCCTTATCAGCATAGGGATGCTGCTCAAATAAGTCCAAACCATGTTCTAACACCTTATAGAGATAATGATAGCTTTTTGCCACACCCGCCATCACCACCTCTTCGCTCAGCAAGAATAAGTGCCAGAGACACTCCTGCTAATCCGCAGCTGTTCACTGATATCAATAGGGTATCAACAGATGCCTTGTTCAGTTCTTGGCCAGATGAAATCAATACAGCTCTTAACGATTCAAAAGTAAACTTGGATGAATTGTCATTAGGGTGTGATTGCTCACATGGTGTCAACGGGTTCGAGACACGCTCAATGAATAAGGGATTTGATGGATTTTTAAAGCATAGACGAGATCTGCTACGGAAACATAGAAAGCTACAACAGAGTGATTATAAGAAAAACCCTAGAAAGAGGAGTTTTGTGGAAATTGTAACTGATCTTCCAGACAAAAGAAAATATGAGATGGGGTTCAAAGATCTCAGTGTTCAATCTTGTTCATTTCTGAAACCTGGTGTCACCTACAACTATAAGAGCAGGTTTGAGTTACAAATCGATGAGGTTGATATGAAGAAGTTAACAATGAGAGGCTCTCTGGTTTTTAAGAGTGCAAAGCATCTAGAGGCATGGTTGAAGACTTATAAGTTTGGATATAAATACTTTAATAATATAAGGAGCAAGAAACTGGGTGCTGCAGGTCGACCTGAAGTGTTGGAAATCAAAGGAGAGATTGTCGATTTCGAAAAGAACGATCTCAGGTATATATTTGAAGCAACTTTTGAGAAAATGGTGTTTGGTGATTCTTATGTCCCACAAGCTCATGCCAATATAATGAAAAGGTCAAATCATGGGTTCCATTCCATATTCTCCAATGTGATAGTCAAGAGACAGCTGTCAAGATGGATGAAGATAACACCTTTCTCTTCCATGAATATCATCAATATGGTACATTCTTTGACTTGCGGGAACTGCCTTCATACAGTTCAGCAAAAATATGTCTTGATCAAATTGCAGCTTTCAGACAGTACAAGTAATTGTCCAGATTATTTAGTGTCCATCAATAGAGAGACTGGTGAAATCGAAATGGTGATTATACCTGATGCTATCGAAAACATACTGATAATGAACAGAGAACGAGTGGATGATGGCCCTATGTCTTATGAGAATAAGTTGAAAAAAATCAATGAGAAAGTTTTCAAAATCCAGCTACAGAACCAATATTATCAATCCAATAGTATTCAACTAGCTTGAACAAAATGGAAGTCATTTAATGAGCACCAAACACAAATTTCCTTAATATTTACACGACAATAATATTTATAAACACCCCCAAGAGACACCAATATGAACAGCCTTATATAATCGTATCTATCTCAAGACCAACCGCCTTTACCCGATCTCATATCACTTCTTCTTTGATTTAACCATTCTTTTTTACATTCTCTGTAGGCTTTGAAATACTCTGTACATAGATCTCTATCAAAGTTGTTCGACTCAAGACACTTCACACTCATGTTGGCACTTTCCTGACATGGATCGTAGTATCTGGAGGGACCCTTTGCTGCAAATTTTGCTTTATGATATTCTGAAGTTGGATTGTCTGGATAGTATTTATACTGATTCACAGAACCTTTTGTGAAGTCGACTGAGCTTGAATCTTTAGCAACGTCTGGCGCTGACGCTTTGAACTGCTTGTCCTGCTTTCGGTCAGAGTCAGACATCTTTCCAGAACTCGATGTGTGCAAGAAGGGTGGAACTCTCGTTTCGCCTAGTTAACGACTCGATGCCCTGTCAATTTGTATGTGCTTTTGCTCCGGCACACTAACGATTTTTGTCCACCTTCTCGAACCAATTAGATTCGCGAATGAGATTGCTGACTGATGGGTAAAAATTTTGGAGCTCATCGCCTTGCGAGATTACTACTGCCTACTGGAGAACTAGCCAAAGGAGTAAGATGAGCGAGGTCAAAGAGCTGGGACTATGTTCCAGATGTAAAAAGGAGGATGCTGTTACGATTTCAAGAAAGGAGGCGTTTTGCAAAGACTGTTTTATCAGATTTATCAGCGGGAAGCAGAGGAAACAGATGAATGCAGACAAGTTCAAAGTTAAATTTGATGAAGACTTCAAAACGGAGAAGGTTCTCTTACCTTTTTCGTATGGCGCATCTTCCATTGTTCTTTTTGATATCATCGTCTCATTATTTCATGAACAGACAAGAAATCCAAGGGCCGTTCTGGGGTTTGAAGTAGATGTCTTATTTATTGATGATTTCACTATCAAAAAGTATGAAAACTCCTATGCAGATGTTACCAGAGCTTTCAAGACAAGATATGGAGCATATCTAGAGAAGTATCCTATCAAATTCACCAAAGTTGACATCAACTCTTTTCTTTCGGAAAAAGATGCCTTATATGAGATTAGCTTATTTCAAGATTTCAGAAGTTTCAAGTATCTGCTAGAGAACAAGGCTCTAACGGTTACAGAGGTATTCCAGGCTTGTCCGAATAGAGCTTCGAAGCATGATTTACAACAGGTCATCAATCAAAGACTCATAAAGAAGTATGCATTTGCTAATGACGTAGGGTCGATTCTATGGGGTCATAACATGACCACTTTAGCTGAAGAAGTCATCGCATTAACTGTCAAAGGTAGGGGCTCAGAGGTCTATTCACAGCTTTCAGATGGTACCGAGCTTATTAATGGTGTTGAGATTGAAAACATACATCCTTTGCGTGATGTTTCTAAAGGCGAAATCGAAACATTTTTGGAATTCCAAGGTCTTTCAAGCTTAGTCTTGATACCCGTTGAAAAACAGGAGAATATTATGAACAAACAAAAGACCATTAATGAAGTTGTCTCAAACTATTATAAAGTTGTTGACCAAGATTATGATAATATTGTTTCCACAGTCGTAAAGACTGGTGCTAAGTTAGTTGAACCAAAGAGATATGATGGTATCAACTGTTCTGTTTGTAATGGTAAGATATACAACCAACCAATGAAGTGGTTGAGAGATATAACATATAAAAGTACAAGAGGGCCGGAAAATGAAGTTGAGGCAGATTCATTAAGGGAGTGGAAGGAAGCTAATAAGAACGAAATAGAACACTTGGAAAGCTCTGACAGAGAAGAAGTTCATCTGTGTTATGGTTGTGCTGTCACTATTGGTGGTATGTCAAAGAGTACTATTAATTGGTCAGTAACAGACAAAGAACTGTCGAAACAGCAGATACTTGACGAGTTTATAATAGGAGATGATGATAATGAAGAAGAGTAGGAACACGGGCTTCCTAACCTTAATTACATAATACTCATCGCTTACATAATAGATTAAAAACGAAAATTTAATAAAGGCATAATGAAATAGTAAGGTAGAAAGACAGTGATAGAGGGAAACTAAAACTATACACATAGAGTAAGCACAGCAGAAATGAGTTCTGTTGTTGAGGAGGCCACCACACATGTTGAAAATAGAGAGAGCCTTGAAGCCCCTCCCCAGGAAGATCAGAAGTCTTCGAGTCAGGATAGAGAAGAAATTCCAAACGACATTAACACAAAAGAAGAGAAGGGAATATCATATCAAGCAGAATCAGAGGAAATTAGCATAAAGGTAACGGGTCTAAGTGAATCTAGCGAAAAAGATAACGTCAAAGAAGATGAAGATGCGATAGCTATGGAAGCGTCTATTCAATCAGTATCACATATCCAACCAGAAACAACCTCAGAAAAGCCTCTTGTTGCAGGAGATGATTTTCTAGATAATCTGCTTCTTCAGGCAGAAACTAAGCGGGAAGAATCAGATAGTGATAAAGACAACTCGGGAAGTAGCTCCAGTGAGGACTCAAGCGATGATAGTTCTGATGAGGATGATAGCTTAAGTGAAAGCGAGCAAAGAAAAACTGTTCAAGGAGAAGAAGATATAATAGTAGACGAAGAAGAAGATGATTCAAATGAACCTGTTGTTTCAAAAAATGAAATCGTGGATGAACCTGCCAAACAGTTGCCTGAGGAATTCACTATTTCTGAAAACGAGCCAATTGAGCATGTTGGAGATATCAGCTCGATCGTTGACAAAAACATCATTGTTCTTGGTAAAATCTCTGGTGAGTTTAGGTTTCTTGAAGAAGGCTCTGTTTTGTGTCTGGAAGACCGTACTCCCATTGGATATTTGTTTGAAATATTTGGCCCTGTCGCTAGACCACTTTATAGAATAAAATTCAACTCAGAAGAAAATTTGGCGAAGTTCAAGGAACATAAAGGTGCTAAGGTGTTCTATGTGGTTCCAAAGTCTAACTTTGCCTACACTGATACATACAAGAATATAAAGGGTAGTGATGCTAGTAATTGGAACGATGAAGAGATTCCTGAAGAAGAGCAAGAGTTCTCTGATGATGAAAAAGAGATGGAATCGAAGAAGCTAAAGAAGAAGAAAAGAACCAGAAAAGGTAAGAACGATGATGAAGCTCAAGATAAGGAACACGAGAGCACTGAAAAGCCCACAAAGAAGCAAAATAATAGACAACAAAGACCACAATATTCTAGACAACAGCAAGAACAACAACAGATGCCACAACACGCCCCTGTCGCCGGATATCATTCAAGAGCTCAACGCGAAGCACAATCGGGACAACCACTTCCTTATGAGAGACCACAGAATTTTTCCCACCTTCCTATCACTCCTGCACCTTTTCAACCTCCTCCACAGATGCTATATAACGCGGGCCCACCACCTTCACAGATGCAGTACAATGGGGCACCACCACCACAACAATTCCCAATGCCACCATTTCCAATGCCAGGGATTCCACAATTACAATCTCAATTCGCCCCTCCTGGTGTCCCTCCTCAACAGTGGATGCAGATGCAACAGGTCTTTCAAATGCAACAAATGATGATGGCACAGCAGTTTCTTGCTGCTCAAAACCAGAATCAATTCCCACCAAATAACAATAACAACCCTCCAGGTCCTAATAATGTTTAATGATTTATTTATTGCATAATCTATATACATATGTTTTTGGGCTCAAGCTAGTAGCTTACTCAAAGTAGATTCAGCTTGTTCCAACGCGCTTTCTGGAAAACCTGCCCTTTTAGCTACCTGAATAGCATATGCTTTATCGGCAACACCATCCACTAGTTTATGTGTGAATTTCATATCATGGTTGCTCTCAAGCACTTGGATTTTCTTAAAGACATGACCTTCATCACTTTCAGAGTTTATAAGTTTTTCAACTTCTTCACCATAATGAGTAGAGAATAGGACTCTACTCTTATTAATCTCTAGCAGATGTTTCAAGGTTGCATATGCAATAGCAACACCTTCCTTTGGGGTAGTCCCTCTTCCGATTTCATCAAGAACAGCCAAAGATCTATCTGTTGCACCGTTTAAAATATAACTTGTCTCAACCATCTCAACCATGAATGTACTTAGATTGTTGAAGAGATCATCAGCAGAATTAACACGACTGAATAACCTATCAACAATCCCAATGGTTGCAGAGTCAGCAGGAACATATGAACCAATTTGTGCCAGAATAATAATTATGGCATTCTGTCTTAGGAAAGTTGACTTACCACCCATATTGGGTCCTGTAATAACCCATAAGCGGTTGTCCTTATCCATGTGTAGATCATTTGCCACAAAATGCTTCATGTCTTTCTTCAAACTATCTTCAACAACTAAGTGTCTCCCATTAGCAATATTAAGCTCGGTTGTTGTGTTGACTTCCGGTAGCACAAGATTCTTCTCTTTCGCGAGAACTGAGAATGAACTAGTAATATCTGTAAAGTCCAGGAAATTTCCAATTTCTCTAAGTGGTATACTCCTCTCAATAACTTTCTTTTGCAAAGCCTTGACAACTAAGTTTTCCTCCCTTTGAATTCTTAACTTCGTTAGTTCTATGTTCCTACCCAACGAAGACCACACTGGGTAGTGAATCCATCTCGTGAGTGTGTGTTTCTGTGAAATATAAGAATCTTTCAAGACGTTTAACAACATATCATAATCACTATTTTTTGTCCCCTTTACATATACCTCATAAGTGTTTCTGTTTGTCATTTTCAGCTGGATGTCTTTGAACGTACTCTTTTCCAAAAGCTGTTTGATATCTTGCTCCAAAGCTACTTTTTCCTTGTTATATCTTCTCAAGTCCTTGTGCAACTTTCTCAGAGTTGGGGAGGCATTCTCCCGAATAAAGAACTGAGGAACTTCATGACTTGAGAGATCTGGTTGCTCTTGCGCTTCACTTTCATCACTTAAAGGATTCAGTTCACTTTTCAGTTGGTTCTCTTGAATTTTCAAGTCATTCATCAATGCATCAATGTCGATGTCATTCAATATTAGTTGGACAAGTTCTTCCTGCGAATTCGGAAGTTTAACGATTTCTTTGAATCTCGATATTTCTCTATTGTGAGATTCTTTCATGATGAAATTTTTCAGTTCTTGGTACTTGGAGACAGTTGTTGCTAAATGAACCAGATCTAACACATTACCTCTTCCCATTGAAAGTCTTTGAACAATTCTTCCTATATCATCACATTCCTTCAAATAACTGATGACCAATTTAGTAAATCGTGAGTTATTGTAGAATAGAGTAACTATATCTTGTCTTTGCTTGATCTCAGAAATATCAGTAGACGGTGCTGCAATCCACTGTGAAAGAAGTCGACTACCGGAATGAGTGACTGTTCTTTTAACAGAGGACATCAACGAACCTCTAACATACTGATCTCTCGAGGTCCTGTGAAGTTCTAAAGCATCTGCTGTTCTCGAATCGATTTGTAGTATTTGCGATGAAAACTTTTTCTCAGGCAGTTGCAAGTGAACGGGGGTTTCAGGGAAATGATCATCAATATATCTCAAAAGACTTCTGAGAGAAGATATCTCTTTTGGGGTCAATTCTTTGAATCTGTTTTTCAGTGTTGTTTTCTGAGAATCAAACATGTGATAGAAAAGTTCAATCGATTTATGAGTCTTTGAGCTATTTCTAAACTTGACATTTGGGTGGTTTTTAAGTTCTGAAAGTTCTTGATACCATTCGCTGAAGTTTATGCCAGCAAGATCTTGATCCAATAAGATTTCTCTAGGTGAAACTCTGGTAATAGCTGAGGCAAGCTCGCTCAGAGTAACCTCTTGGACAAAAAGGCATCCAACAGATACGTCGACCCAGGATAAACCTATCAAAGTGTCTGGATTAGCGGCTCTTGTAAAAACGTTTTCAGGAAACTCAATTGAGAGAAGGAAGTTGTAGTATTGCTCATTGAGAAACTCCTCATCTATCAATGTACCCGCTGATATAATCTTGGCGACTCGTCTAGTGACATCAGAGCTATTACCATCGTCATCTCTGTACTGATCAACAATAACAACACCTTGATTTAACTTTGTGACTAGTGATCTCAGATGCTGATTGATTCTGTATAATGGAAAGCCAGACATTGGCACTTCAAGATTCTTGAAGGTTTTCTTGGCCACCTTCAGATTGAGAATGTCACCAAATTTTGTAGCTGTTTCAAAGTACATCTCATAGAAACTTCCAACTTGAGTAAGAACAACATAATCTGGGTATTTATCCATGGTTTCCCTGATACTTCTCATTGAACTGGGCAGAAGCTCCAGATATTCGAGTCTCTGAGCATCGATGAAGTTTGTTTGTTCAGTCTTAGAGTTTTCGTTCCCATATTTTGGGAGGTCTGAAAGTGATATTTTTGTAATTGTTTTAGTAGCCATTGATGAGTTAAATCTTGAACCCAACTGATGGCAAACCAGTGAAAATCGACCAAGATTTCTCCTGGCACACGATCGCACAAGGTGGATCATCATTCTAAGCAATAGACAGCTTCTTGGTGAGACATAAGGCCTAAAGCTGTTGGTGAATGTACACTTTCTCGTTTTTCTGCTTGATGTTAAGTATGGATCAAACTTTTTTTTGGTTTTTTTCCACTTTGTTCTAAACTACTCAAACGACATGTTTACTAGTACAATTAAAGTATGACTAAACACGCCTAATTCAGATAGCCCTTACATCCAGGAGCACCACACAAACACCTCACACGCTCATTGTCGTTAGTTTCACGCTCAAATTTGTAATCGTAAGTAAGTTCTTCATTTGCAGCGATATCCCGCAAGGCGTATATAACAATTCTTTTCTGTCCTTCAACTTTGATGATTTTGGCTGTACAACTTGGAACACAAGAATGGTTGATGAATCTGGCAATACCACCCTTCTTCGTAGCATCAATAACAGTGTTTTCGTCAACTCTAAATAAATAACTTGACCCAATACCCGACTTTAAATATGCCTTTTCTCTAAAATCTGCGACTTGTTGTCTGATACGCTCACCAACGTACTCAATTATCATCTCCCTACCAGCAATAGGCTCCAATGCATATAACCCCCAATTATGAATAGCGGATCTGGCAAATGAAACTGGTTTCTTTCTTTTGTTCAATTGATTCATAGTTAACAACTCATTCTCAGTATTGAAGTTACTGACTTCATTAGCAAATCTTCTGTTGTTGGAACGATTAGCCCTTGAGCTTTGAACTTTCGATGATTCAGCTTCTTCATTATCAACCTGAATCGTACTCAAAGGATCATGTACTCTCTTTCTGTGGGGCAAATAATCGACTTTAACATCATCTGGGATTTTAGAATAGCCTTGTGAACGACATGAACCTGTAGAATTTTCCAGTTGGGATGGAATTATTATAGCTGGATTATCCGTATTCAATTTTTTCTCTGCCTTTAGATTTACTGCCTTCCAACACCAATAATCTGGAGGATATTCTAGTGGAATAGACGCTGTCACTTCCTTTTCTAATATTTCTTTCAAAAGCTCAAAGTCTTCGTCATCTTTGATCAACTGTTTGAAGCCCTGAATATCTAATAATAAATCATCCTCATCTTCACCATATACTGGGATTGGAACCTCGCCAATTACCGGCTGATGCAAACGGTCAAAGATTGAATGGTCAATTTCTTCATGTGTTTGGGACACTTCTTCCTTATCGATCGCTATCTTTTCTTCTTCGGGCGTTGTAGGGAGTGATTCTTTTGTTTCAATAAATGGTTCTTCTTCATCTTCAGATGATGAAGAGTACAACAAAGGTTCTTTGTCAGCATCTTCCATTTCTTGATCTTGATCCTTCTTGTGATCAATTTGATCTGGAATGGTTCTTGGCAGAGACGTCTTTGCCTTTTTCTTAGGTGGCTCTTCAGGTTGTGGTGTCGACCTATTTGAAAGCTGAGTATCAGTATCATAATCATCTTGGAAGTTTAACTTATAGTTCATCGGTAACAACTTTCTCTTTTTTGGAGTGACTATTTTACCATTCAATTTATTTGAAACAATTTTCTTTTTGAATGCAGGTAACTTTGGTAAGATAATTTTCTTCTGAAGAGCGAAAACATTGATAGAATCATCTTTCTTTGTCTCGGGTTCAGTAGATGGTTCTTCTGTATCTCTCAAAGATCTTCTGTCATTGTTAATTGAAGTAGGTGGATTGATCTTTGATTTTAGGTCAGGGAAATTTGAAATGTCTAAAAATCTTAAAATGGCTGGTGCAATAACTTTACTTCTTATATCTTTCTGAAGGGCGTTTTCAAGTTCTTTAGTCAATAGAGAAGTTGTCTCATCTAAAACATCTCTCTCTTGTATCGTATAATCATTATCCTCTTCCGTCACCTGGTATCCTTCTGGAAGTTGCAGTTTCATATATAGATTAACGGAAAACACGGCCTTACCATCTTCTAAATGGAAGCATCTCTTTGCTTCCCTTGGGCTATTAAAAACAATGAAAATACCAAGGTCATCTTCCAAAACTCTCGTCCAGTCATAAGTTTCCAAGGCCTTCTTGACGTCATTCTTTGAAAGTTTATTCTTGGTATATTTAGATGCAATAAAAATAAATGGACGACCTTTAATGTACTTGTTCAAAACATCTGGAATATTGACAACTTTATTTTCTGTATCTGCTCTTTTTTTGGACTGTTCTTCTTTGGCTTTGATGGCAGCGATTGCAGCAGCTCTAGCTTCGGCTCTTGCAGCAAATTTATTGAGTTTAGCTTCTTTGGCTGCAGTATGCTTCGAGATAGCAGATAGGATGGCTTTGGGGGCAGAAGGCAGAATAACTTTCTTTCCTTCAATTTCTGAGAGTTTGATCTTGGTGATTTTTGATTCGATTTGTTTATTGATTACTTGCTGGAAAATAGCATCATTTTTTTTCAAGATAACTGTTATTGTATGGCCATCGATTTTAGTTTGATTTAAATCTTTGATAGCAGTTTTGCAGGCTTTGAATGACTTATCATATGAGTCTCCAAACTTTATTCTCAACATACCTAATGGAACCCCTGTTAATGGATCCAGGATACTCTCAGACTCCTCAACTTTACCTACCAACTTAAGCTGATTTATCACATAAGCATCATTTGTGGAGCTACCCAAACCACTTATTATAATTTCAGTAGGAGGTGGTGGGCCAACATTATTCTTATCATACCCAAACTTTGTCATTGTCAATGATTTGAAAGGTACTTTACTCAGTCTTTTGGTCACTTGGAGCTGTGATTTGAAGTTAGGTTGCGATCTTGGATCCTTTGTGGGTTTAAGTTCAGTTTCGTTTTTTATGATTATACTATTTCCCTTTGACTTATTCTTTGACAGTTCTGGATCATAAAGGACCCTAAATGAAGCCTTCCCTAGTTGTGAAGATTCGGGATTTGATCGAAGCTTACCATCTTTGAAAGAATGGCAATCTGTCAAAATCTCCGGGGCTATATTGGAATCCCAACAAAGTAGTGAAGCTTTGGGTGAGTGTTCTAGGTTCTTATATTCAGAGCTGGAACTCACAGCAATAGCCGAGTTAGATATTTCCTCTTTTGGTGGTGAAGATGAGGCAGTTGTAGTTTCAGTTGGGACGTCAGAACGTTCTGATTTGGGTGTTGAGTTCAATGCTGTAGAGGAGTTTGGTCTTTCAGTATGTTCGGAAGTTCTCTTTGCGGGCGTATAAGAGCTCGCCTGCTCATATTTCTTAGAGTACCTACCTGAATATGGTCTATCATAGGAAGAGGATAAAGGGCTATCTCTTTGGTAATTGGAAGATGAAGGAGAATAGATTTCCTTGTAACTTGAGAAGTAACGATCCTTTCTCTTATGAGTGCTGCCAGGAGCACGGGAGCTGACATATTCTCTCTCTGTATCAACTGGGTATTTGCTTCTATCTGGAAAAAAATATGCCATCCCATTTGGCTTTCTGTGTGACATCTTTTATCAATAGCTCTTGAGAGCGTGTTAGACTAAATTTCAGAACCCCCCTTAAGCTACTAGTGAAGAAATATCCCAAGCCGCGACTTATTTTAATCAGCACACCAATAGACGAAGAGAAACAGAGCAAAAGAAGAGTCCGAGACGACAGCCTTTATTGAGAAGTTTTCTGCTTGATTTGTTTATTTCTTGGTGATGTGCCATTGAGATTATTTTCACCAATTTTCCTGGAAATCTTCGCGACTGTGTGGTGTAAGGGTGTTGTTCCTTGTCATCGTCGCTACAGCAATAAAAGAAGAGCATCAATCTTTAAAAGATCAGTGAGTGCAGTGAATAAATGGTGAATAAATAAATATATAAATAAATAAATAGGTGTCAATAAATAGTGTACGGATCAGTAGCATATTACGGCTTTAATCGTGTGCTCTTATTTGGTTCTGATATGTTTCAGCTTTGTTGCACTGTGCAGGAAGTTCTTTGAGTAATCTTTCTTCTTGAAATGACGCTCATTCGGTTCTTGAACGTAGAAAGCCCAGCCTTGACCTTGTGCAAATCTCACAGCTGCTTCCTTGGTATCAAATTTCATGATTGTACCTTGCCTGTAACAAATTTCTTATTGTTAGTATAATGAATTATCGCCCTGAAGAGGGATACACTCACATAAAGTCGCTTGAGCTTTGGTAACCAATCAAGTCATTTTCCCATCTGTTACCTTTCCCTAAGATATCCCAGTCAATCTTCCAAAAATGACTACCTGTCAAAGAATCATTGTTAGCATATCTGATACAACGGTTAATATTCCACAGAGAACCAATCAGGATACGTACCATAAACACCACTTTGAGTGGCTGGTTTACTATCTTTATAGATTCGAACAACTCTTTCTGTGATTAGTTCCTTTGGAGCACCACTGACTACCTCTTTTGGGATCTCATTGTGTTCCAATTGGGTAATGATATCGTTTCTATTAGAGGAGGGTTTTTGAAACGAGACATAACCTTGAGAGAAAGGGCGCGCTTGATTGGAGAAGCATAGGCTGCCAACTTCAGATCTCACCAGTCTGGAACAGGCTCTCAACATCGTGCAATTTTGCTACTGCTTTGTTTCACCGGCAGCCTGTTCATTCTTTCGTCTCCTTAAATTTCTTTCCTTGGTGCGCCAGGCTCGCGTTCAATTCCGGTATCATCAAAGAGTCGGAATTACACACCAGGTATACTGGATACTGAAGATTTCGCATCAGTTTGTGTAAACGATTATCTTTTGGAAGGAGAAGCAGGGTTGTGATGAGTACGCAGTCGGTGGAATCTGCGATCAGAGATGTTGCTCCTGCTCTTATAGAACCATTCCCCGAGGAACTAAAACAGTTGACGAATCAATTGTATCATTCTTCTAAACAGAAAGTTCCTTTAAAAGCGAATGAAGAGGTTGCAAGGCTACATCTATCGGCTTTTATTGCTGTGCAAAAGCTTCAATCACAGTTGAATATAACAGAACCTTCATTGAGAAATTTACCCGTACCCAATAAGCTTGGTGTCAATTTGCTAGATCTTTTCCAGAAGCAATTGAGCTCAAATGGTACTCCAATATCTACGCCAAAGTTAAAACGTACTCGTGACGTTGATCCTTCGACTCCATCACCATCACCTTCAAAGAGGTCGAAGGCAGGTCGACCACCTGGTTCAAAGAGTAAGACGCCTTTCATGAGAAAACTGGAAGAGGCTGGTGCACCTATCACGAAGTTTAATGATTCTCCAACGAAAGATGGCACAATTGAAGCAGATGGTACGCCTAAAGAATCACCATTAAGAAATATACACATCCACCTACTGACTTCGAGAGAGATAATCACTCTATGCAATAAATTCCAGCTTCACAAAGATGTATCGGATAAAATCATTGAAACGTTTTTAAAATTTTCAACTAGCATATCGAATGAATGGATCTTGATTGTTGGCCTAATACTGAATTGTTATTTCGTTGTCAATCATATGGAATTAGACCAGAAACTTGGAAACCGTTCATCCGTTTTCAAAACCATGCATCTTCTTCAGACCGGTGGTTTGAAGTTGGTCGAGATCCAATCAAGTGTTGAAGTTGTTGGTGAAATGATCTGTTACAGTAAATGGTTCAAAGAACTGAAGTTTAAACATGGTTATTCTATGGACAATGATCAAAAGGTACATGACTGTGGATATATGGTTGATGAAAGATATCAATACTTTTCGGAGTCCACAATCAAAAAGTATAATGAATGGGTACATGAAATAGAACAAGCATTACAATAGAAATAAGTTTTATTTATAGACGATGCATATTAATGGCACAATATATATTCATCAACGTTTTGTTGTATTTACAGGTTTGATACTAATCATTCATTTCTAATAAATCAGTGATATGGTAGTAGTTTTCTCAGTCTTGTATTTTGAGCACTATTACTCATTTTCTTGTGGCCACCATGAGTCAAAGTGTTACGACTCCACCCAGCATTTCCGTGATTTCTAGCAGCAGGGCGCTATAATTCTTGTTAGTGCACGACCAATTATGATAGGAAACAGTGTATTTAACTTACTCTCTTGAAAGCATTAGCAGTTTTTCTCCATCTTTTAGCAGCACCTTGATGTGTTTTCATCAAAGTTCTAACAAATATATTTGAGGCCGAAATTGGAGAGGCAGCCGTTATGAGATGAGAAGAAGCGGAGAAACTTGGACGTATCAAACCTAGTAGTCCAAACATATTTTCAACTGAAGACAGATCTCACAAACAGAAGGGAATTGTCTACCTCAAACGCTTCCAGAAGTGTTCCAATTTTTCATTTGGAACAGCAAGTTTTGGTAGGAACCACACAACGGTCACGTGAAAACCGAGGAAGATAACTACAAGCTACGACCTAACTCATGCAATTAATCTTAGGTAGCAGAAAGGGTATATATTTGTTTTAAGGTATAAACATTCTCGCTGTTTAGGGCGAGTTGAGTGATCGAAAAAGAACTGGAGCTTTTGATCAACATGCCACATATGTAATGGTATTAGTCAATAGTTGGTTCACGATTGCGGTAATAACAACTTGTGGAAAATCTAAACCGGTCTTGTGAGTGAAACAAAGTGGTCTATCCCTAGAACACATGATAAATCATTGTTTTCGAGAATCACTGATGATTGTTGACTTATTTATCCTCCCTTATATAAATAAAGGTAGCATCAAAAATACCCAATTTATGACTGTCAAACAAAAAGACATACGCGGGGTCTTTCTAGTGGCAGTCCATAAACTTCATAAAAGTAAAACTGGATCCTTCCTCAACTATTCTCGAATATAGTTCTTAATCGTCATAGTACTCTCTGATATAAAACCATCAACATCAAAAAAGCCCCATTTTGAGAATCAAGTTGTTCCATTATTATGCGTGATAGACAACTATGTTACCATTCAAAAGCAATCTACTCAAACGAATTATATTTTCAATCACTCTCAGATTCGGATGAAGCGTAATCACCAACAATGGACGGTTTCTGGGTACTCTTATTGACGACGCTAGGCACCTTCTTTGCAGCAAAATTCTTCACCGTAGTCTTCTTCTTGATGAGCTTGTTGGTGACCACTTCTATGTGTGATGCAGTCTTAACTTCTGGCTTTGTCACCTTGTTTTTCTTGGACCTTTGTCTTGTAGTTAGTAAATGCATTGATAATGGCTTCAACAACTACTCACACTTCGAATGTTTTCAAGCCTTCTTCGATCTCTTTTTTTCTTGACTGCACCTTGTCATTCTTCTTCTTATCGAGCTCATCATAAAATTTGATTTCACCCTCACTCAATAAATGGGATTGATTCTTAGACTTCACTTTCTCTTCATATTTTTGTTCTTTGGCGATGTGGTTTAGCTTCATCTGATCATACAGGGAGAGTGTTTCCTGTTCTTCGATTTCATTCTTGTACTTCTTAATAGCCTCCAGCTCTTTGGATTGAAGGGACTTCAGATCACTCTTACCTTCAGGAATAAATCTAGACATCGCTGGTCTGAAGGAATCAAGTAGTTGTTTGTCCTAGATGTATTATCGTTTAGCTTCAAATTAGTACCAGAATAAATTTCGCGGATCTTGATCGAGATCATGGAAGAGGGTGGGTCATACAACAAAGAGGTTACTACTGAGGATATGTGTATATTCCAAGTGCAAGTTGTCTAAAAAGTCAAATAAAGTGTTTCCTGGAAGTTTCCATAAAATTGCTTCATGCCCCTGTACTTCTGAACGCATTCCTGGAAAGTACATGGCAACAAGTCAATAAACAATAAAACTTGGTCCATCACCAAAGAATTCGTCATTGAAACCAAGGACATCTGATGGGTTTGATTGATACTTCGAGTAATTCTCCAACATTTCATGTTCTGCCTTTTCTAAAAGATCAAATCTATTTTTCATCGATAAAGACTCAATGTCGACATTCTCTGAATTTGTGAAGTCTGCTGCGTTCATTGACAAAAATAGAGGTGTGTAGGTATGAACATTTGAATTTCCCCCCAAATCTGGGTGCAAATCTATACTCATAATTGAGCTATCAAATTCATAATGGTCAAGGAAATCAATTTCTGGAGTATGTGATCGAAAATCCTCCTCTTTTTCAAAATCCATAGCTGGGAGGGATGGATCAAGAGATAGTCTTAATGAGGTGTTTTGAAGATTCATTGGGCTCAATTCCCTTAGTATTAGGTCAGTTTCCGTCACTGTGGCCTTTTTCGCTTTTGGTGATTTGATGGTCTTCCTCTTTAGGGATGTCACCTTTTTAACTCTTTTAAGCTCGTCCTTTGCTTTTGATTCTTTGGCAATTTTATTCTTTGGCTTCCTTCCTTTCTTCTTCTTACCAAAAGGAGAGTATAGTGGGTTGTGTAACGAGGGATGTTCCGACAACTCTCTATTAGCATTACTAATAATTTCATAGGTCTGAAAATCATCTAAAGGACTATCAAACAAGTTTGGGTTTTCAATGCTTTCAGACTTTAGACGCAGATCTATAGAACTAGGGTTCGGTGTTTCAAATCCTGGAAATGATGCATCGTACTTCATTAAGGAGCCTGAAGAAAGTCTTTTATAGGAATGAGTCTGAGAATTTGGAGTTTGATTTCTTGAGGAGCTAATATCCGAGGTGGAATAACTATAATTTGAAGGTGATCTACCTCTAACAATCAACGGCGGCGTTTCGGTATGGGCCAATGTGATATAATCGTCCTTATCAATAAAACCGACAAGTTCAACTGCCAATATGAATCTCTTGTTGTTTGAAGCGGGCTTTTTATAGTTAATTGAAGAAGAAAATTGTATTCTCTCATACCGGGCAACTTTGATGATTTTATCGCTTGGATAATTCTTTAACCCGCTCATATCAAACTCATTATTTTTGTATTGATCTCTTTCAAAAAAAAAGACCTTATTGAGCTTTGCAATCTTATTGACATTTCTGACGTTAGCAGCTTCCTTTATTATGTTATGATTAGGTAGATCACTTGGTACAGCCGGATGAACAGGGGGTTCAAATTGAGGACCTCTGTCACGTTTTGCAGTGTGCTGAATGAGGCACACAGTGGAATCATCATCAGCACATCTTGAAACCAATTTCATCCCAAAATATTTGATTTTTGATTGAACACCAGTCTTGGAATTGATTGCAGTGAATTTCTCCCTGGCAAACTGAGTAAAGGTCACATTCTTGAAGAAAAAACTTGACACCAATGTGAAGTAGTTTCTTTTATAGCCTACCCATTCATTATCTATTCTCTCAAACCCCCTGTCAATTCTTGGACATATTATGGGCTCGATCGTTTTACCTTTGGAATCAACAATGGAAACGTCAGAAATGGTCTCATCGAACTGAGGCCCCACCTTGAATTGGAAACTAGATCTAGGAGCAAGTTTCTTTTTAGTTGAATCTAGAAAGCTTGAGTTGTTGAAGGACCTATTATAAACGGGTGATATTCTTTTTGTAACTTTGACTTTTGTGTTGGGTGCCTGCTTCAGGTCCAGCATTTCATTTAACACAAATGGAAAGGATAAGGCAACACACAACTAACACAAAAAGGGATGGTTTTTTATTGATAAGTAATCAGTCGCCCACAAGATTAGTCCAAATTCAAGTAATACGTTTTGTGTAGAATACTCAAAGGGGTACTAAGTTTGAAAAGTGCCACAAAAACCACAAAATCTATTATACTTCTGTCGTTCCAGCAACAACGTAGTAACTGCTTACTCTTTATATTAGTCTTAGCTCAGCTTCTCTGTATTTCACACGTCATATTCCAAAGAACCCCTTAACTAGTAAAATCAAGATATCTCTAGAAAATAGACGCCGAATATGAATCCCTCATATTGGATATTCAAGGTGAGGGAGCGATTAAAGGTTTTTCATTGCATACTTCTTCTCCCAAGTAGTGTTGACCCCGTAAAACGTAAAACAAGAAGCCAACGATAAGCAGCAGAGCAATCTACCACACAGCACCAACCAGCTTTTCTCCAATACTCCACAGAAAACACGATCAAATGGGGAAAAGAAAGAAAGTTTTTATGCTGTTCTTCCCAAAAGTAAACAAACACAAAATCGCGATTTCGATGAGCTGACTACTACACGTTCTGTAATTACGTAGAGGCCGGTGGAAGCAGCTAGGAAATCTCCGTGGAAATGTGGTTCAACTCTTCGCTCTATTGAAATAAGTCAACTATTGAGTTAATTTGTCTCTTATGAAACCAACAATATCTCCTAATTCAGCGTTGTCCACTCCGTGTTCAACTCCCGGGTAAGTCTTGTAGGTGTAATCAGTGTACCCTAGTACCTTGGAAACAAACTTGTGATTACTTTCAGCAATACTAATAGGGATCAGTGGATCAACCTCTCCATGCCCTTGGAAGACTGGTGTATCTCTATTAACGCTATTTGTGTTCCAACTACTGAGTAGGTCGTGGAACGGAATGAATGGGGATATGGCCAGAATACCACCTAATTTTTTATCAGTTTTGACTAGTTGCCCTAAGGCTAGAGCACCACCTTGACTAAACCCACCGATGATTATGTTCTCTGTTTTTATACCAAGTGCTAATTGTTCTTCAATCAGTGAATCTACGATAGCTAGACTTTTGATGAAACCGTCATTGTCGAGACGTGAGTTGTTTTCGAACTGATAGATGTCAAACCATCCTGGCATTCTGTAGCCCCCATTGGCAGTGATTGGGATCTCAGGCGCATTTGGGAAGACAAAGTTGATATGGTCAAACTCGCTGGATTGTCTCGACAGATCGCTAAGAAACTTCCAGCCATTTCCAGTGTCACCCAGACCGTGGAAGAAGATCACAGCAGCTGTTGGGACCTTTGAGCGTGCGGAGACTCGAATAGCATTCATTGGGAAGGGAAGAATTGGTTAGGGTTTTTTCCGGGCAGATTAACTTGAGATTCTGTGCGAGAACCCTGTTTTTTAAAAGTGTTTGTTTGTTTGTACTGATATTTTGTTTTCCAGGCCGCGCCCGCTTGGTCTTCTCTCTTATGACTTAATGACAGGGAAAACCGTAAATCTACTAAACTACACTGTACATCAAAGTCCACTAAGAAACAGAACAAACCGCCTACAAGAATACCATGTCAAATCCAAACCTACCGCCCCTTGACCACCCAGAATCCCCTCGACCACCTAGCCATCAGCAACAACAAAGTACCAAAATCCCTCTTCCGGAGAGCTTCGAAAGCCTGCCTACAGTTGAAATATCGAAACTGTCCTCCTCCTTAAACATTCTAAAAGGATATCTCATAACTATTATCTCGAAAGAAATAGAGAATGACATTGATATTTTGAATGGTATAATCAAAGATATCGAAGTATTTCTGAACAAACTTCAGCAGCTGGAACTCTCAAAACAGGAAATCAACGCCAAACTATCAAACTACCAATCCCTTTTATCGACGTGGGAATTCAAGGAGAAGCAGATGTACCAAAGCTTATCAAGGTTCAACAACCAATCAATCCACAAGATGCTGACAGCCTCCGTTAGAGACTCTAGAGACTTATCAAGCTCTATCGAGCAATCATTCATAAATCATATTGAACTTCACGACGAACAGTCCATTCAAAAATTCATTCAAGTATATCAAAAAGAACGAAAGTTGTATCATCTAAGACAGGAGAAATTACAGAGATTATACGAAAACAGAGTGAACGGTATATATTTATGAATTCAACATGCTATTTAGTTCTTTGTTTGTAAAATTTACATGAGTCTTTTAGAATCCCATATGTGAACCATTTCATCCCATCCTGTTGTAGCAACCCACCCAGGTTCGCCCCAAAGACTATAATCACCTCCTATAACAAACTCTTTATGTTTATTGAACACTTTTGGAACACCACGTTTGAATCTATTGCCCCCGCCATTATTCAGAAATCTTGCCTTGTTGTCAGTTTGATCTTGCCATATTCTCGCAGTCATGTCATAACTACAACTCAAAAGCTCTGATCCATCATGAGGACTCCATATCAACTTTCTAACGGCGAATTCATGGCCGACTAATTGATTCAAGGGAGCAGGTCCTACTTTATGATGATTTACCAGGGGCTGTAATGGCTGATCATTCGAAACCATTCTTAAATCCCAGATCTTTATTAGCTTATCAACACCGGCAGTAGCGATGACCGTGGATCTATACTTATTCCAGTCACAAGCCAGGGTTTCAGCACCACCATGCCCGATAAAATCAAATATCTCAGGGTTTGGAGATCTCGTGTCCCATACCTGGATATGTGAGTTCCCATTAACAGAAATAATCATGTTTGGATTATGTGGAGAGAAAGTACTTTGATAAGCGCAGTTGGTTTCAAATTGAGCTTTATTTGTGTTTAAAGTCAATAGGGACTGTGGTCTCTGAGGACTCCATATTTTTATTAGACCATCCCAACTTGATGTTATGAAATTAGTCTTTTCGATTAAATTCCAATTAACGGAGAACACCTCTCTCTTGTGTTCTTTCCACTGCATGATAGGAAATTGACCTACTTTTATGTCGAACATTTTCAAAGAACCATCACCATTAGCAGTGACAACATGGTTTTCATGCTGTTCAGACCAGCTGAGATCAAACAGGCCATCTTGGGTATCAAAAAATATGTCATTGAGGATCTCACCATTGGGTTGGATTGATAAGATGTACAGACGACCATTGCCTACTAGGCCGTAATTTGCAGATGTTGCCACCGCCAGCTTGTTGTCATAGAAGGGCGAGTATTTGATGCCGTAACCGTTATAGCCTTTTGTCCTGAAGGAAAGCATTATCTCTCTTTCTCTCAACCTTCATATATTCTTCTCTTTCTTTATCTTTCCACCAATAGAATCTGGAGTAGTAGAAAATGCACTTTTTTGGGGACTCTTGTAGTTTACGTAATTTCTTATTAAACAAACGGTTAAGAAGCCCTTGTACTTACAACCCTAGATTCAAAAACCCGGGTAAACAAGAATTGTTTACTTTTGGCCCGATTGGGAACAGGCGAGTAGTGTAATGCTCCCTGCAATTTTATAAAGTAATTAATTCAAACCTGAGGATAGCAGCATGCTAGCGGGCACTTCAAAAGTAGTTCAAAGTACCTCAGCAGGCTTCTCAGCTCAATCCGTGCTTCACTAATTGCCTACTTGTCAACGTGATGTCTTCTCCTGTGCTGCATCAAAATGAAAAGATTTATGCTGTGATTCCGTTAAAATATTCTTATCTGGTTAAGGAGACTAGTGCCAATTACGTGTACGCCTCTGAGACTGGACTATTCAGATCAATCAATCATGAGAACAAATCCGTCCACTCGTTATTTCAAGCCGACCCCTCACGATATAGCAGCTATCAAATCATCGACAATCTCAGTTCAATCGTCAATGAGATTGATGATGTTACTGTTGGTGTTTCTGACTCAAGAGATCACGAAAATGTGGTATACTTCCAGTTAGAATCAGATGATCAGAAGATAATAAAGCAAAAGACAGAGATTTTGTCACGCTATAAGAAGGTTGACTACAAAATGTTGCCTATTCAAATAGCGAAATACAAGTCAATCTTCAAGTTGCAGAACCACACCCTGGAATTCAATTCTTTGTTCAGAACCCAATTGGATGAAGTAGCTCTGTTCTGCAATGTTGAGATTATCATATCAACAACCATCGAGAGCTTCTCATTCGATGAAGTTCGAAACGAACAATCTCAACAAAACACTTTCTACATCTATATTCTTGGTGACTGTGATGACACGATCTTTGCCGAAACCAGAATAAGAATTTTGATGGACGATTATGCAGGTTTATTTATTGACTCTATGGACATCCCATTGAGCTTAGTGCCTCTAATCGGCGGTGTCAATTTTGGAAATTTTAGTGCAATTGCTAAAGAAACTGGTGTCAACTTGTATTTGCCAACAATTTTACCTGAACTTTATGATAAAAAACACTCAAAGCATAACTTAGACATTATCTTCTTGTCCGGTCTAGAGTCTCAAGTTTTACTGTGCAAAAAGATGCTCCTGGACTTACATGAAACGACCTCAAGAGAAGTTTATTACAAAACACTACCAATTTTGAAATTCAAGAAAGATTCCATATTAATTAACAATAAGAACGAGTTGAGCTCAATTATGTACAAATATGGTGTTTTCATACAATTACCCCCTCTTGGTCACAATGATTCATTGATACAATTTCAAGGTTTTTCAGATGAACTCATTGAGCTAGCTATTAGCGATTTCCTAAACTTAGCAAACAATATTGTTCAAACAAACATCTGGCTACAAGATTCTGAGAGCTCAACAACAGTTAAACCAATCATTGGTTCTGCAGAATTTCAAAATATCATTTCGATATTATCAATCAGTTCAAATACAACCATAATTGCCAATCTTGATACTTCATCCTTTGAGTTTATCGGGACGCAGAATGATACTTTGAAAGCTATTAGATCATTTAAGAATTATGTCAACAGTATTTACAGTCCTGATTCCTTTAAATCAGTTATCGATTCCAATATTGAACTTGGCATTACATATTATGAATTCATCAGTGGTAAAAAGAATGGTAAGATCGTTAAGATTATGAACTCATTCAAATCAACAGAGATCAATTTTAAGCCATTAAATGATTATAGTTTAATAATCAATCTGAAATCAATCAATCTCAGTGAGTTTCTAGATTCTTTCTGCCAATTACAGCAAGAATTTCCATCTGAGTTCAAGTTCTATATCCCGGAATCATTTCATAGACAGATTATTGGTACAGGAGGTTCCTTGATTCAGTCAATTATGAGACAATATAACGTGTTTGTCAAATTCTCCA
This sequence comes from Wickerhamomyces quercuum, assembly GCA_030556525.1. Classification (NCBI taxonomy): domain Eukaryota; kingdom Fungi; phylum Ascomycota; class Saccharomycetes; order Phaffomycetales; family Wickerhamomycetaceae; genus Wickerhamomyces; species Wickerhamomyces quercuum. The sequence continues at coordinate 382,744 of JAKTUE010000004.1, forward strand.
ACAGTTATGACCTGAAGACAAACTTGAAAAGTCATGCGAGATACGACAATGTAATTATTAGATGCCCTTCCAAGAACTCATCAAATATCCCATTAGTCAACAATGAGCTGAACTCGTTATTACTGAATAATGAAAATTCAACTTTTTTGAATACATATTGCAAAATTTCAAGAAACCAATACAGATTACTCAAATTCGATACCATCCAAACAATCGAGAAGAAGACTTCTACCTATGTTAAGATCCCATCCGTTGAGCCAAACGATTTCACTATCATCGAAATTTTGGGGTTGGAGAACCATTCAATTAATGCCACGAGACTACTCATAAATGAGTTAGCCGAAAGTTACGAGTTTAAGATTTCATTCTCAACAACATTCAAAAATGTCTTCAATGAATCAAATGAAGTTTACTTGGATAAAATCAGAGTTCCTTTTAAAATCCTATACAATTTTGAGATCATGGTTGTCGAAAACAAATCCATCGAAGTTGGCCCGTACCACTCAATAATAATTAGTTACTTACCTGAAGCTCGTTTGTTCCTGGAAGAGGCTATTACACATCTTACTTCATTCTTAAGAGAGTTTGAATTTATGATAGTTGACAGAGAAGAGTTATCGAATAATGATCTGATAATAAATGGGTCAGCTTCAAAATATAATCAAAAGGACGGTGTCACTAATACCGGTTCAAAACAAAACATACCATTAAATTTTTCCACTTCATCAAATTCTAATGGATCTTATAATTATAAACCTTCAATTGGAGGAGCGGCCTTCTCAAGCTTAGCCTTTGCTCATTCTCAGCAGTTATATCATCTACCTCAAACCAATCAATTAGCCCAAGGACCTTCAGCTACCCAGCCTTTTGCGGTTATTAATCCCAACCTTCAACAGAAGAGTTTTAAGAAAAGACCAGTGACATATGATGGCTATGATACCCCGAACTCAATCACCTACAAGAGTGATACTAATAGACCATACTGAACGCACAACCAAAAGTAATTCTAAATGCCTCACTTAGTTGAACTTCAGTTGGTGGCCAAAAATACTGCTCTAAATGATCTCTGTACCCGTATTTACGTCTATAGCATCTAACTCTACTAATTACTATACCATCGCAACCCAATATATCATAAGACACTTTCCTAATCAGGTAAACTTTAACGCCGAGTTATCTCCATTCTCGCTAACCGGCCGGTCGGGTTTCCAAAATTTTTCCACGTTTAGAAACCCAAACAAAAAAGTGCGCAGGCTCAGAAAGTAACAGATTGCCTGGACCAGCATTTGATAGCCGACCACTCTGTGTTTCTGAAGCTCAATTGGGCTGTTGTCACTTCTCGAAGCTCACAGACCCTTGCTTGCAGCATATTCGTCTCTTCTCCCCCACCTCGAAGAGCTTTTCTGAATTAGCACTCTCATCATTCGGATCAACCAGATCAATCAGTATTTGGAGCCTTCTTTGCTCACACACAGACATAGCGTAAAGGATGTCAATGGATTCTGCACAAAGAGAAAAGGACCCCGAGGAGGTTCGCAGAAGGCTGGTACAGCAGGCAAACACAAAAGTTACTGTACGAGGTAATCGACTGCGATTCATGAACGTAATGTACTTTATAATCTTTCTGTCGATAGCAGTTCTTCAAGTCATATCCCTAGCATTCTTTCAAAAAGGGTTTTTGCTCTCCAGACAGGTACTAGACAATCATTCACTGCTGAATGACACGATATATGAGGGAGTTCCTGAACTTGCAAACTTCGACAAGGTCGTTGTCATAATTATTGATGCATTGAGATTCGATTTCGTTATACCTGATGAGTCCTCAAATGAATTTTATCATAATAATTTGAAGCTTCCTTATACACTCAGCATGCAAGAACCTGAAAACTCAGTTCTACTGAAATTTATAGCTGATCCTCCTACTACCACTTTGCAGAGGCTGAAAGGGTTAACTACAGGCTCATTACCCACCTTTGGTGATGCTTTCTCAAACTTCAATGGAGAAGTTATTGAAGAAGATAACTTAATTAAACAACTACATCAGAATAATAGATCGATAACCTTTGTTGGTGACGACACTTGGGAAGCTTGTTTTGGGCCATATATACATAACTCTATTCCTTATGATTCCTTAAACGTGTGGGATTTGCACACTGTGGATAATGGGGTCATCGAACATATGATTCCTTTCTTACAGGCCCCAGACAAGAAATGGGACGTTTTAATTGGCCATTTGCTGGGTGTCGACCACTGTGGGCACAGATATGGTCCTAATCATTCTTCAATGAAAGATAAACAAATACAGATGGAGGAATATCTGACTAACGTCGTTGAGTTGTTAGATGAAAAGACTTTGTTAGTGGTTTTAGGTGACCATGGTATGGACAGAACAGGTAATCATGGTGGTGATTCTCAAGAAGAATTAGAAGCTACACTATGGCTATATTCAAAGCAAAAATCTTTCAATCAATTGAAGAATAAATCACATTATGATATAACAAATAATGGGGCAAAATATAGACAAGTTAATCAAATTGATTTAGTTTCAACATTATCCTTACTAATGGGATTGCCTATTCCTTTCAATAATCTAGGTACCCCTATTTATGAAGCCTTCAAAGATGAGCAGACCTTTCAAAAAGCTTCCTTTATTACTTTACAACAGCTGCAAAGGTATAGATCCGCATCTTCCTCACTAAAAGACGACCAAGAGATAAACGCATTGTATGAAAATGTTTCAAATCACTGGGAAACTTCCAAGGATCAATTCGTTGAAAAGTATCAAGAATATCAGCATTTATCATTAGAAAAGTGCAAGGATCTTTGGACTAGATTTGATTTGCTAAGTATCTACATTGGTATCGCCCTATTTGCATTGTCACTGATTATTCTTGTTGTTTATTCGAAACTGATTCCATCTGTTGTTCTCAGCCAACTTTCTGCAGAAATAGTGCCATCCGTTCTAGCCATGGTGTCATTAGTTACTGTCATCTTCATAGCTATTCAGCTGATTTTGAAACCATCCTACCTGAATTTGACTTGGTTTTCCTTGTTAGGTGTTGCTACTGGAATTATTCTTGGCTTTGCCGTCCCAATACTTGACCGTTATTCGCCAGTATGGTTATTCCTTTCATTTATTGATTTGTTCCGTGGATTTTGGACTTTGATTGGGTTTTCCTTTGCGTCCATTCATGCTTTGATTTTTGCATCCAATTCATTCACTATTTGGGAAGAACGTATTCTATCATATTTATTAATCACTTTTGGATTCATCTCTGCACTAAAATCGCTAGAAGCTAAAGACAAGTTGAGCCGTGTTATGGGTATCTACCATTCTGTTACATTCATGATAATCACAAGGCTCGCTTCGCTCATCACGACTTGTCGTGAAGAGCATGGTGATCAATGTACACCCACTTTCGAAATCACATGGTGGAGCATCGCTCTCATCTTCTTCAACTCACAGCTCATGCCATCGATTATTAAAGCATTCTATAACATATCAGGCTCTTATCAAGGTGCTGCAATCTTATGGAACAGATTTTTCAAGGCCATTTTGTTTTTGATCGGTGTTTACTGGGCTTTGGAACACTTCGAGCGTACACAGAGTGAACTTGATCTTGAATTTCTACAGAACATAAGTCTGAAATCGGTCCATTTTACTAAGTTCACTTTAGCAAGAATCATATTTGGTGTTACATTTATTGCTGCCAATATTGGCTGGGGAATTGGTCCACTATGTGTGAAATTAGATATCAAACATACTGAAACATCAACACGAGAGGCATGTATTTTAGGTTATGAGAACGTCTATGGGTCACAATATTTTTTGCTCATTATTAATGTGACTGCTTTAATTTTATTGTTTACTAAACCACTGGGTCAAATTTCAATCTTTTTTTTGATTTACCAAATCTTATCTTTATCTGAGCTAGTTGGCATTTTAGAAATCCGTTCAAACTTGATTTCACCAGTCATTCTAGGTTTACTTGGTGCTTTCCACTTTTTTACCACAGGGCATCAAGCAACTATTCCTTCCATTAACTGGGAGTTGGCTTTCTCCTTAACCGAATCCGTCATTTTCCCTTTTTCCCATTTCCCCATTCTTCTTAACACATTTGGGTCCTTCATTCTTGTCTCTATCTCAGTTTCCTTAATAATATTCTGGAGGATAAAACCTAGCTCCAAACCATTTGCCTTGTTTTCCAAAATAATTGAAAACTGTGGTACTTTGTTAGCTTACCAAAGTTTCGTTACCTTAAGTACCTTGATTTTTGCTACAGTTTTTAGAAGACACTTGATGGTCTGGAAGATCTTTGCTCCAAGATATATGTTTGGAGCTATGGTTCAAATAGTAATGGACTTTGTTTGTGTGTTCGTCACAATAGGATTTGCTTCTGGAGAATTGATTAAGCAGATCAATGATGTATTTGGTTAGTAACGTGATAATGACAGAGATAAGAGCGATACACTAAGTAAAATTTAAATATAAGGAACAGTATAGATATTCATAACATACATAACTCGCATTAATAATAGAGAGCACTAGAGATAATACATTTTTAGTTAAGTAAGAAAAAAAGAGCAAGTCATTTTATTCCATACTATGATCGATTTGGCTCAAAAAATCCTGATCGTCCAGCGTAGAGTGTAGCCCAAATCCAACATCATCAATCATATTAATATCATCATTCCCAAAGGCATTTGGTGCATATGCTATTTGATCTTGACCGTTTGCCGTCGTTGGGATAAAACTATCAGCGAGCACTAAGTCAGGTACGGTAGCTGGTGGAGGAATCTGAACAGTAGCAATGTTGGCAGCATTTTTAGCCTTAGCGAACTCTTGCCAATAATTAGGAGGAGCTTCGGATTTATCAGTTTTCAAACTGTGTATGCTTCTTATAACATAATTTTTCGTTTTCAAAGACTTCCCTGTAAGCCCCACAAAGGTTTTCTCTAGCTCATCATAATTTGCTGGCTCCTGTGTTGCATAAGATTCTGCCAGTTTATCAATAGACTTGTGCAATGTTTTTATTGTGTTTAACTCTTCATTAGTAGTTGTATCTTGTGATAATTCTTGAACTTCTTTCTCGAGCTTCGCAAGCTTCTGCTGCATCAAGCTTAGATTACCGAAATAAATTTCGTCTTTGATTTCATCAATATCTTGCTTGGTTGTATGAACATTTGCAAATGGTTTAGGCTTTATGATGTTATCGGTATGCACCCATTTTTCGGTGATATTCTCCAGCAGCTCTTGATTCAAAAGAAATCTATGCGTGGCTGCGGAACGGAAAGACATCACATCTGCTTCATCATGTAGACCACTCGCTTCGTCTTCCTTCTGTTGTGCTGCGTGGGCAGCCTGAGCAGCCTGAGCAGCTTGTTGTTGTTGGATTTTGTTACGACGTCTAGCAGTTGCCGGTTTGACCATTTTTCTAAACTATTGAGTGAATAAAATGAAGTAAGATTTGTGGTAAGATAAGCGCGGAATTAATAAATAGATGGAAGAAGTGAAAGGACCAGGCGATAGAGCAGTTTCGGTATGTATGTCCAGCTTCTTTTGTTTTGTTTTTCTAGAGACTGTTTTCATCAAAAGTTCGCGAACATATTAGTGCTACACGGAAACCGAAAGCCGGAACAAGGTGAAAAAAACAGATTATGTACTTTTATGGTGGTCTGAGAACTTGGAAGATCAGTCATTAAGCTAAGTCAAGTCCATCTTCTAGTTCCCATGTGTCATCGCAACGTTCACCAGTGCTTGACTGAGATAACGTTCTCGCTTATATTGTGAAGAAGCCTTTTCAAGTCCTGCCTGGAAATGTTTTCTTTAACAATAACCAATTCAATTGGTGTTTTCCCATTGAAGTACTTCATTACTTTGTGAAAAAGAGCAATAATCTCTGGTGACTGTCCTTTGATAACTTTACTTATCCACCTTCTTTCGACAGCTGTTGCTCTTTCGGGGTCCAGCAAAATTGTATCCTCCTCTTCCTCCTCCATAACAGTAACACCTATTCCATTTATCGTTAGCCTGACGTTTGTTGATGAATCGTCTTTTTTATTCAATTCGTCACTCTTTTCCTTGCTCGTATTATCTGTTGAGAGATCTGCAAACTTTTTGCCTTTATCTTTGTCCTTCTTAGTAATGCCTTCTCTTTCTAGATCTTCTTCAACAGCGATCTTAATTCTAGTTTGAACCTTAATCCAAACAAATGTTAGTAACTGAGTAACATAGCCGTACTTCATAAGCCATGCCAAAGCATCGAGGTAGGTGTCTCTATGGTCTTTGCTAGGAATTATGGCAGCATACGGTCTTGGCTTGGAGTTAGATATCAATGATAGAAATGATGGTAATGAAGGTAGTGCTTGAAAATTCTGTTTGAAAGTTTTACTGTCTTGTTGAATGTTCTTCAACGGAGCCATTGGTGAGATTATGAACACGCTTTTGGTATGCAACGGCAGAATTGCCCTTGCTCTTCTCCAGTATATTAAATGTTTTGCAAAGGATGTTAGCTGAGTAAGATCCAATTGATTCAAGGCAGATAGTTTATTCAATGATAACATCGGATGAATTGTTCTAATGAAGGTAGCCAATGGGCTATTGGGCTCTGTTTTAAGGTCGTTTATGATCTTCTCCCGATCATCTAGTAACAATAAAGTCAAATGACCCATATTGTCATCGTCTTCATAATTATCGTCACCCTCAATTATTATTGATGAAAGATATGAGCCTGGAAGGACAGGAGTAGTCTTTGGTAACAATGATTTGAACTGATTCTTGAGGGGTATCTGTAATGAAATGAGCTTATCGTTCACTTCTAAATTTGCGATTTGTGATGTTGAAATTGATTTGAAGCATTGCTCAATCGTACTAGCAAGTGAGGATTCTGAAATTATTTTTGAGTATAACTCATAAAGTGGTAGGTGATCATGATTTTCTTTGACCTTGATGATTTTTCTAGCCTCATTCCAAATATAGTTTGACTTATCCTGCTCATATCTAAAGACTAATGATAATCTGGATACCACAAAATGAAACATTTCGTCAACTCTGTAGTTGTACTCAACAACTGGTGGATTCATCACGAAAACAACATGGAACATAGTCATTGTACTAGAATCATCAGTTTCATTCTTCTCTTCCTTTACAGTGGAATTGCCTTCTTCCTCATTCTCTTTTTCGTCATCACCATCATTGTCCGAATGTTGAGATGATACCTCTTCCTTGATAGAATTACTTCTTGAAGCATTGGTTGATGCATTTGTGGAACGTTTCGATTTAGTTTCTTTCTTCTGCTTATGGGTTCTCCATTCACCGTTCTCATTGACATGGATGGGTAGCCCAACAAATACCAGATCGTCAACGCTGAACTCAAATTTGGTGTTACAAAGCTGCTTTGGAGGATTGACCATTTCAGCTAAGAATTCTGAGTCAAACCCGAATACTTTGCGAAAAGATTGGTGTTGTGCTTCAATATTTTCGCTCGTGTGTATAGAGGTGGAGTGTAGATGATCATTGATGGACGAAACTGAGCTCTTTTTGCTCTGTCTTTGTCGTTGTTTCTGCTTCTCTTTCTCTTCTTTTTTCTTGTCTTGTTCGTCTAACAGGTCCAGCAGTGTCTGTCCAGAAACATATTTGTTTTTTCCCTTGAGCTTGTCACCTATGTCCTCATCTTCATCTGATACACCTGATTCTTCGGAGTCATCTGTATCATCACTTTCTGACTCTTGATGGTTCAATAGATCTGTATCAAGAGCAAATGGAGTTGCTTGGTAGCCGTATTCATTTGGTCTTGGAGGGTAGTGAAACACCAATTGTGGGCCATTATGTGTGGATATTGTCAATAAAATCCCTTGAAGACACGGATTCGGCAGATAAAGACTCATCTTCCGCCCAAACAGAAGTGCGTGATGGGGTTCTTTCTTTGTTGATGTTTCACTTGTTTGTTTTTTGTTTTCCTCTTCATGAACTCGCGAATTTTTTTTGACAATACTAATCACTAATCACTACAAAGTGGCTTGAGAAAGACGGCGAACACTGAAATTAATGGTGAAAATAGTCCATTGAACCTTCTTCAGATGCGATAAAATCTGACCAGGACTTAATATTGCTCTCATTTCCAAAGATTTTGGTGAAAATACTATCGCAATCCGTTTCATGAAACATAGAGTTACCACTTGGGGTACCATTGACTGGATCATTATTCCGACTGTATTTATCTTCAACTTCTGCGATCTTCTGTATGGATAGTCTCAAGATAGCATTAATCTCTGAAATCTCATCAAATGATAAAGTGATTTCCGTAACACCATGAGCGCTGCTCTGGTGGTACTTCGAATAAAACTGATCATTGAAAACACTGTTCATAAAACGTTCAGTTGATACTTGGATCTCCCACGCATAGTAGTATCTAGAGCTCAATGGCTTCACGATTTTTATAAGCAGATGGCACACCTGTTTCATCAAGCCTGTTAGCGTGTTTATTTCTCTGAAAAGGTTTTGATCAACTTTACCTGGTGCCATGTTGATTCTCCAGCCATATTCTATGAATTTGCACTTGACCAAGTACGACATGAGCATCAGCGCAGATCTATGTAACAGTTGCAGTATAGTAGGAATAAAGATCAAATCAGGAGAAGAATCTCCAAAAATCTCATCGCTACTCAGGATTAACTGGTAACATGAAGGTAATACTTCAACAGCACATGTGATAAGTAGTCTTCTAACATAGAAGAACATCGTCTTGAAGTTTCTCTTCTTCTGAAAATGAAGGTAAAGATGAACATATACCGTTATCAATAGAACGTACATAAACATCCATATTTCTATCCCAACTAATCTATGTGTAGGTGATTTAGTTTTAGACTGGTTGTCGGCATCCAACAATTTTGGAAGTGTACCAAATACAGAGACCATTAGAGATTCTGCTCTATTCAGTCTATCAACTATATCTGACACTTTAACGCTATTCGAATTATCCAGTAGTACAACTAGGAAATTTTTCAACTCCCCAATCCAAACTTCCGCCAAAAAAGTGAACTCTGTATCTGTCGTGCCAAAGTTTAAATAAACCTTGGTATCGTAGAAATATGAGATAGTGTTAAAAGGATTGCCAAAGAAATAAACCTCTAGCATATCACTGAAGACCACTGAGTACCATAGTTTTCTTCTTATAAATTTCTCACGCTCCTCCATTTCCATACTTGAAAGAGCATCAGGGTCTCTATTCAGTCCTAATGAGTAGGCCATCTGAACGATTACACCAGTAAATAGCTGTGAATCACCGCCATACAAACCCTCACCGAATTCAGGGCTAAATTTTTGATAAATTTTAATAGTTAATGCGAATTGGAGTATGACCAATGAAGGAATTGCTATCAGGTCGAATTTCTTGAAACACTCTTCTGCCAACTCAATGAATTTTAGATTAATAGGATTCGATAATAATATTTGAAACTCTGGAGCAACCATTAGCTTTTTAAATGCTTTGGCACTATGGGAAATCAAAGAGAGATAACCCAGTCTCATCATTATCAGAGAGATTCCAACATATGCTAGGTCGTCTCTATTGATTAGTTCAATTTTTTCAATTCTTTTCACCGAATCATCATTATAATCAACAAAGATTCTGTCCAAGGCTTTAATGAAATCAATTTCATCAATATATGAGACAAATCCACCCAATTTTTTGAAGAACTCAGTGATAACGAATTTAATGAGGTATTTATCGGGCAGTATCTCCAGGATTCTTTCAATAAGTGGTCTTGACTGGACAGCAGCAAAATATAAGTCAGTGACAGATTGCTTTTTCAGCTGTTTTTTCTCTAAGGCTTTCGCTCTTGTGATGGCGGAGGTCTTTTCATACACATCACTCAACGCTGGTACGATCTGCTTATCCTTTGAGTGGTTTGAGTTCATGAATTCGGTCAACAAGCTCAGCATAGGATCCTTTTTCAAGATGAACGACCATGATAAAGGTCCTCTTAACAGTGATGCTGTTGGTGATAGTTGTGTCGAATTAGAGCTTGCATTAAACGCATTAAACCCATAAACATCGCCAAAAGGTTCCATATCGAATATATTAATGATCTCGTCTGGTAGATCATAGATATTTGCACCCATGTAGTCCAATCTGAGATGACGATATGGAGTTTGGTTTTGTGGTATGTTTTGCCCGTCTTGAGGTAATAGTGGCTGTCCACTCAATATGTTGTAGGGTCTGCTTTCGAATATATGAACTGGATGGTTTGAGCTAGCGGAATCATCAACGGTGTACTGGCATTCAGAGGAGACGCCTCTTCTAACGCAAGATGTACATGGATGCCCACGATCACACTTCACTTTTCTTTCTTTGCATTTTGTGCAAACTCTCACGGGTCTTTTGAGAATTGGTTTTGTGATTCCCAGATGATTTGGCATGGTTGGTGGCTGTCAGATGCGAACAGGATCCAGCTAATAGCGGAGCACTGATATTGATCAAGAGGTTGTTGGATATCGAGTAGATAATTTCTAAGCTGTGCCAGTTGTAGGATGGAAGTATTCAGATTTCAGTCAGTGAGCATCCAAGGAGGTGAACTTTTTTTGCTTAAACTTTTCAGCTTTTGCTTCCAGTTTATTTAACCGGCTCTTTGGCTGTTGATTTTTATGTTGGTTTGGGATGCGACGTCCGCCGTCGGCCGAGAGCAAGAACCGCTCGGTCAGGGAGGTCGGCGGAGGGGTCCAACCGGTACTTTGGAGGGGAATCCGGAAAGCTGCCAGGCAGAGAGGGAGTAGGCAATAACGGCGGGAAGGCTTGAAAGAGTAACACCGACGCCGAAGGGAAAGATGCTCTGCGTACTGGAGAACTGAGATCTACTAAACGGCGTCAAATCCTTGTTATGTATGTTCTTTCTGTTTATTCAATTCTACATCAAGTAGTTTTATTTATTTACGTCTAACGCTTTGGTGGATAGAATGGCCATCCGTATTGTCTGGCATAGTCAACTCTCACACCAAGCTGGTCTGCAAACTTCAAGGCCAAACCTGAGTCTTTCAAGAATTCACGGCCATTGAGAACAATATCAGCAGAACCTTCTTCTACAACCTTATTGGCTAAGATACCGTCCTCTAGTCTTCCAACCGTTGCAATAGCCAGCTTGTCGCCCACATGTTCCTTGACAGCTTTAGCGAGAGGAACTTGGAAACCAGCAGTATTCTTACGTCTATCTTGTTTGGCATTATTACCACCGCTGGAAATATCTAGAACATCAACTTTGTGTTTGATCAATTCATCAGACAACTTGATAGAATCTTCAATTGTCCAGCCTTCATCATCGATGCCTTCTAGTAATTCAGACCCTGAAATGCGGACAAATAATGGGTGGTCATCGTCGACAACAGCATCAATAATCTCCAATAAGAATCTAATTCTATTTTCAAATGAGCCTCCGTACTTATCTGTTCTCTTGTTGGAAGTTGAAGATAAGAAACTAGACACTAGATAACCATGAGCACCATGAATTTCAATGAAATCAAATCCCGATATATCGTAAGCTCTTCTTGTAGCTTTTTTAAACTCATCAACAATGGATTCAATATCTGGTATGCTCAATTCTTGTGGTGTTGCGTAGAGATCTTCCTGGAAAGAAATCGCACTTGGTGCAACTATACGTCCCGGAACATCGCTCCAACCATGGTATTTCTGGCCAATACCTTTACTTAAAGCGTTGTAAGGAGGTGTTCCACTAGCTTTTCTACCGCCATGTCCCAGTTGAATACCGATCTTGGAGCCTTGGGAATGGACGAATTGTACAATCTCCTTCAACTTTAGGGCTTGTTGATCAGTGTAGATACCCAGATCTTCAGGCGATAAACGACCTTCCGGGGAAACAGCACTTGCTTCAACGATGATGAGACCAGCACCTCTCAAGGCAAACGATCCATAATGCACCAGATGGAAAGGGGTGACTTCTCCAATGTGTTCGCCTTCATGAGCTGCAGAATAGGTGCACATAGGAGAAACCCCTATGCGGTTAGAGAACAATGTGTTCTTAATGGTGAACGGGGAGAACAGTTTAGGAATGCGTATCCCATCAGGTTGTGGATCATGTGCTTTTCCAACAGGAGACAAAACGTCAGGTAAGAAGTAAGGAACAGCAGAAGAGGGATTAACCTGGAGATAATCGGTGTCAGATGTCATGGTGTTTTTTAGGCGGAATTGAGTGCCTTGCTAAACGGAGGAGTTGCTGAAAGCAAAGTAGAAAGCCCTATTCTTATATAGACAAAGAGAGAGAGAGTTGATTACAAATGAGCCCTTCCGAGGAAGAAGAGTTGTTGATATTATTCCCTGGGTACATAGGACTTACTGCTCAGAGAGAGACCCTCCACGGTCGATTTGTAAGCACTCAGCAATACCAAACAGATTCTTCCCACTTCTTCCCTCTTCTTTTCCCTCGGTCGCGGGTTGCACCCAAACGCTGCTCTTTTCTTTTTGTCGCAGAGGTCAGCTGCCTTTGCTGCAACAATCTCCAGATTCTCAGATTCCCACACCACCAGCGAAAAATATCACGCGAATGCCATGCCAGCAATACTCAAAAAGTGGTCTTCCTGGATCAAACGCTTCTCCTCCCTTCCACTGCCACACAGAAAATTATGTATAAATAGAAGTACTTTTCCTGGGTTTGCTGAACAGATGATCTCCTCTTCTTCTTTCCTTTCTCTATCATTAAGTTACTTCAACTTATATTACAAACAACTACACTACAAACAACAACTACTACTACTACACTATCATGGGTAAGAAAGATAAGCAAATCAAAAAAAGAGTAAGACAAACAGGTCAAATTCAAGAATTTGAAGATTTGGAAACATTCGAACAATTCCTAAAAGATGAAAAGGAAGACAATGAGTTCTCCAACGCCCATGCTCATATCAGCTATATCCCACCATTTGTGATGGCTGCCTCCCATAACGATGTCGAAAAGATAAAGTCTTCTCAGAATAGAAAGAATAAGAAATTCGTGAGACATCTTCATCAACATGTTGAAAAACATTTGCTACCTGAAATCAAGGCTAGTTCTGGTTTAGATTTGAATTTGAAGTCCACTGAAACCGTTGAAGACTTCGATACCATCACTTGGAAGTATGTGGATGAAACCAACCATGGTTTAGATGATGAACTGGGTAATTTCAAAGTCCAAGTTAGTGTCAAATGTAACTCTGATGGTGCTGCTATTGATGTCCATTACGATACAATTCCAATTGAAACTGAAGTAGAAGCTTGAGCATAAATATTCTCCTACTGTTAATTCTGTTATTGATTAAATGATTTTGATTTTTTCATTGAACGTTTTGCTGCTTCGGAGGTATCTACACCACACCTTTATATCTATTTTTTTAAATATCTTTACGATGACAATGATTGCCATGCTTGATGAATTGAATGTTTTATGAATAATGTTTTACCTCAATTGTAGATATCCTATAATCTGATCGATGTTCAAACTTGTACATTAGGCAGAACTGCTTCAAACCATGAAGTACTTTAAATTTTGTGACAAAAGGGTGTCATCACAAGCTCCCCTCCATTTTTCACACCCCTCCAAAATTTAAATTCTGCTCAAAAGCTAGTTAATAAACTCATTGAACTCCTTCACTATATCCCTATTTGAAACAAGATCTCTATATGAACCCAACAAAAAGCAAAGAGCAGCATCAGCTCCAGTTAATAACTGGATTTTTAAGATCAAAAAATTATGAGCGGTACGGGAATCGAACCCGTGCCTAGTGCTTGGAAGGCACTTATTCTACCACTGAACTAACCGCCCTGTTTTTAGTCGTTTTTGGTATCGTAGTTTATAAGAAGCGCACATACCAAGCAACTAGGTTCTATTCCCTGTTCTTTACCAAATAAATAAAGAAACACTTGAGCTTCATTATAACCAGTAATTGATTAAAATTATATAGCTGATATATAGAACATGAATTAACATGAAAAAAAAATCAATACGGCCTTCATGAGGTCTTCTAAGTTTCCCTTCATGTCTAATTTATATATCAGATTGATCTAATCCTGTTGTCTACCCAGACATCATGTAATTCGATTCTTGGCTAAAACATTATATTGCAGGAAGGAAGGTCTTTTCTTGAAGATCTGAAGTTCTTTCTGTCCCTTTGATTTCTGACTGATATCAACTTTTTTCCTCTCCAGAAAAAGTGCAATCAAATGTAGTGAAAATAAAAAGCACTATACTAAAAAGCACCAAAAAGAACACTTCTACAGACATTTAACACCCCTTTGAAAAGTTAATCAAGTATTTGAAGTTAGGAATGCTCTAAAGTTCTCAAGAAATCTTCCATTTATCGCATTTCTAGAAACATCTGATTACTTTCAAACTTGACAGTAAAATTGCGAATTTCAATTTCTGAATTTTTGTGCCAAATCTTCAATTCTCAAAGTGTTTTTTTGAACTGACAGACACTTCAGAAAATCATAATGTGTCTTCTTCAGAAGGGGGCCTCACGCGGTAAGAGAGTAGTAATGTAAGAAGAAGAAAATAGGTGTGACTACATGCGTACAAATCGAGCATCTTAAATGGTTAAATGGTCAAAAAGAGAAGATAGTCGTGCTTGTTCAGAAAGAAAATTGGGCTATCAATCACACTATCTAGGTAGCGATGATTTCATTGATGACCTTCGCAGCCTTCAGAACCTCCTCGTCTGAATAACGTCTACCAGCCAAAGTCAATCCAACGGCATGCCCAACCAGGTTTAAATGATTGACATAACCGTGAATTCTAGCTCAAAATACTAATATTAGACTAGACGTTAACATTCTTTTTTTTTGGCTGAAGTAACTTCACGAGCCTCTTTAACTTTGAATTATCTATCTTCTAGAGCTCTTATTTGAAACATCCAGCCATGAATGGAACGGCCACTTTGATTCTTCCTGCAATATAATGTTTTAGGCAAGAATCACCCTAACGCCTTTGGACCTGCAACATACGATACTCCAGATCTTATAAAATTGACAGATCCAGATTACCTACTACTCTACTATGATTATATAAAGGATATCAATTCTTCATACTTGTTATACTATTTAGTTTATAGAAACTATCCTTCCTTTATCATACACATTTGTAAGGGGTGGTCAAAACCCACTGCAGACGATTCTTATAACCGAATATTACTATCGCACAATATATGATTGAAATTGAGCTTTGTTAAACATTTTCGACTGATGATTACTTCTATACCTATAAAATAAGCCATTTATTCAAATCTACAACATCAAGGGGACTTCAGAATGAAGGCTTGTAGCTGCTGTACAGAAGTTGTTGTTTTTTTCAACAGAAAAGTCATATATTAATTTAGTATAAAACGTAGTAGAAAATCTTCAAATATCTCTATATAAAAATAGGTTCATATCATATTCGGTGGCTCACATTCTGAGCTGCTTGTCTCTTGGTGTGTTTTCTTGTAAATAAAAATGAGGAAAGAGTATCAATGTTGAGTATACTCTTAAGCTAGACAAAACCAGGTTTTCAAAAAAATATAATGGATCCTAGGCGGTTCGAACGCCTGCATCTTTCGATATTCGATCTTGAGTCGAACGCCTTAAACCACTCGGCCAAAGATCCTCTTTTTGACGAAAATTTACGCTAAACAGACTTGATACTTATCTACAATAACGAACCATGCTTATGCTTCCAAATTTTCTTAGACAAACCATATGACCTGTTCTTTATTCTGTAGTGATCAAGAATATGATTATTGAAAGCTCCAGTGCCTTCAGTGTCTTCTATATTGATGAGAAACTTTCTGCAACAGGTTCGATTGTCTTGGTTAGTTAATATTTGGAAATTATTGGTTGGTATTATATATCTTCTATAAATATACGGCTAGGTATAAACTCTTAATTATTGTCAAAAGTGCTGTTCCCAACTGGCCACGGTTTTCACAAAAAATACAGTATAAGTGATGCTCAATTCCTTTCAGTCCACTATGTCACAGCTTTGGATGAACATTACCTCATTAACACTTAAAGTTTATGATTTTGTCACTAACAAGTCACATACAAGAAGTTTTTGGGATGTCGGATAAACCACCCCAGATTTCTCATTAATGGTCGCCTGAACACCGTTATCGTAGTTGTTCCATGAGACATAACAGTTCTCAGCATATTAGGTTCCTCTACGATTAAGTATCAAAGCTCGTTGCAATAGGGAGATATTGTTCCGTTATTTAAAGTAGATACATGCGTCAAACGTCAAGTCACAAACGACAGTTGAACAATGTAGATAAGCAACCATCAGAATCAAAGGAATGATCGCCCCTTGATGATACTGTACTTATCAGTTAGCACTTGCCATTTTCGTTGTTGTTCACCTATACTGGAAAAGATCCATCCAACGACAGCTGGAAGATTCTGACCCATTTTACAACCATTTTACAACAACGAGTCATCTCCAACAATTTAGTCTCACCCGCATTTTTCAACACATGTAGTTTGCACCCTGAAAATGTAGTTGGGAACGGGTAAACTCTCCCCAAGAATAGGAACACCAAGGTATTATTTAGTTGCTCCTTTGAGTCCAGATAGAAAAAAGGTCTGCGGAACAATGTTAAAACGAAGCGGAGTAAGCTCTTAGCCTCTTAGACCTTTTAGTAGGTGATTCCGCACAGCCAGTAGGAGGAGTAGTCACCCTTCGGCAGATGTATTTCTTTGTTTGGTTGCCTCAGACTTGAGACCGAACTGTATAGAGCCTAGTCCTGGATGTTTGAATCCGGGGGGAGTGAGTGTATGTACGTCTCTTTTTGCGTAGTTATTCCGTGATGATTCGAAAACCACAGAGTCCTTGCACCTGATTGGCTCAAAGTGCCGCCATTCTGTTAGCCTTGGTATGCAGCCAGACTCCCAATCGACGGCAAATAGCCTATTATACCTGAAACGGCAAAGCACCTGCCTAAGTGGGAGTTTTCTCCATGGGTTTCCCCCACAGATGAGCCGTAGCATGCGTCCCCGCCGATCGCGTCCAGCTCGCCGGCCGTGGAAGGGACTCAGTACAGAGCTTGTTTGGTCAGTCGTCGCCAGTCGCTGTTTTACTTTTTCTATTTTCTTATAAGAAGAGAGCTTTCGTTTTTACTTCGAGGAGACTGCAAGTTCCCAACAGCTTTTCGTATCCTGATATCCTCGCTGTGTGCACTGCTTGCTTTCATAGTCATTTCCTTCGAACAAGCCATCATACTTTGCAGCACCCCTGATTCATCACTCGTTGTTGTTGTTGTCGGTTTTTGTTCAGATCCCTGGATCCACTCGCTTGACTCTCCTACCGTTTACTTCGCTTCTATTCTTGAGACTGCCACTTCGATGAACTTTTAGAAGATGACGTCTAACCAGAATCAATCTTCAAAAGCTTCCAAAAGATCAAACTCCCGTCCTTGTGACGCCTGTGCCATCAGAAGAGTCCGCTGCGATGTCCAACAGAACGCTGACGGAGTTTGCACGAATTGTAAAACACACCAAGTCCAATGCACAAACATCAGAGTTCGCCATAAATCTGGCCCAAAGAAAATCAAACAAAAGACAAGGGACTCCATCTTTACGCTGATCTCAAATTCAACTGCTGATTCCAATAGAGATGACCCAAACAGTTACTCTGGCCCTCATAAGACTTATACTTTGAACCAATTACTCCCTTTCTTACAGATATACCAAACTTGGTTTTATTGTATTTGGCCAATTTTAAGTGTTGCTCATTTGACCTCGAGAATGAACGCAAAAGTTCAAAGTACCGATGATCCACTGTTGATTGACGATATCACCATGGCCGAGCAATACGCACTGAGTTGTTCCGTGTGTGCTGTTATTTCAAGACATCGCCAGTTCTTGAAATCAGCTGGTGACACTTTGAACTGGGGAAGTTATCCAACTCCCCATGAATTCGCAGAAGAAGCAAGAAGAGTCATGTATGAATACGAACTGAGAGGTTCTGCTACCATGGAGGTTCTGTTAACAAACTATTTCCTTCATACATATTATAGTAATATTCCAAATGGCGCTCAAAAAGGGTTGGTCTATCTACGTGAAGCCATTTCAATTGGACATGTACTCAAATTGCATGATCCAGCAACATATGTTGGTAAAAGTGGTGCTGAAGCTCATAGATTTAGAAAGATATATTTCCAACTACTGGTCACTGAAAGATTTGTTGCTTTTGAATGTGGTATTCCAGTTTTGCTAGAACCAACCATCCCGATTCCGTCACAGGAAGACGAGGAATATCCAGACTTACTACTGGGATTTACAGAACTGGCACAAGTGTTTGCTGTCACAGACAAGGAGTTCTTCCAAGAACTACACACAAAAGTCTTGAATAATAAGAGGAACGAGCACTTCACAATGTCACAGTATTCTAAAATCTCGTTGTTACAAGATTTCATCCAGACACAACCACTCAATGTCAAGAGACAATGGATATATCAATTACAAAAGAAACTAGACCGTAAGATTGAACATGAACAAGTATTGATGGATTCACAAAAAGTGAACATTTTGGTCTCAAAAGTATGGTTCCAAAGTATTGGTTGGTTGATCTCAAGTGAGAATATGTTGATCAATCCTAACAATTCAACCCCTATTGACGACTGTTTCAGTGCATCCTACCCATTGAAAATCACAAATGAGTTTTTGAACGCTACTATTGGACTACCAGATTTCGCATTTGAATCTAATGGGCCAGGTGTGTCGATGAAGCTATTGGAAGTTGTTGATTCGTTGTATTCTTTCACCATGATGACGAATAATGAAGTTGAATCATCATTGGCTTTTGATCAAATGAACACAGTCTTTAACCTGATTGTTAGATTCAAAAATGATATGGAACTACCGCATAATCTGTTCAACAAGATTGGAAATGTGCTAAACTCAAGAAGATCTATGTACATCACTGAGCTATCTTCAAGTCCATCCACTAATGGCTCTGTTGAACTATTAGATGAAGATGATAACAATAATAAAAACAATGACTTGTTATCTTCTCTGGCGCCTATCAATACCTCAACTACTCAACCAATAATTGAAGATCCTATGAGCACATCTGATCTGGTTAGAGATCTCAGTACTTCCAACTTGAGATCTCTGTTGAATATGGAAATCGGAACCCCAAACTCACTCTCAAATGCCCTTACCAATGGCGCTTTTGGCTTCTCACCTTTTGGGCAACAAATGCCTTCTACGTTAAATAGCCCTTTTAATTTCCAAACGGGTACACTCTCCCAGGATATCTGATCAGCTGGGCTGACTTTTTTTTCTTTACTTGGTCGATATCACTTCGTCTGCTGTTTTCTTTTGACCATACTGTCCCAATAATCATGAGCCTTAATGACCAACAACTTGAAGTTGTTTATACGAATGTTTGATGTCCGCTTAATGAATTCCTATAGTTTTATAAATCCTAAAAAGTAAAAGTAATTCATTTAAAGAGTGCATGTAGTCCATGAAACTCATTATATATAAATTTATATTGATTAATCTATTTGACCAAGTAAGCTCTACCTTCATATGGAACTAATTCGTGCTCAGAACCATTTTCAACATTTGAAATGATCAGTTCTAAGTCACCTTCGATCAACGGATCGAATTTCAAAGGATCATCACTGAAATTTAAAACAACATAAACTTTCTTATCACCATTAGTCTTAACATAACTGAAATGTTGTTCGTTTTCAAACTCCAAAACGTCAAAATCTCCATGAACGAAAACATCCTTATGAATGTTTCTGATTTGCAAGGCTTTCTTCCAAAAGGATAAAATTGAGTTTGGATCATTGACTTGGGACTTGACGTTAATTTCTTTATAATTATCATTGACTCTGGTCCAAGGCTCACCAGTAGTGAACCCACCATGAGCGGAGTCATCCCATTGAACCGGAGTTCTAGCATTATCTCTAGCCAATAAGTTTATTACTTCAAACAATTCCTTAGCTTTCTTTTCATCATTTGGATATTTAGATTTGAAAGCATTCCAGTAGTTGATGGTGTTGATATCCTTGTACTCTCCCAAATCCCATGTCTTTGGAACATTACTCATACCGATCTCTTGACCTTGATAGATGAACAGAGTACCAGTCAAAGTTGTTTGTAATAAAGTGATCAATTTAGCCGATCTTTGATGTAAGATCTTGTTTGAGGTGTTACCGAATCTGGTAACAGAACGAGGTTGGTCATGATTTTCGATGAAAACGGTAGACCAAGCATCTGTACCTTTGATGAATTCACTTTGGGTTTGGAATGCTTTCTTCCAATCTGGTAATTTCCAACCTTTGTATCTAAATCTATCCGATGTATCAGAACCAACATCAACAGGATCAAAAACAAACATCATGTTCATCTCTTTTTCTTTGGCGCTAACGTATTTCAGAGCATCTTCTCTTGAACAATGACCAACCTCACCAACGGTCATAACGTCATATTTGGATGAAGTCTTCTCATACATTTCCTTATGAAACTCATGGATTCTGTCGAAGTTATGGGTGTATTTCTCACATGGTTGCCATTCAGAGTCTGGGAAGACAATTGGGGCATCTGGGAATGATTGATGTTTAGAGTATAAACCAGCTGTATCGATTCTGAAACCATCAACACCTTTTCTGTACCAGAAGTTCAAAGCAGATTCATAGATGGCATCTCTCGTCTCTTCATTTTCCCAGTTCAAATCTGGTTGGGTACTAGCAAATAATCTTAGGTAGTACTCATCCGTCAACTCATCATATTCCCAAGCAGAGCCCGAGAAGTAAGACAACCAGTTGTTTGGAGGATGTCTCTTACCTTCAGCATCGATACGAGGTTTTTTCCAGATGTACCAGTTTCTCTTTGGATTGTCAAGGGAGGATCTGGACTCTTTGAACCATTGATGTTCGGAAGAGGAATGGTTGATGACCAAGTCAAAAATGATTTTCATACCTCTTTTGTGAATTTCATCGATCAAGAGATCCATGTCTTCCATCGTTCCGTAGTCTGGGTTGATCTTGTTATAGTTTGAAATATCATAACCCATATCGTCTTGTGGTGATTCGTAGTGAGGAGATAACCAGATGACATTTGCACCTAGTTCTTTGACATGGTCCAGAGTGGACAGGATACCTCCCAAGTCACCAATACCATCGCCATTGGAGTCTTTGTATGAAGCAGGCCAGATTTGGTAGACAACAGAGTCTTTCCACCACGGATAGTTCGAAATTGTCATTCTTTTGTAGAAGTGAGTGTATACACAGTTGATGAAAGAAAGATATTGAAGAGCAACGTGATTTTTGCAGAAAAGCACCTTTTCTTATAAACCTGAAATTCTTGAGATTCGATGGGGAAGGTAGCAAGTTCGTCTGACCCTTTGTCCAGAGTGGATCGGACTAGTCCAGAATCCAGTTATCAGACGGTGATGCAAGCACAAGAGGTCACTTCTACGCAAAGCAGCGTATGTCTCATACATTATTCGCACCCTCGCAAAGACTCTCCAGCTCCATTTTGTATGTACTTTGTTAGTGAAACCCAATCTTAGGCACTTTAAGTTCGTTTATAAACTCGCTGGAATCCTCGCTGAGTTCGCGAATTTGATGTTTTGAAACAAGAAAATACGGAACATCTTGGGGAAGCCACCTGAGAGAGGGTGTTGGCATTTTACATGCCATGCTTAGGTGTGCCTGTGCGTGGAGAGAGAGAAAGTCAGCGCAGGATGGAATGGGTCACTTGTGGGATCACTCAAGTCACCCGTTCTTTCGTGGCCCCTGATCAATGTAGAAACCAGCTACAGCTGAGGTAGACGTGGAGGTAGTATTTGTATGAATTTGCTACAGAATACGTCAATAACATCATAATAGAGACGTGTTGACAAACCCTCTTTGTCACTTCCTCGGAAAAGTCACGGTTTTTCTCGCCTAAGCATTTTTTAGCAGGGCTTCCAAGCACCAAGCACCAAGCACCAAGTTCCATGCTCACGCTGGCTTGCCCAAAGCTGGGGAAAGGCTCACAGATTGATGTCTGAGATCTGCACCAAGTAACACTACAGGGTATTATTATCACACACCTCATAATACTACTCTTGTTGGACGACGGTTTTGGACACGACACACTGGTGTCTTCTCGACCCTCGGCAATCTAATGTTCTTGCTACAACTTGCTGGCTAGTGTGCTCGAGCACAAACCTGTTGGAAGTGTGCCCATCAACACCTCTTACAATAAGATTATTTAGCTCACGCATATCCTGTCAATTCTGCCTATCTAATCAACAAAAGGCTCAAGCAAAACCCTTGCGATTTGCACTATTTACTTTTTGTGGAGAGAAAATGCTCGTTCCCCCCGGAAAATCCTCTTCATGTCCCCAGACGTAATTGCCCACTCCGAAAAAAAGAAACTAATCATCAGTTAAATTCGCCATTTCAAGGGTGATCAAACTGAGTCAAACAGGAATTCCACAACAGTACTGAATATACAGTCACCCAATCTGTTGTTCCACCACACCCCTCTTTCCCTTCCCTGCTCTGGGGTGACTTTGTTACCGACTCTTTTGCTGTTGGGTGGCATCTCGCAAACTGAAAAAGGTACGCCATGCAATGCGCCTAATGGAAGCCATAAGGGCTCATGATCTGGCCAACTTCTGAAACCTTTCTGCTTCTCCAAGATTTGGGACATTTCACACTCAACAGTAGAATAAAATCTTCAAATGACAATATAAATACCATTGCAAATCCTCTTTCCCCATGGCTCTACACACTGGGACATCATTTTATAACCTTTACTACTATTAACAATTAATAAAACTAACCCTTCCTCATCATGACCTCTGAGTTCGTCGAGGATGTCAAGAACCCTTCACAATCAGTCTTCGTTGATGAGGCTTTAACAAAGAAAGGAACAAGAACCACTTCTAATTTTTCCGATACTCAGATTGATGATTATCTAGCAAAGTTCTTGGATATAAATGAGAATGCTAAAAATAATGAACACACTGAAAAGACTATGCCCTTGAAGGAAGGTCTGAAGACGTTCCCAAAGGCTGCTGCTTGGTCTGTTGTACTAAGTGCTGCTATTATCATGGAAGGTTATGATACTAATCTTCTAAACTCTTTCTACTCCTTCACCGGTTTCAATGAACACTATGGTGTTTATTACCCAGAGCTTGGTCAATACCAAGTTCCTGCCAAATGGCAAACTTCTTTGTCCATGGCTGTTAACGTTGGTGAAATCATTGGGTTATATGCCTCTGGTTATATTGCTGATAGATATGGGTATAGAAAAACATTAATCGGTGGGATGATTGCGGTTATTGGATTGATCTTCATCGTATTCTTCAGTCCAAATGTTGAGGTCTTATTGGTTGGTGAAATCTTACTTGGTATCCCTTGGGGTATGTTCCAAACATTGACCGTTTCTTATGCATCTGAAGTTTGTCCTATGGTTTTGAGATTGTACTTGACAACTTTTGTCAATGCTTGTTGGGTTATCGGTCAGCTGATCTCATCCTGTGTCTTGAAAGGTGCTTTGGCATCTTCAAGCAAGAGCGCTTATAGAATCCCATTTGGTATCCAATGGGTTTGGCCTATTCCAATTATCATTGGTATCTATCTTGCCCCAGAATCTCCATGGTGGTTAGTCAAGAAAGGTAGAAATGAAGAAGCTAAGAAATCGATCAAGAGATTGATAACACCTAATGAAACATTACCAGACGTTAGCCTCCTAGCTGAAGCAATGTTTAATAAGATGCAACTAACAATCAAAGAAGAAAAGGTATCTAATGAAGGTGTTTCATTCCGTGACTGTTTCAAAAAGGAAAACTTTAGAAGAACAAGAGTTGCTTCTGTCATCTGGGTTATTCAAAACATCACTGGTTCTGCTCTGATGGGTTACTCAACATATTTCTACACCCAAGCTGGTCTAAGTGAAGGTATGTCTTTCACATTTTCAATCATTCAATATGCTTTAGGTTTGATCGGTACCCTGCTATCATGGGTTCTTTCCAGAAAATTAGGTAGATTTGATATCTATTTTGGAGGGCTTTGTATCAACTTTTGTTTGTTGATCACTGTTGGCGGTCTAGGTTTTGCCAATAGTTCTGGCTCATCATGGGCTGTTGGTACCTTGCTGTTATTGTTTACCTTTGTCTATGATGCCTCTGTTGGTCCAATCACTTACTGTATCGTCAGTGAAATTCCATCTGCTGTTCTGAGAACGAAAACCGTTATCATTGCACGTAACTTCTACAACGTTGCTGGTGTTGTTGTTGCTGTTATCACTCCATACATGCTGAACCCTACAGCCTGGAACTGGAAGGCTAAGACTGGGTTATTCTGGGCCGGTTTTGCGCTTGCTGCCATCATCTGGAGTTGGTTCGAGTTTCCAGAAACTAAAGGTAAGACTTATGCTGAGTTGGATGTCTTGTTTAGGGATGGTGTTTCTGCAAGAAAGTTTAAGACCACCGAAGTTGAGACATTCAACACTCAACAGCTGATTGATAAGATAGGCGAAGATGGTATCAAAGATTTGGTCAACGCAAACCTCGATACCATTGAAGAACAAGTTGAGAGCGACACTAATAGCCAATTTAATGAAAAGGTTCACTCAAGAGTTTGATACTTTAGAATTACTGCAATATTTAAGTTTAGAGCCCTTATTTGATTAGTTTATTTGTTCCTCTTCTTTTGTGTTATATATATAGAAGGGAGTTTTATCAGCACTAATGATTTTATGTGATTTTCCATCAATAGAAGTAGAAGCGTATGTGATGTAGTAAGCTACTACGGAGGTATTACGGGTAACGTTATCTATTCACACCACTAATCTAGGATCCGCACCTCTGACAAGTCTTTCTCTCAGCTCGTTATCCCATGCAAATAGGTATAACCCTTTTACTCCACGTGTTAACAGAACATTCAACGAGTTCAAAATGATCTTCTCCCTAACGTGATTGACATCAAAGATGTTCTTTTTCTTGGTGAACCCAGCGTAGTCATCATAAAACTCGGCTTTAATCTTCAAGCAGTCATTAACAGCATCGTACCCAATAGACCTACCCAGGATTATACCAGCATAATTCAAGTCAAAGCCTTGAATCGTATAAACAGAACCAACTTCTTCAATAGTGTCATCTCTTTCACTCCATGGCGTTGTTATAGATGGTAAATATCTATCCCAGCGTAACTTGAAGTCATCAGATTGGGAAGTGACGAAATAATCTTTACCATCTAGTCTATATGGGAAATCATAAGTCGCTAAGATCCTCGACTGACCTACCTCTTTATTCTTTTGTTTGATATGCTCATACATAGTAGAGCAATTATTGAAAATTCTGAACTCAAACTGGTTCGAATCCAGATCTTCAACTGGTAAACTTAAGATCTTCTTTGTAGTTGTGATTTCTTTAATCCAGTTCAAACAGTCCGGTTGTGCTACAACTCGGAACTGTTTTGTTAAGTTGAAAGTTTCAAAATCGTATAAGAAGCCCTCATTCAAGAAATCACTTAGTGAAGCACCGTTATTTGACTTATCAAAACTCCAAAAGGAGCCCATCCTTAATGATTGCTTGTCGTCGAAGACTAAGATTACAACTTTTGCTAGTTTAAGCAGCTCCTCTAGATGGTTATTCTGATGGAATTTCTTGAAGGAGTCCTTTGAAGTCGCCAAAAGATGTGCTTCATCAATGATCAAAACATCAACAGATTTTTCAGTGTTCTGAGTATACTTATTGATCAATGATGTTGGCCTTTCCAGATCAGATTTGTTTATGAAGGGAAATTGCTTTGAGATTTGATGATAAAGTTTCAACATTTCTGGATGGTTGACAACAAGATAGTTCTTAGTCCCACTCAGTGTTTGATCTTGTGTAGTTCTTGACAGCTTTTGAATCTCATTGAAGATTGCATTTAAGATCACGCTCTTACCAGTACCTGCATCACCATTTATAATGAAGACCGATGGTCTATTTGTGTGGTTATTCAATAGATTATGGCTGATAAAGCTCAATATTTTATTTCTCAAGAATATCTGCTCACCAGAAAGGTCGATGCTTGATATCTTCTTGGCTGCATTACTAAACTGCTTATTAGCTTGACTGTTGTTTGTTACTTTCTTTGATCTTGTGAACCCGTTGGTTTGAGCAGACGATGTTCTCTTGCACATTTGGGAAATATTATGCGCACTACCCTTTTTGAGCATCACAGACGACCTCGTGAGGAGCTAACAGCACTCACTTCCATTTTTTATTCATACGACGAAGAAAAGTTTTTCTGAGTATGGTGGTTACCCAAAAACTCATAGCTGCTGGCCTAAAGTCCGTATCCCATCCGGATAAATAAAAAAGCAAAAACAATGGGTAATTTTGAATTTTATACTCACGTGATATATCACATGACAACAGCACATGATGCAGCAAAAAAACAGAAAAAACACAGCCCTTCGACGAGCTCTTCTACTGAGTTTCTAGTAGTGATCTTTTTGTACAAGATAAGAAGCTCGTTAGCACCAAAAGTGGCGGGAGAGCGTGTTTGCTGGTCAGTCTCTCGGATGCCCAGCATGTGTCCTGCGACTAGCTATACCAGTCACGTGCAAAGTGCGCTTTGAGCACCCGAAAAGAAGAAAACAAAACAAAAGAAAAGAGAAAAGAAAAGAAACGGGCAGTACCTGATTACATAAGCAAGAATCCTGTATTTATTTTTCTCCTATTTTTACAAAGTCCATCAACAAACAAATTCTCAGGCATTTTCAAAGAGTTTGGCAGCTTCCGAGTCGTGACAACAACACTATTTTTGACCATTAACCGCGTATTTTGAAGACCTCAAGAAGCGTGTTGCTATGAAAAGGGAAATCCAGTTCTTAATCGGAGCCCATCTACTGATAGTGGGGATTATAGTATTCAATGTATTTGACTTGATAACGCTTCTCTATGACGACTCTTTCCAGGACCAACTGCTGGATATAGACCTGAACCCTCCGGCAGATTACCCTAAACCTCCTCAGATCATCCCCAAAATCATTCACCAGACGTATAAAACCACAAACATACCGGAGAAATGGCAATCGTCACAGAAGGCTTGTATTGATTTACACCCAGACTACCAGTATATTTTATGGACAGACGATATGGCAAGAGATTTTATCAGTGAGGAGTATCCTTGGTTCCTGGAAACGTTTGACAGTTACAAGTACAACATTGAAAGGGCTGATGTCATCAGATATTTCGCTCTGATTCATTACGGTGGTATTTATATCGATTTAGATGTTTCGTGTGAAAGAAAACTGGATCCTTTATTGACTGTTCCAGCCTTTGTTAGAAAAACCATCCCAACAGGTATTTCTAATGACGTTATGGGTTCTGTTCCCAAACATCCCTTCTTTTTGAAAGTTGTTGATAATCTGCAGAAGTACGATTGGAATTATTTTGTTCCATACATCACCATCATGTATTCTACAGGTCCTCTGTTTTTAAGTGTCATTTGGAAAAGATACAGAAGATGGATAACCATTCCAAACTCTGGCGTCGTCAGAATAATGTTCCCAGAAGATTATAAGAAGCATACTAGATCTTTTTTCTCGATTTTAGAAGGGTCCTCATGGCATTTAGGTGATGCTAAATTCATTAAAAGTATGGGTGATCATATTTTGTTAGCTGTTCTTGGTGGATTTGCCTTAGCTGCCATCTTGCTATATGGAGAATATAGATTATACCTATGGCTGGTTAACGGGTCCTATAAAAGCTGTTTTGTTGCTAAATTGTGGAATAGATATGTTAAGAAAAGTCATTTGAAAAGAAATAGAAAAAACTCAAACTTAGAAAACTACGAACTAATGACTAGAGAACCTGTTGAAGCCTAAAATAGATGCCATGCATCTTGATAGAAGGCAGCAGAAGAAATACATTTTTTGCATACATTGATTACAGGGCAAATACATTTTCATGACCTTTTTTTATTTTTTTATTTCCCTATTCCTCCCTCTTGCTTGGAAGGTTTTGATATCTCAACTGTTACAACTTATATAATACTTGCGCATTTACGTACCAATTTATTTGATTTGATTACTGTTTTACAGTGATATGGTGATTCCATTTTCACTTTTTTTTTTTGGTTTTGCTTTTTATATCTTTGTCATCTGTGTTCTAGTTCTTTATGATGGATAGTTTAATTAACACTGTTATATGTTTGTTTAACTGTTACCAGACCTGTAGTCCGCTAATATGCTATCAGATTATTTGCTCAAACAAATGTCTACTGTTCACTTAATTGGCAAATCAAAAAGTATATTCACATTAACTTAAAAAACACATCAAAAAATCATAACAAAACAAAATAAACAAGTATAAGGAGTATATATAAAAAGTCTTTTATTTAATTTAAGATAAATTAGCAATACCACCAGAGATTGATAACCAAGAATCAACAGTCGAACTGGATAAACTTGAGCCAAAGTTGGTACTGTCATCTAGCAAGGAGATTTGGATAGAACCATCGGATGAAAAGATAACAGCAGCTTTCAAAGATGAGTCAGTTGGTCTTTTGAAATAGTCTTGAGAACCACCACCACCAGTAGAAGTACCATCGTTACCTTGACCATCGTGGATGTGGGAGATTAATCTTTCGTCACCTTTACTTAGGATTTCGAATAAATCTAATTCACCACAACCAGTTGACCAACATGAACAAGAAGCAGAACCGTATTGTAAAGTTCTTGGGACCTTAGCGTTCAATAACCAGATAGCTGGCATATCTGGGTTGGAAGCTGAAGAAGAAGAAGTATCATGAGGCATTTCAAATTCAAAAACAAAGATCTTTTCAGAACCACCAAAACCATGGTACGCTGGGATATCATTTCTGTAGTAACCACATCCATCAGAGCCATCGCTACATGAAGAACCAGAGAAGATAACGTACTCTTTATCAGAGCCTATAGTAACTTCGTTTAAGGCAACAGGAGATGAAGAAGCATCAACACCGTTAGCAGCAGCGTAGGATAAAGAGTTACCAAAACATGATGACCAGATACCAGAGCTAGTGACACCACCTAAGGTGTTTAGGAAAGTAAGGTTGTCAACGGAACCTGGAGTATAGTAGGAAGCTCTGGTCCAAGCACCTGGAGCACCTGGGGAGGAAGTTGAGGTAGCAGAGGCACCTGAGGAGGTTGAAGAGGTCGAGGAAGATGTGGATGAAGAAGGAACAATAGTGTTCACTGATGATAATAAAGTGGTAGTTTGACCAACTGAGGTGGTAACATCAGAAGTTGTTGGAGAAGTACCAGCAGCAGCGGTTGAAGTAGCTTTACCAGAGGTGGTGGTAGGAGCACCAGAAGCGGTGACCACTTTACCGTTAGAATCAACATAGACGGTTTGAGTGATTTCAACAACTTCAGTAGCAGCTTCTCTTTTGTGAGCATGATGGATGTGTTTAACTTGTTCACATTCCGCATCTCTCTTCTGTTTGGTGGATGAGGAAGAAGATGGGTAGTAAACACCAAATTGTAATAACTTGACTGGACCTCTGAAGTGGACTGACAGTTCTTCGTCTAATGGGGAGTTTGTTCCTGAGAAAGAGACTGGTTGTTGGGTACATTGACATGTGGATTCATCCATGTGTGTAACGTCAGAGTAATGACCTGAGTAGCCAACATTCTGGTAACGAACAGCAGAGACAGGAGAACAGTAGTAATTACCACCTTCCAAGGAGCAGGAGGCAGCGACCAAAGAAGCAAGGACTGATGATAAAACCGCAGTAGATAATCTCATTATTCAAATCTTTCCAAGTTGAAATTTTAGTTGCTATATTTATTTGTTTTGACTTTGATGCTACCGGTTGAATTCTTTAGCGCAAAAGTGTATCAACTGTACTGGTTCAAAAATGAGTGAAAAGTACTGGTAATAAATGAAAGTAAGGAGAGGAAAACAGTGGGCTTTCTATATGAAAAAGGAATGACTGAAGCTTGTTTTTATTTCCAAAGAGGAGGTGAAGATTTGTGAAAGGAACTCTTTTTTGGATTTCTTGTGAACACCGAGAAATTTGAAGATTTCGTGTTTTTTATAACGAAACAGAATTCCGAAGGGGGGCGGATCACACTAATTTAGACTTTGTTTTGTGTATGTTTTCCCGCAGATGTTTGCATTTGTTTACATTTCGTGCGGACTCTGAGACACAGGCACGCTTTCCCCATTAGGTTAAACAAAATACATTACGCCATTACCCGGGTGCTCAAACTTGGTAAGTACCACACAGTTACTCAATGTTAGTACTTGGTTATGCGGCATCTAACATGTTCTTCCAAGCCAGTTGCTCGTGTTACAAAATGGTTCAGCTGTCCGAAACGGGCAAAAACCAAAAGAACTCAGAAAAAGGCTGGTGGAAAATGCCCAAAACGAGAGCGAGAAGAGAGAGAGAGCTTCATGAGACAGGTGGGCTATTAACCAGATGGGTGCTTTGGGGGCATGGCAAGCGAATAGTAGGCCAAATATCGTATCACATTTCGTTTGTTTCTTTTAGTTCGTACGTCAAATCAGAGAAAGAGTCTTTTGAAATTGCAAAAGGCTTAGGTTAGACCTTTCTAATCAAGAAAAGTCCAGGTATCCACTTAGTTTTTAAGTATCTATTGACCCATAAGCCCAATCTACTCATGGATCGGTTCTGTTATTTGAAAGGGAGTAACGTATTCACTAGGATAGTTTGAACTTCGGATTGGAAGAAAGAGACAGGACCAATATGTTTCAGTTTGATAGTTTTTAGGAAGAGATTGCGTTTCAAATGTATCAAATTTGGTGCTACATACACTCCACACAAAATAAGACATAGCATATATCACATTTTTAGATACCCGTTCAATCAGCTATGCCCCTAATACTCTCGTGTTTGAAGCTATGTGTATATAAAACTACCTATTCCGCGTCAAAAGTTGATACACATACCAGTATTGATAATTAGTATCTTCATCTCACAAAGCTCAAGCTTATTGATTTCAATATTACTAACTATATAGAAAACAAGGAAAACCTTATTTACCTGGGGAGTACTATAGTATACGCCCAGTCTTAATCATCTACAAAGCAAGTGTGATTAATCAAGTGTGACAACAAGCTCAGAGTTGTTGCGCCTAGAATCACATATGTGTGCTCAAGTATGTTCATCGTGCTCACGCTGGATCAAGCCTTGACCAAACTGATAGAGGACTCTTTTCTTTTTAGTGAACTCGACCAGTGCACCATTTCAAAAAGTGTATGAAGTCGTAGTTTCTTTTCCTGCTCAAAAAAACGTTACATTTTTCACTTCGGAAGTGGTTTGAAGCATGTAATTTAGACGAAATAAGTAATACTCTGAAGTGGGATAAGAAGCGGAAAATGGTGAAATGACAACACTCAAGCATTTTCAAGAAGTGTTCACTCGATCTAGAACAATAACAGGGTTTGAATGTGTGTAAACTTTTCTCTAATATGAGTTTACTATCGTAACCAAGAGTGCTGTATATAGTGGTATTGGGTTCTTGGGTGAAAATGCAAGTGTTAGTTTATCGAATCAGATTGACTATTTGAGCGACAGGGTATTTATCATCAACAGAAGTGTTAAATTGGATGAACTCACTCGGTTAACTTCCACCTAAATGTTTGTTGAAAAGTAAGTCACTAGAAAGAAATAGACAAGTTCTTCCAAACACGGATCAACTCTTTTTACGCTAATCTTCGGTGATCAGAGCGATGCCCAAATGGAGAAGAAGTACTTTAAAGAGATTCAATATCCGTTGAAGCTTAAGGGCTAGAACAACCTAGAACAAACTCTATTCTCTAGCAAAGTGGGCGAACCAAGAGGTTTCAAATCACCTCCGTTCTTGAACTGAACGAACTGTGAGGTTTTTTGGAGGTTTTTAGTTTTTGTCATCGGAGCAGTGTGCAGATTGGTACACCAACCTACACAACGGTTTTTAACGGTTTTACATCGAAGGTTTTAGGAGCTCAAGAAGCGACTTATGACCCGTTATACTTTTGTCAATGTTCAACGCATAGTGGACATGTCACCCGTATTCCTTTTTGATGTTATTCAAGAACACGCAGCGATGTGAGAGAGAACTCAGTTAAACTCGTCAATGATTCAAGCAACTACCAATTGTTTGCTAAACAATCTATCATAAATCATGAACTGTAGTACTTTGGTGCAGACTTTGGTGCAGAGTACTACACTAAAAAAACTTATAGTACTGACATGAGCAGAAGCTGCTCTTGAAGTTTCTTGAAATCTGATCTTGATACAGTTTTCACTCATACCCCCACTGCATGTGTAACTTCTTCATATATTTAGCTTTTGTAACTCTTGATGTTGCGTTTCATATATTATCATAATATTAGTAGCCAAAAGCATCAGATTGAATTC
Source organism: Wickerhamomyces quercuum (assembly GCA_030556525.1). NCBI lineage: Eukaryota > Fungi > Ascomycota > Saccharomycetes > Phaffomycetales > Wickerhamomycetaceae > Wickerhamomyces > Wickerhamomyces quercuum. The sequence goes on from JAKTUE010000004.1 coordinate 415,109, forward strand.
TTTAACTTACATCTCTTTCCTTCCAGCTGACTGATGTTCATTCATGTTCTATATATCAATAATTTTGATTGCCGCTCTCACCCATGTTTCCAAATTTGTACGCAGTATTGCAAGCAGGTCAAAAGAACAAGTACAAATAGAGCGCCTTGGCGCAGTGGAAGCGCGCAGGGCTCATAACCCTGATGTCCTCGGATCGAAACCGAGAGGCGCTATTTGTTTTTTTACAATTGTTTTTCTTCTGCAATCGATCTATTCTTTTATTTGGTTAACCTTCTGTTATTTCCGCTTCATATATATCTGCTTATGCTTCCGCTTGCTGATATATAACTACTTTTTGTTGATTTTTAGTGCCACCTCTTTTTTTGTTTTTTTTCCCGCGAATTTCTGTTGTTGGTGCTGAGAAGGTGAATTTTTCTGATTGAAAGGTCCACGTAGTCGATTCTTTGTACTCTTTCGACGTTTAATCGCTGATTAAGAGTCTTTAACCTCCATTTTTTTTATATTACAATGGTATGATATCTGTTTTAAGGGTTGGTCTCCTTGACTTTGCGTGTGATTGCTGTAATTACGCGGTTTTCTGCGGGGCTTAATTTGAATATCTTTTTCAGTGTCAATCTTGGAACACGTATAACTTCACTGTGAGACTAAAGATCATCCATCGAATTTACGACTAACAAACTCGTCAAAGGCCATCCAAACACCAAAGCAACGTATTGCCAATGAGAAACATTACAAAAAACATGTGAACCAGATGGGAAAACCAAAATCTGCTCCAAAGAAAGAATTGCCTATCTCCAAAGGTTGGTTCTTTGTGCTTGCTTTCTTGATTGCTGGTGGTGCTGTTCTGGAAATTTTGCGTATCTTCTTCTGAAGAGCTGGTAGAGTTGGTTACTGGTTAACTATAAGCAGGGGAGGAGAACATGGTGCAAAAAAAAAGCTGCAGTAGAGAGCGAATGGTAGAACATGTATTTATCGTTTCTTATTTTACAGTAATTAATATGACTTGACGTGCTTTGTGATAGACTTGATTTTTGACGTAGTTCTGAGGAAAGGTAGCAGACAGGAAAGGAGAGTAGTGGCACTGACAGACTTCATGATCTGCCCTCTATGCTTCCCTATCACTCACTCGATACAACTCCTTCTGCAGAAACTTCGTGTTTCCTTCTCTCTTCCCCCACCAATGGATTTCGCGAACTGTTGATGTTTTCTCCAAAAAGTGTAAACGAATTTTAAGGAGACACTGAAAGGAAAACAGTCCCAACTACGAACTCACTCTGGGAAGATGGCATCTTTGCTTAAGAATAGAACCGTATTTAGACAGATCAGGCTGCAATCCACCCAGGTGCTAAATAGCGATGTAAACATCACAAGAACTGGTGAAGTTAAGATTGCAACAGGTATAAATGGGCGTTCTTCAAGAACCGGTTATACAGCAACTGTCTTTGGCGCCTCGGGGTTTTTAGGTCGTTATTTGACTTCAAAATTGGCTAAAAATGGAACACTTACCGTTGTTCCCTTTAGAGACCCAATCAAATCCAGATTATTGAAAGTTCCAGGTGATTTAGGTGTTGTCAATTTTGTTGATTTTGATTTAAGAAACTTAGACTCCATCAATGAAGCTGTTAGAGCTTCTGACATTGTCTATAATTTGATTGGAGCCGATTATAACACCAAGAATTTCTCAATGGCTGATGTAAATATCGAAGGTTCGAGAAGAATAGCTCAAGCTGTTGCCGATAATAACATCCCAAGATTCATTCAAGTCAGTTCGTACAACGCTTCACCTGATTCATCGTCTATCTTTTATGCTACAAAGGCACTAGGTGAGGAAGCCGTGAAAGAAATTTATCCGGATGTCACTATCGTAAGACCAGGTTTGCTCTATGGTGATGAGGATAAGTTTTTGAACAATTTGGCAAACACCTTAAGATTTTGGTCTGTTAACCACATGAAGGAAACAGTACTTCCAATACATGTTTTGGATGTGGCAGCAGCTTTGGAAAAAATAGGTTACGATGACTCGACAGTAGGTGAAACATATGAATTAAGTGGTCCTGAAAGATTCAGTGTTGAGGAAATTCGAGAACTGATTAAACCCGTCACCAAGAGACATTACACCAATGTTAACGTCCCAAAGAGGGTTGCACTTGAATATGCTAAGTTTTTACAAAGGTTTTGGTGGGAGATGGTCAATCCTGATCAGATTGAACGTCAATTCATTGATCAGGTTATTGATCCTAACGCCAAAACCTTCCGTGATTTGGGTATTGAACCTGCAAAACTGCAAGATTTGGTCTACAAGTACACTCGTAAATATAGATCACAGGTTCATGCACAAGATTTACCACCTGATTCTAAAGAGTTAAAGGTTATTAAGCCATTCTTCAAGATTGATCATTGAGCAAGTCTGGTTGGTCTCATCTATTTATTCAACTTATTTATTAACCATATTTTATTTATTTATTATCTATTTATCGATATTTTTATTCATTTCAATACAACTATTTATTCATACTATGAAACTCTTATCTAACAACAGTAGATTGCACAACTCATTGCCTTTCTGTGTTCTGCTCAAATGCACACTTCTTGACAAAAAAAAAATATATTGCGAACTTCACCATTAACAACAATAATCTAAACAAAATATCAGGGAATTAGAAATGTCCAGTCTAGAACCACAAACAAGTGCAAAAGTGAGGATACACACGACCAAGGGCAACCTGGATATTGAGCTTTGGGCCAAAGAAACACCCAAAACCAGTCGAATATTTCTCGAAAACGTCCTCAACCAGAGACTTAATGATTGGACTTTTAATAGAGTTCTGAGAGATTTCATTATCCAAGCAGATGGCGATTTGAGCCAGGGACTCTCAGAAGATGAATTCCATCCAAGAATACGATTCGTTAAGCGTGGGATCCTTGGTTCTGTCAATATGAACTCAAGAAACTCAAATACAGGACGATTCTTCATCACTTTGAAAGAAGCACCAGAGTTGAATAATAAGAACACAGCATTTGGTAAAATTGTCGGTGACTCCATATATAACGTCGTCAAGATAGGTGAAGGTGAGTTGAATGATGATGGAGAAACTCCTATATATCCTGTGAAGATCACGAAGACAGAGGTTTTAGTTCCTTATTTTGATGACCTGAGACTAGACGTTAAGGAAGAAGTACAGGAAGTGAAAACAAAACCAGATCAAAAGAAACCTAAGAAGAAAGCCAAGGTGAAATTATCGTTAGATGATGATTTAGATGAAGGTGAAGTCCAAGTAAAGATGAGAAGTGCTCACGATGTGTTGAATGATAAGAAATTATCTAAGGTATCAGTTAATGACCTGATAACTAAACAGGAGCAAGTGGCAATTAAAGATACTTCAACAGAACAACCACTTCTTCAGTCTCATAGAACTGAAGAGTCAGATGATACGGAACAAGTAGGCACGGAATCAATAATAAAGGATGAAAACATTAAGATCATCAAAAAGAGTACTGCACCATTTAAAAAGGATCGAACTTTAAGAGAACTTGAAACGTTGAGGCTCTTGGAATCATTCCAATCGAAAATACCGACAAAGGAACCAACAGTTCAATCGAGCACCAATACCGAAGAAGAGAAGGCAAAAAAGAAGACACAGCATTTAATAATTGATGAATATGATGAAGATTTTGATAATCTGGACTCAGACTCAGACTCAGATCTATTCTCGCATACTTTGAATTTCAAAGGAAACGAGGCTAATGATAGACTGGAGAATGAGGACCTACTAGTAACCATTGATGAGAGAGAAAATTCAAAGAGAGCAGTTGATGAGTTTTACAGAAATCTGCCTGCAGACACAATACGTTCGAAAAAGGTCAAAAGATGAATACTACTAGATCTTACTCCTGAAAGCATTTATAATACAGACTTTTGTTCCTGTTAATATTGCATGACTATTCTTTGTAGTCATCATCATCTTCGTCGTCGTCTTGTCCCATGGTATCATAATCAAATTCTTCATCTTCTTCATCATCAGGTTTATCGACTTGTTCTTCTAGATAATCATCTTCATCGAATTCTCCTTCTTTCTCATTATCATCAATTAGTGTCCTCAACACACGATCCTGCTCTCTCAAGTCGGTCACTTGCTTTCTTCTTGATTGACGAGATAACAAGGTTGGTGGATATTCCTTATAGATTTCTTCAAATTTTCTTAATGATGGTAATAGTAAAGACAAATACTCATGAAGGTGTGAAATATTCTTAGAGTTGACACTTTGTAGTTTTTGCTCTAGAAAATCAAGAAATTTTTGTAATTCTTCACTATTACTTGCAACTTCATACCACGGATCAATTGTTTCATCGATTGTATGGGAGATTTCATAACCAGCAACTGCTGACAAGGTTGTAGTTAAGTCTTGAACATATAACTTGAACCTTGATGGCTGTTCAAAGCTCAACAAGTCATGTATCGATTTATCGGCTAAAGATTTCAAGTCTAAAACTGTACTGAAACCACCAACTTTAGGACCTGCAGAACGAACAAGGAAAAATCTTCCATTTAGTCCACCTTCTCCTGCAAAGAAATCAACTAGTCTGAAAGATAAATGATGATCTAACGGATTGACTGTGGCATCTGTATATGGATTTGGCCTATTATCATCTGAATCTTGTTCTGATTTCTTCCCTTTTTTCTTCGGTAAATTCTTAGCTAGCTTATTTGATAATTCAACATTTTTCTGCCCATCTTTGACGAACCTCGAAACATAATATGTTAGTTTCTCTACTGTGGAATCCTGTTTGTTTATGCCCGTTGAAATCTCTTGTCTGACTAGATCTGATTGCTGAAGTGACCAATGGACCAATGATCTTAGCAGAATTAATCTATCGATAGGCGCCAGAGCTTCCAAACCCTCTTCTTCGAATTCTTCAAGATCTAGTGGTGTGGAATCTAAAGGTCTTGATATGCCAAATTCCAAAGGCTTCGAATAGAGATATTCACTATTATTTGGATCAACAGGCTCTTCAGCGTCTTCGGTCACTTCCTCCTCGTTCAAGAAAGCAAAAACGTCTGAATCATCCCTCCATTCTGAAGGCAAACCAAGAGACAATACTTGTTTCTTTAGTTCAAGGATCGCATTTTGAAAAGTTGTCCTTGTGATATCTCTCTTCTTATTTAGTGCTAGAGTTAATAGTTTATAGAACAATTGATTCATTACTTCTGAAACTTCAGGATCTTCTTCAGTCAGTTCATACAAGGGCCCACTTTTAATTTGATTCACGTTATCAAGAGGATAATCAACAGATGGCAAAAGTTTTAATCCAAGCTCAAAATCTTGTGGACCCAGATTTGGCACATCATTGAAGAACGCCTTAAATCTGTTGAAAAATGATAAAATGAATATAATGTCCCTGGAATGAGGAGCAGGTTTTACCTGGTATCCCAATGCAATCTTATTGATCTCAGAACCATCATACTGCTGTTGGCTCTCAATATAAAGATCGTCATATAGCCCGACAATTGGGCCCCCAACAATTTCTTTTCTTTTCTTGGGCAGATATACTTTAGGAGGTGGTGCCAATGTAATACTATTATACTTTCTTGGTTTTATTTGAGTCGGTTGATAAACTGGTGCAGAATTAGAAGTACCCTGTAGATTGTCTCTTCCACTGATGTTCGGTTGAATATCCCTTGTTGTGCTCCTTCCCTTTGCTTTAAGAGATTCAGCACTCTCCAGTATAAATGGCGATCGATTTTTTTCATCCACTATTATAACATCATCATCAGCAATGTTTGTATCATTTGCAAGTACAGGTTGTGGTGATTTGGGTTTTGGCTGGGCCTTGGATGATGGGAAGATGACCGCATTCCTTTTATATGTTGGGAAGTTTAACTGCTGTTGGATCTTTCTTTTCCCATTAGTCTGCTCTTCTTCAGATTGCTTTCTGGTCAATCCGTTTTTATTTTTTCTTCCTCCTCTTGAACCTGGCCCTCCAATTGGTCTGGCATCAGCTCTAAACTTTGTTATTATACTTTCGTCAAGATTCTTGTTCGCCGACATAGCATCGGTCTTATTTGTAAAAGTATGCTTTCTTGGTCTTCCCAGACGACTGGTCCCATCCTGTGATGCAGGATTGACGACAACAATGCTGACTTGAGATCCAGCGTCGTGAACTAACTGCTGTCTTGGACTTGCTGATGAAACTGTAGCGTTGTTGGAGATCAATGCAGTAGTTGATGCTTCGCCTGAGGCGTTTCCCAAATTCAATGCGTTCTGTAGAAATGACAGCGACTCAGCAGAATTGTCATTTGAGTTGTGTGATGAATGTGAATGAGTGGTTTGAATGTTTCTCTCCGATTCCAATTGGTTGAAGTTTATGATGTTAGATAGGTTCTCAGCAGCGGCAACGGCAGCAGCAGCCGTAGTAGCAGCAGAAGCAGCAGCAGAATTAGCAGATGCTTGGGCATGCTGGTCATCTATCGTGAAGTTCGTATATGAACTGTTTGATTGCTGGTGATGTTCGATGAAAGCATTTTGGTGACCATGGTCCGAGTCAGTAAAATCTCCGTTGATTGAGAATTTGGTGAATATTCCAGGTTGTGATTCGATCGCAGGATCAATATCTGGATCAATGTTAACGTCCATGGTGCATCAAATGATCCCCGAACGTGTGCCTTCTGATCTGTTTTCTGTCTATTGTTGTTGATTATGATGATATTTTTGTCAGAAAAGCGTGTTATGGTTATGAGCAATACTCCATCTGTAAGGGCTCCTAAAAACTGGGACCGATGTTTTTTTGGAAATTATGGTGATTTCCGCGAATTGGTTCTACATTTGAGAAAATTAGTAGGGTTTCAGGGGTCTAGGTTAGGGGTGATATTTCAGGCAGATGGGTAGGTGCTGGGTCCCAATATTAGAGAGAGTAATAGAGAGTTGATGGGAGGGGTATACTGAGGTATTCCCATGCGAAAAGGATCGAATC
>JAKTUE010000050.1:0-82636 GCA_030556525.1 Wickerhamomyces quercuum
TGGTTCCTATGTTCTCAATCTTTGTTCTGATTTGAGATGTTTATTCCTGTCAATGACTTGAGATGTTTGTTTCTTGAATCTCGTCTTATTGCTCTTTCATACTATCTTATTTTCTTTATATTTTGTCTGGTATGGGATGTTGGTACTGATGCTTGACTCCGGTCTTTACCATTTGCGTCCCCTTTCTTTTTGTGAATCTTTTGTTATCATTCTATTATTCTTTTGGTCTTTATTATAAAATTTTAGTTCTGTTTTTGAACACTTAACCATTCATTTCAGAAACGAAGGGGTGATTGTGGTTTACGTAATCGCTTACTAAATGAATGGTTAATAAGCCCTGGTGTTCATAACTATATGATTGGTTTATTATTGATTATCAGCTATTAGAACGGTCGTCGAGATCCGGCCTTACTCTTGATTGGTCAGTTCGGCAGAGATCGTCAATAACTCCGATCATTTCCTAAATTAGCTAGTTACTTGGAGTCTATAGGGTGTTTAGTGAGTGTCTCTCGTCCGAGTGGACTTTTCCTATATACTGGAAGATTCCCACTTTTCTACATTCATTAAATAGCTTTTAATAAGATAACTATTCCTTTTGATATCTAATTGTAGCTACTGTTAATACTTACTCTAGTGAAGTTGGATATCTTACGGGAAAACCCATAGCAATATCACAAAAATTTGTAGTCACGTGAAAATTTTCGCGAAATGGGTTTCTTGTCTTTTCTCTAATATAAAGAAGTCATCAATGTGTTTAGTTCCAGAGTGAAAGGCATTATGTTTGGTAAGAAGAATTGCACTTTCGCTGTCTTCGAAAACCGTAACCGGAAGAACAGTATCAGCATACTTTAGTAGCTGTAATAGCCAAGCGGTTCCTTTCACAGCTTCAGTCAATGCTATGTATTCAGCCCTCAGTAGAGCTCAAGGTCACAATATGTTGTTTCTGAGATTTCCATTCTCTGAAAACATTTGGATTGGTGAGAATGATGACTGCAACCATCTTTAGCTCTAAGAACGAAATGTAAAAGCTTCTTCTTATGAATATGAGTTCACACCTACTTCATAGACTTGGTTCTTTTGCAAAGGTCGCAGATATATATTGGAATAGATCGAAAATAGTTTTGGAATTGGATTCTTTCAATAGAATTACAGATCCTTACCTTTAGATTGCCAATATACACCTACAATTTGAAATCTCTCCCATACCTAGTTTGAGGACCATGATATTTCTACTTAGTCTGTAGTCAACGGCTCTTAATGAGCTGCTTCGGAACTTCTTCCAGTTTAGTAACAAATCGGATATATCGTTTGAACGCTACATCTGACGTACGTAGTCAACAGTGATACACTTTTTCCTTCTTTATTCCAAGAATACAATACTAAGAAACAAGCTCAAAAGTTGAGCTACTGAATATATATGGTGTGAACCTATTTTTTATATAGAGATATTTGAACGTTTTATACTAGATTAATAGATATTGCAATGATCGGGGAGGTGACAGTACAATGGAACTTGTAAAATAACGTCTTGAACAAATTATACAGCTTCTTCAATACAGAATAGTAGTAATAAACCAGACGTATATTTACTATCTTCAACTGAATCGGCACAAGAAGCATCTGAGTATACCTGTAAATCGATGGAGCTGTTAACCCTCCTAAGTGAATACCAAACCAAAATCAGAAGTATATAGTCTTTCATATTTTGCTACGCTATTAGTGTTATTAGGTATATATCAAATATACAGTTTAAATATGGGAAGGTTCCGATGAACAGAAACGAAATTTTTCAGAACACTTCATAGTATCCATAAAGTATTAATAAGGAAGCGTAAATAGTGAGAGGTTTCAAAACAGAAAAGTGTAAAAACCTAATTCTCAACCAAGTAGAAGGAAAAAAAAACTCAAAATGATAAGGCATGATGCTAAGCAACTATACCAATACAGCAAAAATTAAGCAGAACTGAATGGGAAAATCAATTAAAACATTGAAGGAAAATTAGTGGAAAAAATGAGGACAGCTAAAAACAGATTAAAACATAGCTAAAATCATAGGAATTAACAGAGCAGCAAACATTCCAGAGAATTTGGTGACTGCTGCGGCACCTTGGTAGGTAGAAATGGTATTCGTGGTTGATAAAGAGCCAGGGCGGGGAGCAATACTGGAAGATGCTGAAATCAAAACACTGGTCACAGTGGCAACAGATCTCTCAGAATATTTTGATCCTAGGTAACCAGAACCTGTAATACCTGTACTTGTAACGGTAACATAAGTTGTGGTGTCTGAGCCATCATCACCAGCCCCATTATCTGTCGGCTTAATCATAGTAACACCATCGACAGTAGTCAATTGATCACATGGAACAACTGTAGTCACAACAACAGTTGAGTAAGCTTCATGACATTTCTTAGTACCGCAACTGGTAATAGTGTCTGTGATGGTAGTTAGATATGTTGTATATGATGTGGAGCTTTCTGGAAGGTCGGGCTTTAAAACAACCTCCGTAACGACAGAGTTAGTACCTGTAGCATAAGAAGTGCTGGTAGACGATCCGGTCCAAACAGAAGTCAATGTAACAGTGACGCAATCGTTAGTTGGTGTTGCAACAACTTCAGTGACTGATGAGTCAGGACCGGTGGTGAAGTAAGTGGTGGTATAAGATCCAGTCCATGGAACAGTAGTCATAGCTTCTGGGACCTTAACAACCTCAGTGGTAGAAGAGTCTGTTCCAATAGTGTAGTAGGTAGTGGTATATGAACCTGTCCATTGAGTCGTTGAATGAGCAATACCAGTTGGTGTCTCGACAACCTGGGTAACTGAGGAATCAGGACCGGTGGTGAAGTAAGTAGTAATATAAGATCCAGTCCATGGAACAGTAGTGATAGCTTCTGGGACCTTAACAACCTCAGTGGTAGAAGAGTCTGTTCCAATAGTGTAGTAGGTAGTGGTATATGAATCTGTCCATTGGGTCGTTGAATGAGCAATACCAGTTGGTGTCTCGACAACCACAGTTATTGAGGAGTCAGTACCAGTGGTGAAATAGCTGGTGGTGTATGAACCAGTCCATGGAGTAGTAATAGTGGTAGGTGGAGCTTCAACAACCACAGTTATTGAGGAATCAGTACCAGTGGTGAAATAGCTGGTGGTATATGAACCTGTCCATGGAGTAGTAATAGTAGTAGGAGGAACTTCAACAACCACAGTTATTGAGGAATCAGTACCAGTGGTGAAATAGCTAGTGGTATATGAACCAGTCCATGGAGTAGTAATAGTAGTAGGAGGAACTTCAACAATTTCAGTTATCGACGAATTATTACCAGTGGTGAAATAGGTGGTGGTATATGAACCTGTCCATGGAGTAGTAATAGTAGTAGGAGGAACTTCAACAATCTTGGTCACAGAGGAATCAGTACCAGTGGTGAAATAAGTGGTGGTGTATGAACCAGTCCATGGTGTTGACGTGGTGATAGTTGCGAAAGGAGTGTCAACGATTTCAGTGACAACATTGTCAGTACCCGTGGTGAGATAGGTGGTTGTAAAAGAGCCCGACCATGGTGAGGTAGTGCTAGTTGTTGAGTATGGTGTTTCGATTATCTCAGTGGCCTTTGAGTCGGTACCTGTAGTAGTGTATGTTGAAGTGAAAGAGCCAGTCCATGGTGAAGAAGTTGTAATTGTAGTTGTGACACACACACCACCGTTAGCGGTATTAGGAAATTGGTAAATATAGCCGCTCCAGTTATTATTTACAACAGTACCAGAAGGAGTGGTAAAACCAATGCTCAAATAAGTCCAGTGGTTAATATTGATCATGTGGTATCTGATAGGATAGTATTTACCAGCTTCTAGTTGAACATTGGTAATTGTTGGAGTATTAGAGAAGTCATTACCTTTCCAAAGACCATAGTTGAAAGCTTGATAGTTATTACCAGCATCGGGAGGAACAGAGTCTGTATCACAGCAGTCAAAAGAGCTCGAGCCAAAAAAGAACATGACACTATCATCAGCCTCCGTAGAGAATTTGTATGTACCTGTTTCTGGAGCTTTGAAATAACCAGTTAGTTCGAGACCAAAATTACTTGTAGTAAGTTTCTGTCCATAAATGGTTCCTGTGACAACAGCAGCGTTAGGGTCATTGGCCAAACTAAAGTATGGAGCCTTCACAGAAGTAGCGGTAGCAATCACAGGCAAAGATTTATATCCATAGCCCATATAAGTTTTGTTCAGATAGTTTGTTTGTTGCAAAAGAGGGTAGTTGTGAAATTTTGCAGTGAACCCCTCACCATTTGGAGAGCTCACCATATCACACGTCGAGTTGACAGCCGCTAACACATTGGTGAACAGCAATATGGAAAAGAAAAGTCCTGAGAGATGTGATTTGAGCAACATTTCTTCTGTGTATTCCTGATTTTTGTTGTACCGTTATAAAAGCTGGGCAGTTCACACTAGAAAAGTAGAACTTCAACCTGTTATAAAGCTTTCAGGTTGATAGATAGCATCGCCCATGTTCTGCAAGTACCAGCAAGGAGGTCTGAAACACATTTAACCCTATTTCAAACATTTCGAGCATCTACTCGACACTATAACGATGGGTGGATAGATACTCCTGAGACAGCAAGCACAAATTTTGGTGCAGATCCAGAATCAAAATCAAAATCAGCCAGACTGTCTCTTCATCTTAAACAGAAACTGCATGTTGTTTGATGCGACCTTCCTTGTTTGGCCTTTGTAGCGGGCGAAACAGCTTTCGTGTTGCGCTGTGTTAAGTTATTGTGATTCCGAGTGTTTCTCATATTTTGTTGATGTTTTAAAAGTTTCGCGTCCAAAAGAGTGGACGTGCGTAGAATGTAAAAGATCGACGGTGTGACTTTAATAAATACTGGTGGATACATTTGTTGGAGGATATGGGCCGGTTTTCAGGGCCGTTCTGCTGTAAAAGCCCTGTTTGGCTGTTCGCTTAAAAAGAAGCGTTGTTAAAACAGGAACCCGTGTATACCTGCCACTTCTACAGCAGCTTAAACCAGCGACCCGCCCCCTATTTACCACCTATTTTTCAGAGAAAAGTGTTATATGGATCTAATCTAGCCAGACCGAGGTACATTTAGTACAGATCTGCCAGTAAGACAACATGTATAACGACTAGCATAGCAGTTGAAAATGTTGGCTTTCCAATGAAACAGCGTGTTTCTGAACACCACAACGTCGTAGCTACAGAGCGCAAGTCCTGATCTGTAAAATTGTTTCAAATCATGTAGGTTGGGCATTGGTATTGTGTAAGATGTCTTATTATGTTTCAAGGTTCACATATCAGAATACGTTGATAGCTGTAAAGTTAACAGCTTCGAATGCTTTATTGGTAAGCTATCATTCAGATGTTTCTACCAAAAGAGGAGCTCCAAAGTCTGGTCAAGCGCATATCAAACAGATGTGAAGCTTGATTTGGACACTAGCGATTAAACGTGTACAGATTCGTGTTGTGCACAAAAAAGTGAAACATTTGCACTGGTTCATCAGTAGGTTATCTCACCCAACTAGTGGGAGACAACCGAGATCCGTAAAAAATAATGGGATTACACAGCAAATCCTCCGCTGATGTTGAACGAATAGTAAGACAAGAGAAAATAATCGTGTAGAGGGGAGGAGGGCCTTATGCTGGGATAAAAAATCATTAAGAACGTATCAGCTAAGACAGACACCCATAAATGCCAGCCTCTTCTTGAATAGGGAACTTTTTGGATGAGTAACGGATATCGATAATGTTTGACGTACAAACTGGTACAATCAAGTGGCCTATTCTAAAAGCAGCATAGCTTCAACAGTTTCTCAAATAGTACTTCAGAGAAAATCATGCGTTCCACTAAAGTTTTCAATATTAGGATTACCGAACAGTTAGTTCCCTTCTCTCCTTGCGTTTAATGTTCGATTCCGCATTCATCAGCGGACCTATGCTGTCTAAAACAATGTGGAGGAGCTGGGCAGTATTTACCAGTCTGAAAATTACCTGTGTCTCAAACAGAAACCTTTCTGGCATATCCTAAGAGATTATGGACGATATTAAGCAGAGAACAGCATGAAACATTCAAGGCCCACGCGTTCTTCTTAATTTCAAGTACCACATAACGCAACATAAAAAAGAAATAAGACATAACGGGCACAACGAAGTATTAAACCGCAACAGTACAACCACCAGAATTTCAATAATAGCATCAGACTTCCCAATTCCTACTGCCGAACCGTCTTTCCCAGGCAAGCGTGGCTCAAAAGTCACAGACAACACAGAACTCAACTCAATTCTGTCATCACACCACCAAAAGCCTCCTTAAATTCACAAAAAACAAGAACGACGCAATGGTATCAAAATCAGATACCAATGTACCAAATTTGGCCCTCTCGTGATCTAAAATTCCAGCAGCTTTGGTTCTTTCTTTACAATTGGCAAAATTGAACAGCATAAGATAAAACCAATTCGCGGTATACAACAAAAACAAATGGATTGGACAGTGGTTCGTGACCTTTCCGATAGGAAACCCTGTTTAAACTCGCGAAACCGGAGTTAAGTAGTTAGTGAACATTTTATGGGCTTGGTCAGCTATACTTTTCTTATTCTTCTTGCTTGCTCTCAGTCTATTGATGTGTCTATTGTGTCCTATCAAAAGAAATCTTCCTACATATATTGCGTTACTATATCTCAAGACTACAATGATATATTGTACATCAAACCCGATAATGAGTAATCTGTTGGCTCAATAATAGGGAGTCGTCAGCTGATATTTACAGCTTCAGTAAACCATTTCTTTTGACTCAAAAGAAGATATCTAGTTGTAAGGACTGTATATTAATGTATGACCAAAGATTTCCAATAAACACCAGCCTTCTTTCCTAGTTTAGCGTCATTTCCACTTCACCCATTTTGCTACCAATTCAATTCGATCGAGGAATTACTGGTAGGGGCAACAAACAATTCGAGGGTTTTCCATTTTCTCATGGTCCTTCAATTTTTGGTTTCCGGTCCGGTCCCTTTCTCAAAATTTAGAGTGGTAATGAAGTGTAACTAAATCATTCTTATGTTTGAGAATAGTTGGCGTGTTTGGACAGTTGCATCTATACCTAGTTCATTTATGATTGATTTGAGCTTGCTGTCACCAATATGGGATAATTTTAGATGTAACTCCATGATTTTCTCATCATCACTGAGATTCGTTGAGAACAAGCGACTCTCTTCATCTATATCCTTATCCAAGGATCCAAAATTAGCGATGTGATTATCACTTTTGGTGAAGAAGAATTTGCCATTTTTATACCCATTGAATAGAACCTTGTTCTTAATCTTAACAATTAAACTCTTGTTCTTTATCTGCATACTCATCATTGGAATCTTCTCGAAGAGTTGACTGATGCTAATTATGTTGAAGGTACATTCCTTAATGTATACAGCTCTCAGCTTGATTCCATGGAACATGATTGTGCCTTCTTTATGGATTATCTTTGATTTTCCATTGACACCTCTTATCTTTACCTTTGAATTTTGGATTGTTTGGTTCAGATCGTTTATATGTCAATGATCTTTCTTTAGTTTGAATCACATATCTTAAGACCTTCTGAGCTGCTTTCATGTGATGTTCTCTAGGTGAGTTTCTTCACCAGGTGGTAATTCTCACAAGAATCTTCGAATCGCTAACAAATTTTGTTAGACGAACCCGGATTTTTGTAAATTCCCTAAGTAAGGAGCACATAAATACTGCATTGCCAATATAAGTGGCCAACGCAGAAACATACCTTTTATGGACGTGTCAAAGCCTCTTCTTATGAACAAGTGTTTACGCTTACTTCATAGATTTGGTACTTTTGCTAATGTCGTATATTGGAATAGATCGAAAATAGTTTTGGAATTGAATTCTTTGAATAGAATGACAGATCATTACCTTTAGATTGCCAATATACACCTACAATTTAAAATCTCTCACATGCCTAGCTCGAGGACCATGATATTTCTACTTAGTCTGTAGTCAACAGCTGTCAAGTCTACATGACCTGCTTCTTAATGAGCTGCTTCCGACCTTCTTCCAGTTTACTAACAAATCGGATATACCATTTGAACACTAAATCTGACGTACGTACTCAACATTGATACACCTTCCCGTTCTTTCTTCCATACAATACTAAGAAACAGGCCTAAAAGCTGATCTACAGAATATATCTGATGTGAGATATTCGAACGTTTTATACTAGATTAATATATATTGCCGTGATCGGGGAGGTGACAGTACAATGGAACTTCTAAACTAACGTACTTCTTAAACAAATTATACGACTTCTTGAATACAGAATTGTAGGCCTTTTATTAACAGCCTTGCTTCAAAGTCTTCAACTTCAATATCAGAAAGCACCAAGGTATCCTTTGAGGATAATTCACTAAAGTTCCCATTACCTTTCAGGAAAAGAAGCTCAACTGATGTGTTGGAAGAGCTCTAGTTTTATGTTTGAATAGGCCCAGCATTCAACCAGTATTTATTCATTATGATGTGTTTTCCAACATTAACATCAACAGCACTCAATACATCATTCAAGAGTAGGATTTCCCTATAAGAACAGACAGCTCTAGCAAGACTAATTCTTGCCTTCTAACCACCAGATAATGTAACTCACTCCTACCAACTTCTGCCATACCACCAGAATTGAATTTGAAACTGTGTTACCATAAAGACTATACCCCAAGGCCACAATTCTAACATCTTTGACGTTCTTCCATCTTGTTCTTATATCCTCCAACTTTAACATGTCATATGTCAACAACGAAAAAATATGAGAAGCTGAGACCAAGCTGTAATCATCAGGTTACCTCTTTATGTATGGGAACAACATCAAAGTGTAAAATCAGAAGCTATTCTTTCACTATTTATTTGCGATCAAACATGGGTCTATCAATAACATGTTGCTATGTTTGCACTAGAATATCAACATATGTTTCCTAATTCCACTATAATGAATAATGAATAATGAAGTGGGTCTTGCACCACTAGAGTATTGTCAATCCCAAGGCACTACTTTGATGCTTATACGATGGACGCTGAATCACATCTTCTTTTAAGATTTCATCGCCATATTCTCTGTTTCGAGGTGCTTCTTAGTGAACTGTATATTGCCATGTCTTTGATGTTGGTTCCGGGATTCAATTATACTGAGTTGATCAAGACTACACAAAAGGATTATATGAAACAAATTAATGTTTTAAATTAAGGAGGACGTAGTATTCCATACAACGAACGTTCTGACCTTACAGGTAGATTTATGAGTATAAAATTGATTGTAGCTCGAGCTCTAAACACATTACACGATGAATGGGGAACCACCTCTTTTAAAGAGTACAGGATATTCCACAGGTGTGGAATATGATAGGTGAGACAATATTCGTCGCTATCCCAAAGAGAACAGCTATTCGATGTTATGTCTCACGAATACAACAAGGACTCCTTTTTATCAGCTCCTACAACCAACTACCATGAACGCTTTTCTATTTTCATCAAATGGTCATGGTAACTGAGTAGACATTTTTCTAACAGTCATATATGTATGTGATGACTCTAACTAGAAAGGAGTTGCAGACATTATCAACTTGAATACAGTATAAAATTTCAAAAGATATTGCAAAAGCTCAATCATGATCTCTTCTTAAGACCAGCTTCTTTGGCCAACTTGATAAGGTTAGCTCTGAATGCTGTAGGAACAGAAGTCCATAGTTCAGCCAAAGCAATAAGTGAATCACTGTCATGGACTTCAGAAGGAGAGGTTGTTTTTTTTGCTAGATCGCATCGCAAAAGCGCGGGTCCCAAAATTTATGTGAATTCGCAAAGCGCAAGGTCTAAAAAGTCTAAAAAGCACATATTTCCAAATTTACCCGGTCATAATCAAAGCAAAGAAAGAAAAATGTAATAATGTACAAAGAAATATATTGTCCAGCTCTAGCATAGTTTGCTAGTGCAAAGAGAGCTAATGTAGTATCGCTATACGTTTTTGTAGTATCAATTTTGCATTTTCCTAGCGATTTTAGTTTTTCAGAGCAGTGCGATTTGCGATCTGTTGGGAAAAAATAGATCGCATTTTATGCGATCTGTTTGGGACTACGACGAAAAAATAGATCGCAACTGCGAGCTATCCATAAAAAAACCTCCCCTAATGACTCGCCACGTATGACCACAAAGACCAGAAACGCGGAGGAAGTCGATCAAATGGCTTCTGATTCTGATACCATTATGGAACTAAGATCAAAGAGACCAAAGAAAATCAATGAAGATGGGCTCAAACAGCTAAGAGATGGTGGTTACTAAACCTTTAACTATGTTTCCTTCTGCGAAGCTGACTGTTAACAGTGTATTTTGTTGTTGAACATTAATCTCTCTACCGAGGAACGTGAATGTATTATCAACTCCACTCTGTTCGGTTTGTGACTTCAAAGAAGTATGAACCATCATTTGGTCTGATAGTATCTCCAATATGAAAGCCTCTTCTTATGAACCTGAGTTCACACCTCCTTTCATAGATTTGGTACTTTTGCTAAGGTCGCATATATATATTGGAATAGATCGAAATTAGTTTTGGAATTGAATTCTTTGAATAGAATCACAGATCCTCACCTTTAGATTGCCAATATACACCTACAATTTGAAATCTCTCCCATACCATGATATTTCTACTTAGTCTGTAGTCAACAACTCTTAATGAGCTGCTTCCGAAGTTCTTCCAGTTTACTAACAAATCGGATATATCATTTGAACGATACATCTGACGTACGTACTCAACATTGATAGGCTTTCCTTTTTTCATTACAAGAATAAATACTAAGAAACAAGCTCAAAAGTTGAGCTACTGAATATAATAGGATACTGCTATTTGACCTTTTGATAGCTCTCGAAGTACCCCTAGCTGCCCAGTCAACACCACCACCTATTTTAATAAAAATATCTCATGTTCCTAAATTGAAGGATAATCCATTGATTTTATGCAGTGCTTCAAGTGAACCAGAAAACTAACAGAATTGCCAGTCATTGATGAAGCTTTAAGGAATATGTACCTTTAAAGTATAGACCAACCAATAGAAAGACTAGAGCACATGTGATAGCATTATTGATAGGGCTCAAGAGAGTGGTGAAAGAGCAAGAGTTCGAGACCTGGGTACAAACTGGGCTAATTGAACTACCTGTACCAGTCAATAAATGGCATGAATTAGTAGTTGTAGCAGTTATCACAGACCTTTAGCATGTTTTGATACCACAGGTCGTGGAATTTTTGGTAACAGTGGACAAGATTGCATTTATACATGTGAAAGTGGTTCATCAATATATTGAGCTTGTAAAGAAACTGTTATAAATGGGACAGTGGTGATAACAGTGCATAGTCACCATTTTAAATCGGCGAACACGAAGAATGAAACGGTACAGTAGTAAAAGAGATATAAGAGTGATATGCGGTGTATGGATCTGATACAGTTTATGGTAGAGTTGATCAAAGTCACCCTCTTCGTCTGTTGATAGTGAGAAAAACCAGCATCGGTTTTGGTTACACTATCATCAACTGATGGTTAAAGTTGTCACAGTGTCACATTGAACATCATGGTAGTAGAACATCATACATTTAAACCGTGGTATATGTAGTGAAGGAGTAGTTCTAGCTATGAAAATTTGTAGTCACGTGGAAGAAGAGACACCGAGGCAATTTTCGCGATTTCTAACTATAGTCGATATTATTAATGACGCGTCATTAATATATGTTAAGTATACATAAATTTCAGCCGCCACTAGGTTCTCCAGAAAGATGGTCAACGCCTCTCTATAGCCATATATAAGCGCTTCGTTTAAAGCAACGTTTGCTTTGTCAAATAATTCCCTGATTGTTTCCTCTGTCAAATCTTTGTCTAGTATGACTTTCCATCGGCGACTGTTGATAACTGATTAGTATGACTTTCCATCGGCGGCTGTTGATTAAATAAAACTTCAATGCGGACAATGTTGTGGTACTCCTTCTCTACCTTCCTCTGAGGTATAGTGATAAGGTTGATCCATATCCATAGCATCACTAGCTTCTCGTGGAATGTTACGAACTGGTTGGCTGTTGAACCTTGCGTTCTTTACTACTGATCCAACATAATGAATATCTTGTCAATATCTGAATAGGCGACATATCTTGCCATTAGTTGGTGAAAATAATTGATATATCCGCCCTTCAACTACTGAACACCTTGTAAATGACATTTTTATTGGTTTATGGGGAGTCAGACATATAAATAATTTGAAACAGCTCTTTACTATGATGTGTTTGAAGTTATTACAGGTCCGCTACACCCCCTATCAATCAATACAATTTAATCATGACCTTGATTGTAGGCTTTTTGATAATTATATCTCTAGTATGATGTTTTGCAATGACTTGCTTCAGTTCTCTATGAATAAGCTGAACAAACTAATATTCTCTTCATATTTTTATTCTCAATCTCAAACTCTTTCTACCACGATCAAAAGTCAAAAAGTCAGCAACCACTGGTTAAACACATGGCTGCCTACAATCTACGAAATAGCCTATAAATAGATCAAGTGTGTTTGTCATTCAACTAGAGGAAAACGTACCTTATTCACCTGGAGAGCTTGTAATGAATTTGCGATCTTCAGATTAAAAAGTTTACTAATTGGAGTCAAGAGACTGCAAACAGATCTGCTCATACGGTCTTATCAAAGTAGAACTGAACAATGAACTTCCGTTTTGCCGCTGTCTAATAAAAAGAAGAAACAATATGTTGTTTTTGGTTGATTCGTTTTTGTGTCACTTATTGTGTCAGGAAAACTACCGAATTAGGAAATAATCAAGTTAAAAAAGATCAACAAATCTAGATTAAACCACGTCTTATAATTCAAATGGTGGGTGGTAAGTGCATTGAGGCAGTAAGAACTCGTATTTTCTGAGCTAGGCATATATTATGAGAGCATTTAGTCACAATGTGTTTCGTATATAAGTCAAATCAATAAAGATTAAGAGGTTCTTGATAAGTTGTAGTAACGTGATAGAAATCCAACGAAACGACTCAATGATATGATAAAATAGAAAGACATTAATGGTATACTATTGGTCTAAGATCTCACTCAGATATTCAGAATTTTACCTTTATTACACCCTACATTGTGAATCTGGTTGCGATTTTATTCGCTTGCTATTAAGAATTCGTCAATTATTGTCTACAAATTTCTTCTAAATACCAAGCCCCAGTTATCATAAAGTGATTTGGTTTCCTTCGGTGAAAACAGTCTTAAAAGAGATAAAAGACGGAACTCGCTATTTCAAGCTCAGCTACATGAATCATTACTAGCAAGCCATAGCATTCTCAATACTTAGTCAAACCTAATTTGCGCTTCATCGCATGCTCTATGCTTTTCAACTCAGACTCTTCAGTGCCTTTATAAGCGAATCGAATATCAGATTTAGGCCCGGATTTAGACTCAGATTCAGATTCAGAGCCCTTCTTTTTCTCCTTTGATTTGGATTTCTTCTCTGATTTGGATTTCTTCTTAACCTGCGAAAAGGCAAAATCAATCAATTTAACAGTTGGTGGATCATCTTGCCCGCTTCCGCTTACAATGAATATGTTATGATGTTTGATATCACCATGTAGTACTCCCAGCCCATGAAGCTTTTTCAGCTTCTCCATAGCATCATGGATCAGCTGTTGTTTGATCTCGTCGCTGAACGAAGAAACTTGATCTTTTGGTAACTCTTGGAGTTTCTCCAGTAAGATAAACGGACCTTGCTGATTTAAAACAACCTTACCTGGCGCCAGATCGTATTTTTCATTCAATTTGATAAAGCTGTAGATATCATCCGGTGAAACTGTTTCAGGATCCCCTTCAAGGTCTTTGTTATTCAAGAATCCAAATGACTCAACTTTAGGTGCCACTTCACACAGCCCTTCCTTTGAGAGTTTGGAATAAACGTACACCTCTGTTAAGAAACAGCGGCATACCGCATTCTGAAGATTGCTGAAGAATCCTCTGAAGAATCCTTTGGGATCTATTTCGTAACCCAAAGTTGCGGGCACACTAAATGGTATAATCTTCACAGGGTCGAAAAGTTTCAGAATATATTCTGTTGGCGGTTCCTTCTTGTCATCCACTTTAGTCACAACAAAAGTTGATGCGAAATCTTCATACCAGTGTTTACCCTTTAAAATCTCTTTTAGGAAGAACGTATCAGTCTCGACTATCTCTGCCATCTTGTCTTTTCCTTCTTGATTATCAAAAATGGAAAGTGTCTCACCGTCCCACAACTCTTCTGTCCTAGAAGAAATAGCTGAGCGTACTTCCTCAATTAATTCATGGTCTGTACCCTCCCTTGACATGACTTTTGATTCCCGATTCCTGAACGTGTTGCCACTTTGGTGATGGTCGAAATTATCCTTTTTTCACCAACTTTTGATCAACATTTGATCTTCGAACAAGAGAGGGTAAAAACTAAAACACAAGGTGGATTGCTAATTTCTAAGCTGAATGTGTCAGGAATTATATAATGCATAGGTATTATGTGGGTTTGGGGTTGCTACGACAGTTGAACTATAAGAGGATTCTGCCTTTGGGTACTTTTCTAGACGGAAGCTTTGACTATGTAAACTAGTGGAAGTGGTTAAGAGCGTCACTATTGTAGAATGCTGATACTTCTCCATTCATCTGTTGGTAGAGCGAAGTAGTGCTATTCTTCTACTGATACAGGGGTAAATGGGTTCATTCCAGTCAGAAATAACATATCTAACAAGATTATCTTAAATTCCAATGGTAGAATTAATGTATGAGCGAACTTCTTCCTGTTTTTTTTATCAACTCCTGCTTCTTTTTTCCACATTTGGCTTCTTAGAAGTTAGATTCATTTTACGTTTCGAATTTGTAGGCAACTCGAGACATTCAAGCAAAATATCCTTTGAAACTCTATACCGTTCAAAATCCTTCAATAGCTTCTGACGTGAAGTCAAATATGTCCACGTAGATGATAATAGGCTTGGATTCGCCCATTCGCCTTTGTTGTATCTCACAACACGGTCTAACAAGCTATTATCGGTTGATGATAGTAACTGTTGGAACCCTTTCAATCCATTGCAGGTTAAAAGAGACAAGACAAGACCAATAGGTTTTTCTAGTGAATCGAAAACGAAATATTCACATCTGCTAAAATCTGCCTTGAATTCTTTTCTGTTGTCAAAAACTTGATCCAGTGGGAAAATGAGCACAAAGAATTTGTTGAAATTGCTGATGATGACAATAGGTGACAGTTGGGCAAGTGTTATAGCTTTTCTCAGAAGCTCAAATACAGGAGGAGACAGGGCTTCGATTTTGGGATCGCTGAAGAAATCTTCTAAATGCTTCATTAGTGATTTGCATGTTTCGACCACCAGAAGTATCGGGTTGAACCTCATTAAAGCATTGGAAACTTTGAAACTGGATGTGATCTTGATATCAGACTTCAGTTCCGACTCAATAAAGTCTTCATAATCAATCTCTTTCTCCGATAGAGATGTGTTTAACTTGGTTACTGGTAGAGTGATATACTCAGTTTCATTTAATTCATGCTTGAATTTAATGGATATATCATTGAGTGAACGAGACTCAGAATTGTGTTCCAGCTTAGATTCGCGTAGTGGGCAACAGCCCTTTTATGTTTCTGAAGCTGAATCCATGTAGAAAGTTAAATGTCAATTGTGATTCAGAATTGGCTTCTATTGCTCTATTGCATCTTCAGATACCGTAGCTATTGGATTCGATTGGATACTAGGAGGCACCAGAAAAGAGCGTAAGAATTCAATTAGATGATCATCATTGTATGCTTCAACAGCAATAATCTTCATCTTTTGAAAATATCTTTTGAAAAGCGATTCATCATATTTGTGTAATTCGTCGGTGTCAGCGTCCTCTGTCCCCCGTATCCATTTTGTTATTGAGACACTTTCGACAAGCCTGTTCATATAGATTTCCGCCTTCAATAAGCCAAGTAGAAAACATTCCAAAGCATCTCTATAGCCATATCTATCCCATTTGGATAGTTTAACCCCTGATTTGTCAAACAATTCCTTGCTCTGTTAAACGTTCGTCTAGTAAGACTTGCAATGAACGCCGGTCGATAGCAACTTTATACTGAAATGGCTTGAATAAAACATCGATGCTGACAATGTTGTGATACTCCTTCTCTCGTTCATCCATACCTTGGCACTCTTCATTGTAATCTTCTCTGCGCCTTTTAATCTCATCTCTGAACTTGGTACTATCCTCCCAGGGCAAGTCAAAATATCTCTCCACGTTATCGAGACTGATGGTGATAAATTTCCAATGTGAATCAGCAAACCTTTTTAGTGTTTTCTCATTGTATTTCACTAGCTGCATTCCTGATTCCTGAACTAATTAGAAATGGATTTATAGTAGTTTCTATGCATTGCTACTTTGGTTTTTTTTTTTTTTTTTTTTTTTCCAGTTGACTAATTTTCTTTCAATTTTTTTATATCCGCGATTTAATTTTGACTAATACTTATTTATCTTGTAATTTAACTAATAACTGGTTATCTTGTATCTCTGTTTCCTATTCAACGTCTCATCAGTTGTGATGGTGCGTTTTTTGTTGGCTATAAGTTCATGTAATTGCTACAAGTTTACGTAAAATATTGGAAGTGGTTTGCGGTATCGCTGAATATCCGGATTCGTAACTTCTCAAGGTAGATTACTGGCAGTTCAAAGACATCATCTAGAAGAAGTACTGATTATTATCCAAATGCATAGCTGCTCCAGCTCTGAGTCGCACACTGAATCTTAGTACTGTACTTCTGCAGTGATATAGACATAGTCACCACATGAGGATCAATAACAGCTTAGACACTATTACAAGCTTTCAGTTAGACTGATATTCGTCCATAATACGTTCTTTTCAATACTCATTCTCAAATCAGTGCCACCAGAGCGATGTCAATCTACAATTTACACTTATATTTATCCGTGTTGACGTTTTATGAAACCGAAACCAAAAGGGGAGTTTGGTGTTTATTAAGGATTGTAGCGTAATAATTCCGGAAATCAGGTCTTATATAGAGGATGCAGGACTTTTTGCCTGTTCTGTGTGTTTTGCCTTAGATATAGACATATATCAGTGTTCCTTCTGTATGTATTAGAAAAGGTTATGATATTTGACACAGGGTGGTGCACAAGAAAACAAGGTCAACTTTTCCCTTCCTTCTCTACCAGCTTTCCTCGTCTGGCATCAGAAGATATCTTTACGATGCTCCGACTACTGACCCTGCTCTTGTATGCATTACTTTTCCTTTCAATAGAGCCCGTACAGTGTCATTCATATGATTTTCTCTCATTTGATGAAGACCATGACTACAACTGTCATCTGACGAAGACTCTTTACAAGGAATCAACATCCTTCCCTATAAACATTACTGCGAAGAATGTGGTTACTGAGATGATTGAGCAGCGTTTACGGCAAAACATTCACTCTAGAATGATTCAGACCAATATCGTAAAAACATTGGCTGGCCTAGGCAGTATCGGTATCTATGTGGGTGGTGTTATGCCATACTGTCGAAATCGTCAAAACGGGCTCAATTTTCAAGAGCCAAGCTCCCTGATGTGCCAAATGCTTGGAATAGCGGGCTTATTAACGTTTGATTATACCGTATTTTCAAGAAAGTCGGGGTATAATATATACGGAGTGAATGAAGATATCTTGAACCTGCCAAGGATTAGATACGATGATGTGCCGAGTGGCAATGGCAGAGGTTTCAATTTTACAAAAGTTGTACAAGATGCAGCATTTAGTGGCTTACAAGTTTCGGGCCTAGATTGCTCCTGGATAGATTATGAGGATGGTTCCATCATAGTTGCGAACCCAGTACTCAAATATGAGATCGACAGTGTTAATGTCTTTGAGCACAGACTCGCAAAGAAAGTGATTGAAAAGTACATTGATAGATAATATCTCAATAAGGTTATATCAGAGATCAGTGTATCTACTGGATACTAAAGGTGAGATAGAAACACTAGATCGAGACTTCCAATCATTTTGTTCTCTCTCACAAACAAATTGAAGCTGAAATTTTCCCCTGACCTCCAACAGAACGTCATCGTTTAGCTATCAACTGTATCAACAGAAGTTAACCAGAACTCCTTATTATCGGTTAAATTCAGAAATCAAATCATGCAAACATATGAATGAGCTAGGAAACGGATTGCCTGATTTCTACTCAGATGAAACTCTAGCTCCTATCCACTTTTCAACAAAAGGGTCAGTTAGCAGCATTTGTTACTCTTTCAGCCCTATTGTTTGTCATGTATGAGAAACTTAGGTGTTTTCTGCAAGGTGTTTTCCGCCAATCCCTTCCGGCAATCCTATACCGAGATATATGGCGATTAATCCACTTTTGCTACCGTCTAGCCGTTTGAATGAAACTTCAATATAGGGTGCTGGCGCTCATATCGTAGTACCGCAAGTTTTAACAATATTTCTAAATAGATATAATAGCGAAATCTATAGTGATAAGGAAGGATGAAGCTAATAGACAGTTACGTCGTTTGTTTCCTATATTTTCTGAAACTCATACAAGCCCAATTCATGGGTAGAGATACCAATCCTATTTGTGAAATAGAAAGATGTATTGAGTCCCTTTTTGATATTTCACCACAAATAAGAAATCAGATAGTTTTGGAAATCGACCCAGATATGGGAGGTGCCATCCATTACAAGAATACTTCTGATGCCCAAGGAAGAATCGATGATCTAGTTTTCGATTTGATTTTCCAATGTCATAGAAATAGTACTTCAAGACCATTTTTAGTTCGTTATTTGGACAATTCAATACAAAGATTGAATCAAAGAATAGACGAAGGTGCAGAATTTTTAATTGGGCGAGTAACATTCAACAGAGATCAGAATAATGATATAAGAAATTCAAATGAACTATTTGTCCAAAATTCCTTCACGTTTATGTTAACTCATATAGCTAGATCCAAGCCTCAATTGTTCTACTGATGATTTATTTACTTACTTTAGGATTCATAAATATTAAGCATTTATCAAACCAATCAATATATACAACAGAGATTTATAGCGCCTCGACTTTGATATGGGAATTGTACTACAAAGGTATTGAAAAGCAGTTTTCTATTAGATTATTCAAGAAAGCGCACAGTAGTTGAAAATCTTGTATGTATATGATAACTGGTAATTTTCGTTTTAACATATCTTCTTCCAGTCTTGTTTTCCAGATAATTTCAATGTATCTAAAGCTTTATTTATGTTGAATGTTGTCTCTTAGCAATATTATACATCTTCTGATAAAATCTCTGATCCATTATTTATGCTCTACTTGCTCATTATTATTGTATTACTCTCATATATCTAATATGTTGAATTTCAGAGGATGCGTTTAAGGTGAACCCAGTGGACATTATTTATCTTGTTCTTATCCATTAATTCTCTAAATATTCTTCGACATACTTAATTTACAGTTGCATTCTTTGAATTGCTACACCAGAAGATAGGTTACCAATTTCGTAAAGTACAACTTAAAGTGTTGAATATTTTGTTAGTGTTACTTTGTGTGAGTTATAAATAAAAGCATACACGTGTTGGTTGGTTTTATATTAAGCACATGGTATGGTTTATATGATGCACTGTTATATTGTTAAGGTCTGATTGGTATATTGGTTTAGGAATATGAAACATAGTTGAAGATAAACATTAAACACGTGTCTCATTTCATCACAGATAAGAGATAGCTGGTTTGTGTATAAGAGGAGGAGATTATTTCCCTTATTCTGCTATTCTACTTTATATATTCTATATCCACATCATATCAATATTACAGATATATTCCGTTCTTATACTTTAAATTAACTCAAGCTTTAACTCTCAATTATGTCCACATCCGACAAACACCCAATCGAACATAAAGCCATTTCAATGAAAATAAATATAAAAGTAAAATATTTTATAGCAAGTGAGGGAATTAGTTGAAGACGCCAGAATAGGGAATAGTAATTACTCGAGTGTGTCTTTGTTGTATTCGCGAGACATAACATCGAATAACTACCCTTTTTGGGATAGGGACGAATATTGTCTAGCTGGAATGTGCTCTACTATATAAAAGGGGGGCCACCGCTTTCATTGCGTAATGTGTTTAGAGCTCAAGCTACAATCGATTTTATAGTCATAAAGCTCAGAACGTTTTACTGAATATTACAATCATTTCTATAAAAGTACTACATAATTTCAATAATATGTATCACTGTTGATTCAACATACCATTGTTGGACTCTTTGTAGCTCTTTCATTGAAAAATTACTACAGTGAAGCTGGAAGATTATGTTTTGAAATGAAAATGAAAAACCAGCGGAGGCAGAATTAAACCCTCCGTTATTTTGTATCATCATAAATAATTATGAGACAAGTTGCCAAAATGAAGAATTAAAGTAATGGCCATAAGATTGATAACACAGAAGAAACGCACACATGAACAATAATTCCCGACGGAGTTCTTTGGAAGACAAAGTCGATCTGTAACATCAAGATCATTAGATGTGAGAGATTAAAATAAGAATATAACCGGGGCTATCAGTCCTACAATCGAAAGAGCAATCATGCTAGCACCACCTTCAAAATTTGAGACAGCAACTGTGGTCGAGGATGGAGGAGCATTTTGTGATGTTTGGCGTGAACCTGAGCCTGGGTTTGCAGCTGAACCTGAACCTGAACCTGAACCTGAACCTGGGCTTGAACCTGGGCTTGAACCTGAATCTGGACCGGAGACTGTTGGACTCGAAGCAACTTGAACAACAGTTGATGTACCTCTTGTCTGATCAATACCAGCATTACCAGGACCTACAGTAGTAACAATACCAATGACAGCAGTAGAGGTTGATTCATAACACTTCTGAGGACCGCAACTCGTCACGACCTTAGTATAAGTACTCAATAAAGTGGTGTATGAAGTAGAGCCCCAGATTGGAGATTCGGACCCCTTGGAAGTCGGTAAGGTTCCCGTAATCACACGTGTAGACGTAACAGATGATACTGGACTTAGCTGAATAGAAGGAGAGCTACCATACGTTGCTGGTGTTTGAACAACTTCTGTGATCAGAGAGTCTGTACCAGTGGTGAAGTAAGTTCTTGTGAATGAACCTGTCCATGGAATCGTGGTGTAAGCATCGACTGGTACCTCGACAACAACTGTGGTAGAGGAGTCTGTACCAACAGTGGTATAGGTAGAAGTAAAGGTTCCGGTCCATGGAATAGTTATGGTACCCAAAGCAATTGGAATTTCAACAACTTCCGTAATAAGAGAATCTGTACCAGTGGTAAAATAAGTAGTAGTGTACTCGCCAGTCCATGGAATCGTGGTGGTGAATGGGGGAACTGCAACAACTTCTGTGACCAGAGAGTCTGTACCAGTGGTGAAGTAAGTTGTTGTGAATGAACCTGTCCAAGGAATCGTTCTGTAAGCATCGACTGGTACCTCGACAACAACTGTGGTGGAGGAGTCTGTACCAACAGTGGTATAGGTGGAAGTAAAGGTTCCGGTCCATGGAATAGTTATGGTACCCAAAGAAATTGGAATTTCAACAACTTCTGTAATAAGAGAATCTGTACCAGTGGTGAAGTAAGTAGTAGTGTACTCACCAGTCCAAGGAATCGTGGTCGTGACTGGGGGAACTGCAACAACTTCTGTGACCAGAGAGTCTGTACCAGTGGTGAAGTAAGTTGTTGTGAATGAACCTGTCCAAGGAATCGTAGTGTAAGCATCGGCTGGTACCTCGACAACAACTGTGGTGGAGGAGTCCGTACCAACAGTGGTATAGGTAGAAGTAAAAGTTCCGGTCCATGGAATAGTTATGGTACCCAAAGCAATTGGAATTTCAACAACTTCTGTAATAAGAGAATCTGTACCAGTGGTGAAGTAAGTAGTAGTGTACTCGCCAGTCCAAGGAATCGTGGTCGTGACTGGGGGAATTTCAACAACTTCTGTGACTAGAGAATCTGTACCAGTGGTAAAATAAGTAGTAGTGTACTCGCCAGTCCATGGAATCGTGGTGGTGAATGGGGGAACTGCAACAACTTCTGTGACCAGAGAGTCTGTACCAGTGGTGAAGTAAGTTGTTGTGAATGAACCTGTCCATGGAATCGTTCTGTAAGCATCGACTGGTACCTCGACAACAACTGTGGTGGAGGAGTCTGTACCAACAGTGGTATAGGTGGAAGTAAAGGTTCCGGTCCATGGAATAGTTATGGTACCCAAATCAAATGGAACTTCAACAACTTCTGTAATAAGAGAATCTGTACCAGTGGTAAAGTAAGTAGTGGTGTACTCACCAGTCCAAGGAATCGTGGTAGTGATTGGGGGAATTTCAACAACTTCTGTGACCAGAGAGTCTGTACCAGTGGTGAAGTAAGTTGTTGTGAACGAACCTGTCCATGGAATCGTGGTGTAAGCATCGGCTGGTACCTCGACAACAACTATGGTGGAGGAGTCTGTATCAACAGTAGTATAGGTGGAAGTAAAGGTTCCGGTCCATGGAATAGTTATGGTACCCAAATCAAATGGAATTTCAACAACTTCCGTAATAAGAGAATCTGTACCAGTGGTGAAGTAAGTAGTAGTGTACTCACCAGTCCAAGGAATCGTGGTGGTGATTGGGGGAACTGCAACAACTTCTGTGACTAAAGAGTCTGTACCAGTGGTAAAGTAAGTTGTTGTGAATGAACCTGTCCATGGAATAGTGGTGTAAGCATCGGCTGGTACCTCGACAACAACTATGGTGGAGGAGTCTGCATCAACAGTAGTATAGGTGGAAGTAAAGGTTCCGGTCCATGGAATAGTTATGGTACCCAAATCAAATGGAACTTCAATAACTTCTGTAATAAGAGAATCTGTACCAGTGGTAAAGTAAGTGGTGGTGTACTCACCAGTCCAAGGAATCGTGGTAGTGATTGGGGGAATTTCAACAACTTCTGTGACCAGAGAGTCTGTACCAGTGGTAAAGTAAGTTGTTGTGAATGAACCTGTCCAGGGAATTGTTGTGTGAGCATTTAATGGAATTTCAACATATTCAGTCACTACTGTACCGAAAGTTGCAAAACTAGTAATAGGGGACTCATTTGTACCATAAGTTGTCGTAGTTACTGTAGCAACAATACAATCAGCCGCTCCCTCAACGTCTTGAAAAATTACACTACTGAAATCATCATGGAGAACTTCACCACCAGGCGTAGTAACGGTAAGATCAATTGAGGACGGACCACCAAAATTTGCTTCAACAATACGAATAGGATAGTACTTACCAGCTTCGAATGTCACAACCAAGTTGCCAGGATCTTTTTGATAATCACCGTCATTGAAATAGAAATAGTCAGAACTGGTCTCTTGAGATTCTGGGTTACAACAATCAAAAGATGAAGAACCAAGAAAGAAAACAATAGAGTCATCTCCATAAAGACTAAATCTATATGTACCTGTCTCAGAAGCTAAGAAGTAACCAGTTAATTCAACAACATAATTATTCAGCTCAATAGTTTCTCCATAAATCTCACCAACTTCAGTAGTAGTCTGTGGGGTAATCGAATAGTTTGGCTCAGTAACACCGTTTGTAGAAGCTGTGAGTGGTTGGTTTCTGTAACGGTTGGTCATAAAATCTACATCTGTTAGTTCAACTGAAAGGTATGGAACATAAAAGAACCTAGCACTGAATCCAGCGATACTCGGAACACCCGAAAATTCACAGTATGAATCGAATGCAGCAAGTACAAAAGACACATTGGAAGCTAGAATGACGAAGATATTCAACAATGCTTTCAGTCTCATTTTGGGTCTGAAAAGTTACATTCAATGTTTTTCTGTCGACTTTGCTGTTTTGACACATTGTGGAAAGCTATGAGTTTAAATACTGTTGAAGGGTGGTAGTTTCACTACTAGGTTCTAGAAATTGTGAGAATAGCGTGATAGGCAGTCTTATGCGGTAAAGTAAGCTTCAACTGATCCCTGAACAGAAGCCGCCAGAATCCGGAGTGAGCTTAACAGCTTCAAAGACTCCCAGATGCAATAGAAGAGAGAGTAACTATCAGCTACCAGTTTAGGACCAAAACCACCAGAAGCGGGTTCTGAGTTTAAATTCCAGTGGCGATAACAAAATCTAAGAGGTTAGATAAGGTTCAGGCATAGAGAGCGAGCGTCCAGAGCAAACCAGCACAGAGACATGAGAGTAATGATATCTTAGGAGGCTTTTCGGTCAGAGTAACCACCACTAGTTCATGTCCTGAAATGAGAAAAGAGGACGGGTACAGAAA
Organism: Wickerhamomyces quercuum; assembly: GCA_030556525.1. Classification (NCBI taxonomy): domain Eukaryota; kingdom Fungi; phylum Ascomycota; class Saccharomycetes; order Phaffomycetales; family Wickerhamomycetaceae; genus Wickerhamomyces; species Wickerhamomyces quercuum. The sequence continues at coordinate 24,350 of JAKTUE010000050.1, forward strand.
TCAAACCAAGTTACGCACAGCCTTATGTTCCCTAGAACTAATAAGGAATGAGCAAAACCCTCATGCCCTTACAACTCAATCATCATATGTCAAATGAAAAAATGTTGAAAGCACACAAAGTCGCAAATTAGCCAGCATGGGAGTTGAGAAGACTGAGACTCAAGTAGGTAGAAGAGATGTGCAAAAGAAGGGGTGGCAGAGAACAATAAAACTTAAATTTCGTCACATTGTGCAGTTTCGTAATAGAGCAGATCGCTTGCATATGCATATAGTAAGAAAAAAGGATCAACCTTGCAAGCGTCGAATTTTCTTAGAGGAAGGAGGTCGATACACCAAGAGGGATAAGCCACAAGAACATTTCACTTAGGTTTACTTCATCCGAACTGTTGCTTATTGATCAGTATTATGATCAGATTAGACAGTTATTTTGTTTTTGGCGGATTTTTTTTTTTGAAGTGGGTTCACACAAAACAAGTTCGCGGGAGTTAGGCCACTTGAATATCACTTTACACTTTACAGGATACTCCATGCGCGAGCGGCGCTAGCATAAAGTATAAAACCGCTATTTCTGTACTACACAGTTCAATGGGAGCACACTGTATAGTCACGTATCTAGAGATTCATAATCCCAATTTGTCCACGATTGAGAACAATATAGCAAAGGTCCCCCTCATCCTACTCGTAAGAACGGCCTGTGTACATGAACCCACTTTGATGATGCTGGTAACAATTACAAACACATCCTATTGTGACATCCAAGATGAAGCTGCACGACTGCATGACGTGATGCTGAGATAACACTGCTAATAATATATACAGTGCAAGCTATCTTATTTGATCAAAAAAGACCATCGTGACCAAAGGCTAATTAACCCTGATTTAATCATTGATCATCGGCCTTTCCATATGAGGCAAGGTACGCCGCCCTAAACAGCCTACATTAGTTCAGATATCTGTGAGTTAATAGAGATCAGGCAATTTATGGCAAGTTGAGAGGGAATTCTCACCGTGTTCTATATAGGAACTGGCCTGTTGCTTATGGTTAATAATTGTTGCAGTACTAGAGAAGCCAGAACTATACTTTAGGTAATATATTATGTTTCCTGGTACCTGAACGAACGCGTCAAGGGCCGCGGAAATGATCCAGAAGGAGATCAGCACATCCAAAAAATGAAAGAGTCCTTGCGGTAACCCTTTTGGTGCTCGTGAATGCCATGACCGTGAATCATAGCTCCGTTTCAAGTAATCATGTGAACCAAGCTACCAACGAATGAAGAGCACAAGAACGGTGTATGAAATAAACCATGTCATCGCCCATCAGTGCTGATCACCGATCGCTAGTAGCGAATGCAACCACAATGCAGCAAACTGAAGATGCATAAATCGTCTCTAAAGCATATGCTGGTTTTTCCTGAACAGGAACAGGAACAGGAGTGGATTTGCCCCAAAAAATCAACTTTTCGCGGTCTCTTGAGCGAATCTTGCAAGATCAAATAATAGCCTCACTAATTATCATTTACTAGGATTACATTGTTAGAATATACAGAACAACAGCAAGTCTCGAACCTTGCTTAGGTTTCATTTTTTACAGTTATACTCCTCAGATAGGAGGTCGAGGGAGTTCCTACAACAGATTAAACTTCAACCACTCATCTAAAATATCTACCCTTTGAGACCGTTTGCCAGTGAAATACCGATTATAACTCTACTCTTTCCTACTGAGTGCGAAAAGAAAACTCGAGATATGAAAAGTGAGATGAATATAATCATAGGTGAAATGACAGAAACTATGAGTCTATAAGGGGGGCACTTCCTATTGTTCGATGTACCATGCTTGGCTAATCTCACTTCTTCCAAGAAGATCTGCGTACTATGAAACAAGTTGACACCATTTCAAAAGGGGTACCGTTTGAAAATATTCATCTATACATCGATGCTACTAAATGGTAAACAGCAGCAAACTAATGTTGGGTTGTTGACTTGGTCGTGTCTGTTAGGGTCTTAATGGGTATAGTGGATATAGAACTAACAGAGATATCATTGAAGCTCTTAACTGGTGAACTGGTCGATTTTACAGCCTCGATTGCATCCTATTCACTAGTTTGCGTCAAAGGAAGTGAAAATCGAGTACACAAAAGATATGAGGAATGTTTATTGATGGGTGATTTGAAGTCAAGAAACCCATTATAACGCGATTTAATATTCGTTCAGTATCACTTGTTGGAAACTTTGAATTTGCAAATCAAATTTATTCTATACCCAACAAAAGCTCAATCTACCTATTGTTCCATGAGCACTGCTGGTTATACGTTCGATTTGCTCAAATTATAATGAGCCTTAAGCTCTGCAAATTTCCATGTTTGAGCGTTTGAAGATTTTCAGCTCTGGAAAACATACTACGGCTCTACAACTGAGACGTATTCTTATAAGAAAGGACAGTCTTTATGAACAAAGTGTGGTTGGATTCTGTAGGGATCCCAACCTCTATAAAGTGAAAGTCTCATAACGAATTGAGTACACAAGGTACTATAGCAAAAAAGAAGTGATAATAATAAATAAAAAAAATAGCTCATAACAAGATGAGTGAGTTAGTGAAATACATACAGATAGGTAATTGCTGGGTCAGGTTATCGTCTCTGTTACACCTTCCATTTATAAATAGATAAGATTGAAAATGTTTTTGGATAAGAGGATTACCCTGTTATTACCTCTCTAGGGAGGAAATTCATCTACTCAAACACGCGATCGATTTCAGCGCACAAATGTTCGTTTTAAGGATAATCCAGATTCATCAAAGGGTACTTCGAAGGTTGTAAGGGTAGTTTCTGGGTATATTGGCTTCCAGCAGGGTACCACTTAGGTTGTTCTGGGTATCCCATAACTAGTTCCAAAACGGTAATCTTCCTACTAAATTTGAGTTCACTTTCGTTAGTGAGTTGCTTAAGAAATGGTTGATCACAAAGAAGTCATATTCCTCTCTTATATCAAAAAATATGTAAAATCAAGTGAGAAACTATCATATGTCTTATATTCAAATGATTCGAATAACAAAATTGGCACGGATCAGCTTATAATAGAGATCAAGCACGACGAGTCGTTATATTTTCAGACCATATGCTAAATTTGAGGCTGGTTGACCAATTGAATTACCCTTTGCTACTCTTACCCCCATAGTAATATTTTCGCGTAGTTATTCTACCCATCTCTACTGCAGAATAAGAGAAGTATGAGAAACCCTTGTGCCATACTTTTCCTCAGAAGCAAGTTTAACAACGAACGTGCAGATATGTCTTTTAGAAATCAATTGTATCAAGAATATTGTTCGTGCCTCCTTGTCTATTATAAAAATGTCAAAGTTCATTCAACTCTGATATTACTCTTTAAAGCTTGAAATTATTAGTTTTATCATCAATAGATAGAACTCTCAGTATCATGCTCAAAAATGAAACAATTTCACTAGAAAGAATACGTAGATTCTTATAAATATAATTATATCTAAAAAAAGCTTGAGGTTTGGGCACTCCCACCCTCGATCTCATTTTGAATTAAAACCTAGTTCTTGATCAGCAGCAACCATTTCATCTTGTGCTTCCTTGGAAACGTTAATAGTTTTAAATCTTCTTAGAGGAACTTTGTGCTCAAATAAGTAGTCAATTTCAGCAGAAGTTTTTCCATTGGTTTCAGGAAAGATGAAGTAGGCCGCAATTAAGAAAACGACGCAAAACCCTAACCAGAAGAAACCTACCTTCGCACCCCAATTCCAAGCAGTTTCGTTAAACATATAAGAATTCAAAACTCCTCTAGCAATTGTAGAGATTTGATAGATATTTCTTCCGAACGAAGCAGTACTAGCTCTAAGTCTAGATGTTGGTAGTTCGGCCGAAGCAGAATAAGCTAAAGGTCCTAATGAGATTGAGTAAACCAACTCTAAAAGTAAGGTAAGACCACCTAGTGCCCATGCTACGGCACCATCAGTTTTAGTTGACTTCAAGCCCAAGCAACCCATGGTCAAAAGAATCATACAATGGAGAACTAGGCCACCTAGCATATTCATTCTTTTACCAAGATACTTCATTGTAGACCACATAATTAAGGTACCAACAAGAGAAACAACATTGTTAACCATGTTCATGTCAAAGGAGTACTCTGTTGATAGGCCTGCAGACTGGAAGAAAAATGCAGCTTGACTTGTAAGAGCAGATCCACATAATGCCTGTACAACCCATGTAAAAACAACCAAAAGAGTTCTTTTCCTATTGATTCCTTTGAAAATTTCAAAAAACCCGGAGCTTTTTGCATATTGTACCTCTAGGGCATTTGTATAATATGAATTAGCGTACATACTCTTGAACTCTTCTTCAGTTGAGGTCAATCTCTTAACTGACTTTTTAGCATCTTCTATTCTTCCTTTCCTCAATAGCCAAACTGGAGACTCAGGCGAGAAGTAAATAACTATAGCTAACGGTATTGGCCAAATCCATTGAATAGCAAAGGCGATTCTATAAGAAACAGGATCATTCTTTCTGTCTAGTAAAGCTCTTAACACACCAGCACTCAAAATTTTACCCAAAGCCCAACAAATATTAACGTATGTTGTCAAATAATCTCTCAAGCTAATAGGAGTAACATCAGCAGCATAGGTAATAGTTAAAGTTTGAAAGGCTCCCCACGGTAAACCACAAAGAACTTCACCTACAATCAGTACCGTTAAATTGGGAGCAAAGAAAATAATGAAAACAAAACAGGCGAATACCAGTAGCGCAACTATCAACGTAAATCTGTAACCAAATCTACTGGCAGACCATGCCGATAGAGCCAAACCCAGCACTTCACCACACCCAGCGGCTTGAGTAAGACCTGATTGCCATGAAGCTGGAATGTAATAAGAACCAGACTTTGATGGGATACCAAACTTATTCTTAAAAGCAGGAAAAGCGATCAAAGAACCAATCAATGTAACATCATAAGCTTCCATTACGGTGGTGTGAGAGATCAAAACAGACCACATAACAGCCTTTTTGTACTTTTTCAAAGCTTGCCAGAGCGATAGTTCCTTTTCATGATTCAAATCAGGGGCATAGTCAAGCTCCTCTGAGGAAACCTCCCTCAGTTCCTCTATTATTTCAGTTTTTGCAACGCTCATGATTTGTTTGTCTATTGATGGTAGAAAAACTTATGTACAATTGGATGATGATAGTTCTTATTTATAGTCAGAAGCGACTTGTGAGGACTCCCCGTGGGCTAATCCGATAGTTGATTTGAAATTTCGATCTAGCACATCGTTATTTTAAGCGTTTATTGTCCAGTACACTGGTCTGTTACAGCGTTTTCGTAATTGTAATTCGTGTTTAGAATCATTTTTCCGTTTTTGCGTCTTTTGCTTTCGAAGGGCCAATACAACGTGGTGATTGAAAAGAGAAGAACAAAAAGTATGCGAGAGTCTTGAAAATTTATTGAATGATGCTACTCTGCTCTTTCGAGTTTGACATATATATTGAAGTTATTATCCCTCTTTTTTAACTTACACACGCCTTTGAGAGACCGCCCGCCCATCACCAATAATGACTATCGAGTATGGGCTTCCAACACTTAAAACTATCGACAGTTTCAAGTTTAAAAGCAACAAGCAACCTAAGGAGTTCAAAGGTACAACCATACTATGCCACTTGGATCAGAATGGACCAAACAATACGATGTTCTCTGGTTTACTACAAGTATATAGAGAACTAATTGGCGTTCCTTATGCTGATAAGCTGAGCTTGTTGCCACCATCAAGCTACCACATGACGCTTGCCAGTTGTTCCAACCGATTTTTGATTCCTACCACCATAGATTCAAGTGCAGGTGGAGATAGTGATGCTACGTTTATTTTGGTTGAGAAGAAATTGAAGGATGAGTTTACCGGTTATAAAGACGCTCAATTTCCAATTGTTGTTAAGGCCAAAAAACTCCTAATTGATTCTGTTGCTTTAATACTATTAGTTGAGCCAGCGACGGAAGCTGAAGAGATTAAGCTAAGAAAACTCAGAAGAGAAGTCACTGATATACTGGGAAATGACCCCGAACTAGACTTCAAGTTTCATGTAACAATCGGATATTTTGTTGACGCTGTTGATTCAAAAGATGTTCAGAAATTTCAAGAAATTCTAGATCAGTTATTTGAGTTGATTGATGAACAAACAGTTGAATTTTCTCAACTAGAGTTCTGTTTTTTCAAAGATATGTTTGAATTCAATATCCGCAAAATACTTAAATAGTATATGATTCTCTATACATCATTAACTTGTAAATAGGTCTTGTAAGCTAAAATCTTGTTCCTTATCAAGGTTTTTCAAGTCCTCGTCAATACACAAGTCCAATTCCTCAAGCTTGGAGAGGGTTAGATTATTCGTGAGTAGTCTTGACTCATGGTTCTCTTTAATATTCATCAAGACTTTCATTGGAATCTTATAATCAAAGCACTTGAATTTGTCTATCTTCTGGACAAGGCTGAACAATCTATCCTTAGCTAGAGTCCATTCCGACTCAATTCTTTGCTCCATGGGAGATAAAAAACAAGAGTTGGATTGCTCTGACAGCATCACAAACCCATGTAATGCATCCACTATTTGTAACATCTTCAAACAAATACCAGGCCCATTCCTGATGAAGCAAATATCGGAAAAGTTTTTGGTGGAGCTTAGAAACTCTGTAGCAATTTCTAAGGGGAAGGAAATTGATAAAGATTCAATGGGACCGTATCTATTTGTCTCTAATAATTTGTTCTCAGAAGCCACTGACCATCCCAAGCTCTGAAACCATGCTTTCGTTAATAAGATATTTACTCTCTGTGAGTCATCTGCAACTGTTTCAAACATGATCTGATCTTTGGACAACCTTGACTGGAACTCAATCAGGGAATCTTTGGAGATCAAACTGTTAGAAGAATTACTGGTATCGATATCAGTGCTATTAAAACTTAGTAGCATACTGTTTAATGTACTCCATAATGGGTCATGGTGGTTTGAATCGTCTTTATGATGAATTGCAATTTTCTTATTAGCCTTATCCAAAAAATGTTTATCAGCAGTTATAAATACTTCAATCAATTCATTAAAGCCGACTAGAAGGTCAGGGTACTTTTCATCCCCCAGACTGGGTAATGGTATAGAGGCATCCAGTAGAACTGATAGATTCAACTGATAGCATTGAAACCTAAAACACTGAAATCTCTCTATAGCAAAAATCATATAATAAATTTTTCTCCACAAATGACTCTCCTCTTTACTCTTACCACTATAAGCCTCAGTGGAATGCATTCCCAATATATGTGAGATTGAAATAGCTTGCCTCAAGAACAGTATGCTTCTATTCATGAACTTGTCAACAGTTCCGTAGGACGCGTGCAGAAAAATATTGTACAGTAATAAATCCGTAGAAGGATACAGGTCCAATTCAAAAATGAAGACAATTCTTCTTGCTTCCCTAGCATATGTTTCGAAGTCTAGCAGACTGTCTTTAAATGAAAAAAAGGCAGCAGAAGCCTCACTTCTTAATTGTCTTGAGATAGCAGAAGCCAAGGCACAACACAGGGCGTATGACATAGCAACTTTATCATTAGCCAATATCACTCGTTCTGAGCTCTCGTCAGCTGCCATCTGAAGCTTTAACATTAACTCATCGCTATCAATAACAGGCCAGAAGATATAAAACCTACGTTGAAAACTTTCAAGACAAGGCAGGATCTTGCTCAAAGGGATGTTTCCTAGCGACCGGATGACAGGCTTGTCTATACCCTTCGAGGGTTTCGGGCCACTTTTCAGTTTTTTTCTCAGGTCAGTACAAGATCTTGCAAAGTCATGGCAATTACTGCAAACTCCTTTGACTGGAGACGTGGATAAATCACATTTGACCTTTCTTCTGGAACACTCATCACATGGACGAGAGTATCTGAGTCTTTTTCTGCGCTGAGAAACTGCAGATTCAGTCATATTTACCCCTTTTCCTTCTTCGTCAAGATCATATTATTGTTAACGGCCTACGGTATTCTGATATTTTGGTATTTTGATTTTGTTGTCTTTGTTGTTGTTGGACGAGCACGTTGTTTCGAAATCGGATAAATGAACCACATCGGTGAAAGGAGGGTAATTTTAACGTAGATCGTGGGGCTTCGTGACTACGCCAAAACGGAAAGACTGACGGAAAATCGCCTACCTTAAGAAAGAAGCCTTTATGCACAGAATACTGTGATATCTATAAAATAGAACAGACTTCAATAATTATAATAATAATCTCATAATAATCTCATTCTTACTAATGTCTTAATAATTATTTCGGGGAATACACTTATCTTATTTTTTCCGTCACCATAGTATTTTTTTTTTATTATTATAAGTTTTAAACACACTGTGAATAGCATTTTATCCTGGCTGTGTCCATTATCAAGTTTATACCTTTGCTTTGGAAAGCCTACAGTCATTTTTAAAATCATCCAGCTGTCTTAGGTATGTTCCGTTTGGTTTGGACGTTTTAATGTATTTACAAACCAAACACAGTCGCGAAATTGCTCGCTGTAGGTAAAACAAGCATAACAAACTGAACAAATGAGTCTATATTTCCCTGCAATCCTATTCCTTTGATTATCCTTTCGATATAAACTCGATCCTAAATTTATAATTCGCTTCGAAATGAGTAATCGGTCTTAAGAGAATATTAAATGTACACTGGTAATTAAATAATTGCATAAATACTGGAAGAGGTGACGGCTGTTAAATGTATTCCAAGAAGCAAGTTCCCACTACAAAACCTAATGTCAGCCATATCACATAAACATTATCAATCAATAGGTGCACTGGAGTTCCTACAACTAGAATAAGAAATTTGCACATTTCTGGCAAGAAACCAATTGAGCACTGTATTCAACGAGCTCTTGATGCAAATGACTGGAGTGACTTTAAATTCAAACCAATTAGAAGGTCAACTGTTTCCAGGGCTATAAATTCTCATCACTTTGAAGATTTGGACAAGTATGCAGTCAGTAACGTCGTAATTATTGGTGCTGGATCGCCAGGACTCATCGCTGGTTATGTCCTTGTGAAGAACAGGCCGAACTTCAAAAATTGCTGTCATCGAAGCAATTGTTGGTCTTGATGGCGGTGCAGGGTTAGGAGGTCAACTTTTTAGTGCAATGGTCATTCGAAAGCCAGCCCACTTCTTTCTAAAAGAGCTCGGAATTCAGTATGATGACGAGAGTGATTAAGTTGTTATTAAACATGCTGCTTTGTTCACTTCAACTGTTGCTGCAAAAGTATTAGGATTTCCAAATCTTAAGCTTTTCAATGCACTCCTGTTGAAGATCTTATCACTAAAACTGATTCTCAAACCAAACTGGAAGTGTCACAGTTGCTGGTGTCGTGACCAACTGGACGTTGGTCTTGAACCATGATGCTCAATCCTGCATGGATTCTAATGTTATTGAGCTTTCAGGTTACAAAGATGTTAGCACAAGAGACCTTTCTACTCAGAATGGCGTTGTTTTATCCTGTACATGACATGACGGCCCTAAGAGAATCGTCAACACTGATGAAAAGAAAGTCGCTGGGTGGCATGAAAGGTTTGGAAATCAATGTTTCCGAACACGAAATTGACTTTGGAAATTGCTGAGTTAGAAGGTTTAAACGTTTAAACAGAATGGGACCGACCTTTGGAGGAATTTTTGCTAGTGGTATCAAATGCCGCCAATGACGTTTTGCTTCCCTTTGCTTGAATTGAGAAGAAGTAATGGATCATAGTATTTATTGGGCGATAGGTCAATTAAAGACTTTCCAATCAGCGTAGTCCCCAAAATAAAGAAAATGCGTACTAATGGATTTTGGTAGCTACCGTTATATTAGGCTGGACAAACTAGACACAAAATACTGTAACCAAACGTCATCTACTCAGAACACCCTATAGTGGCCTAGAATATTTCGCTATCTATTACAAAGTTCCATCTCCACCGAAAAAGGTACCAGAACAAAAAATACGCAACCAAATTAGGCAATCTCGTATTCAGTCAAAGGATAAAGGGATTAGCGCTGATTATCCTAAACTACTTCCAATTCTAGCTGCTAAGATTGAAGATTGTTCATTTGATCGTAGTAGCTTAAAACAACAGAAAATTGTAAAGAATAAGAGGATCAGAATAAGAGAATCATCGTATTCGAATTCTCTTTAAATTTTCAAACAATAGTAACACAATTATCCAATATTAAGTACTAAACTACCATTCAAGAAGTCCTATTCCTTCGAGTTCTCAATTGGTCCAATAGGAATTACAAGAACAAACGTTTCCTGACTATATCCAACTGTTGGAATGAATGGTCTAGAATATGTACATTAAGTGCTCTGCAGTATGTATGAAAAAAGATTTTCTACTAAGAAGTTCATTGAGAAGTTTATGATAAAAGTTGGGACTATAAGAATATGAAAGATTCCCAATTTCAATAATTGTTTTATTTAATACAAAGAGTATCGCAAAAGTGGATACGTGTATTACTTCTCGTTTCACTAGCTTACAACACCGACCTGCCCAGCCCGTACTTAACGCTCCCAAAGCTTCTGTTCGAGATATACATAGGGCTTTTTATATTGACAATAAATTTGCGTCCATTACATTCAGAGTCTACTATAATTTTCTTAGATAAGCGCAGAGACTCTTCACGTCTTGGTTTTGTCTTAGAGAAAAGATTTATAGAAAAGGGAGAACAGCAGGAGTTTTCAGGTTTCTCAAGAAAAAGTTCATATAAGGAACTTGATGGTCAAGCATTTTTCTACAAACTCCATAAGCAAAAAAATAAAGTAGCTTCTCGATGGGTCTCTCGATGGTTTCGCTGGACCTATCAGAAGCTGATTCTGTTAGAAATAAGCTGAGGGTCGCAATATTGGTATTTTCATAAATAAACAGATCAGTATTACCGTGGACACGATAAGGGTTCACAGTGATAGTGCTGTTGAAGTAGTTGGAAACAGAAACGAAGGCATAACAGTAAACAGCAGGAGAAAGAGAAGAGCGACTCATTATCACTCGAGAATATATTATCCGGATATTGCGATCGGGCTGGCAAGTACCTGTCTAATATTATTAAGAATAACTTCACCTCTAAGCTGGGTAAGAAATACACTAGCATACGGATTGTAATCTAGAAAAGAGTCAGCCCCCAGATCGTTTCGGTCAACAATTAGGAAAAGATATCCATACCAAGTGTCAAGAAAAGGGTTTAAAGGAGGGGTTTGCAACTAGTGGCAATGTCCATATCTGCTTTAACGTCACCATCAAAACTTTTTGTCAGTGCTTTGCGTAGGGTTGTTCACTGACTTTAAACTGCTATGAAAGTAACAGGAACAAGGCAAGGGTAGTGGAGAGATCCTTGTTTCTTTTGCTTCACCCATTCTATACTAATGTTACTCTTAGGTATCCTGCGCAGGCACTTCACGCTTTTAATTTGCCAATAGTTGATTCTGTCACCAAAGGTTCTTAGTTCATATATGAAGCTGCTATTGCCATGGAGTTGATGACAGTTTGGGGGACTGGAATTATCTGAGCACGAGCCTGATAGAGATATCTTTAGAAATATCAAAGAGTGCTTAAAGGGTGTAAGCGTAGCAACTTGGCTTTTAAGGTTTTATCAATTACCTTTTCTGATCTTCATATAGTTAGAGTTTGGTTACACCCTTGATCTACACAACCATGTGTGGTCACTCCAATATAGAATGTACTTCCCAGTTGCAATTAACGTGCGGATTTCAGCTATCGGTACAGTAACAGCTGTTTGACGACCAAGACCGGTATTTAGGCTCACCTTCAACGTTTCCACACAATTCGATAGCGTAGGAAGCGCATTTGGTTTGGTCCTACTTCCTCAAGAGTTGCAATGACCTGTTATATGAGCCTTCGTACTCTTTATCGATAGGAGGTTTTGTTGATTAGGAGAATCTAAACACTCTTGTTACACTATTGTTAGTGGCCTCACAAATATGTTACTTCTTTACTACCTTTATTATACAAGAAATCAATTTTTCATGTTTCTATGTTCCTAAACGTTAAACTTCATTTTTTTTACAAAGTTCCATAAACAAGATTCACTAAAGCTATGTTTAGAATTACTCAGAGTTATAATCTTGGCAGCTACAGCTCTGGTCTGCTTCGGCAACATTTTGCGTGCTACTTTAATAGCTAACTCTTACCGGGTGTTCCCATTGCAACAATCTTGAATGAAGCGATGCTTGTTCTTCTGATTTCCTTATTAGACTAAGTTAGACTCTTTCAATAGACTCTTTCAGTCTAAATAACGCCGTGAAGTAAGAGATCAGATGCAAGCTAAAATCTTTTAGGTTTCGCTCTGTGGTGAAGAAAATCAAAGCATACCCCATGTTTTAAAGAAGAGACGGATTTGTATTTATAATATACAATTAGTTCACAAGCAGGTCGAAAGAGATACGATGGAGGTGAAGGATGAAAGCTTTTCATGCAGTCACTACTTCTCGTTAGCACTAAGAAATGGATTGACAGCTAGTGATTCATAGAAGAGAGATACAGTGCACTATTGAAAGCTATGCGTTCTTCAAGAGATAATCCTTGTACTTAACCATGTATTTTCAGGTCGCTTAATTCAAACGGACCTTAAAATTAAAGTAGAATCCTGTTCCAATCCCACTTATATTGTATATAAACTATATTCATTCAACATTATCTAATTTATGTAAGCTCTTTAAAGCGAATATATGAACTGGGATCTACACAATATCCATTACTATCTCTTATACCATCACATCTAGATTGGATAAGCCTAAACATAACTTATTCAATATGTCACCATATCCACTTCCAACTTGTCCCCATTAATATCAAACTCTACATTAAATGTTCTACAGTTTCTTAGTTTCGGAATTGAGCCTGCAACCATAATTGGCCATTGAAGTAGCATTAGTTGATACTGAGGTATTTTGATTCCAATTCTGATTCTGATGTTGATGTTGTTGAGGTTGGACCCTAAAGGCACCCCGAAAGAACTATTAACAGCACGGGAACATGCATGTGATGTTCTCTTCCAAATGCCTTTTGAATTGAATTTTCTAATTTATTTAATTCACTGATAAACCCAAATAGTTAAAACCATCTTCATCGACCACTTTCAATCCCTTTAAAGTAACTACTTCGCCAGGAGATTCCACCATTATCAAAATTTTGTCCGATTCTGTTTCAGTACTCAAAACTGCACCACAAGTTGCTCCAAGACCTGCCAAAATCTCAAACGATGTGAACCAAGCTTTACAAAACGTTAAAATTTTATCTCTGGAAGTACCTTATCGATGTATACCGTTGCCAATAATTCTTTTGCACCTTTAGTAAGATGTCCTCTCCATGATTGTTCGGCGCAAGCAGCATTATCTGATGTAAGGAGAAGGATAGTTAACGATAGAGGTTCCAATTTATTAATGACAGACTCTTGATGATTACTATCTAGTTGGTTATTTTTCGGGAATATGAAATCATTGACCATCGTTGAGGTTTATTTCGTAAATGGTGAGAAATGGCGCACTCGCACTACTTTGTATGATAATCTTGCACCGGATGCGGTATTGCAAAATAGATATAATCTTTTCTAAAGGCGTATGAGATAATAAAATATTCCTTATTGGATTGAAATTAGATTCTTGGTCAGGTTTCAGAGGCATTAAAATTTCTGAGAATTGGGAGTAGATATGCCAAAATAACACTTCTGGGAGATATCTCTGAAGTTTTTGAAACTGAAAGAGGGATTGAATAAATGGTATCACTTAATAACAGATCTTGAATGTTTTTAACTAGCTTTTTAAGTTCGCCGTAAGAATGGGTGAACTTTGCAGAACAATTGAGATTTAAGAGTTCTTTGAATAGGGTTGTTATTGGTGACCATGTTTTTTTGAGAGAATCTATTCGATATCCACCAAATCCGTTGATAAAACAACAGAATTAATATGTTGCTCTAAATCTTTCTTTGAAACTTTTCTTTTGGGCTGTTTCTTTATGGTATCCAATTTCATACCCTTTCCGCTGCTCATCGCACTTAAATGAGAGCAAAAGATTGTTAATGTTGAAATATTTGTACTTCAACCTTCATTCCTTTGCACTCCAAACGCCCATTTCTGCTGTATTTTGGACGCCTTTTTCTGTAGGTGATCTTCTCAAGAGTAGGTTTAGTGGGTAAATTATCATCAAAGGGGGCAGACATCTTTTCTCAGAACAATTTGACCGGAAAATTCTTAGTGATCTTTGAGTGTGAAGTCTCGAGTTTTTGTGTCTTCTTATATCATGTTTTGATCTTTGAGTTGAACGTTAGACAGAACTATTGCTTTTGAGTGAAATAACTGGTGAAGAAAATGTTGTTGTAAACCCACAGGAGTTGAGTCCTCACTGGAATCACAGTCTTTCAATATAAGCTTATCACTGATCTTTTAATTTAGAAAACTACTTCGCTACATAACTACTAACATGCTTTCAAAACCGTTTCACTCTGAACAAAATTCAATATAAACGAAGAGATAAGACAGATTTAGAATATTGGTTATTCATCACTATCGAAGATCACAACAGGATCCCAATTTGGACTAACAAATCTCTCACTTCCACCTCTTGTCTCACTCAATTTATTCAAAATCTCACCATCCTCATCTTTTAAATCAACAACTTTCAGATTGGACTCAATTCTCTCTGGATTGATAGACTTGGCCAAAACAACAGTTCCTCTCCAAATACCCCATGAGATCAAGATGTTTGCTGTTCCAACACCATATTTCTCAGCTAGTCTGATGACTTGTTGATCTTTCAGCAATGGTGCAGAAGAAGATCCCAACGGTGAATAAGCCTCAACGACTAACCCATGTTCCTTCGCGTATTTAACCAGTTTATGTTGTGGTAAATAAGGATGCAATTCGACTTGTAGCGCCACTGGTGGAACTTTCAAATCCAAACTAAATAATTCTTCCAATTTTGAGATCGTTGTATTTGAGACTCCAATGGCCTTGGTGTATCCTTTTTCAACTAGAGGCTCTAATAATTTATAAGTCTTAGTGAAGGGCCAGTCCAATAGGATATCTCTTTTACCATTTGGCTTAGTTGGGATGACCGGATGGTTCCCATTTGGATTCAGTGCTAGTGGCCAATGTAACAAGTACAGATCCACATAATCCAATTGTAACTTTTGTAAAGACCTTTTGATGGCAGATTCAGGATCATTGTGGTCGGTAGACCATAGCTTTGTGGTGACGAACAGTTCAGATCTTGGAACCCCAGAGTCCTTGATAGCACGACCAATGGGTTCTTCGTTTCCATAAGCAGCAGCAGTGTCGATGTGTCTGTAGCCGATAGAAAGAGCGTGTTTGACAGCGTTATAGACCTCTTCTGATGAGGATTGCCAAGTTCCAAGGGCGAGCTGTGGGATTTTGGTGTTGTTTGAAAATGAGAGAAATAGATTGGACATTTCTGCTAATGGCTGATGGTGAGAGAATTAAGATTGGTTTGATTCTGGGTGGAAATCGCTCTGTCTTTAAATAGTTGGTTTCCAAGTGGTTGTAGTTCATGATGGGTATTGTTCTGTGTTAGTGCTCGGTGGGAAGACATTCCGGCGGTGGAAAGGGTAAACTGTGGTTGGTGTATAGAAGGGCAGTTGATTTTCAGTCTCCCTCCCTATAGCAATTTCATTACTCTGTGTAATTGTCCCCGCTCTTTCAATGCCCCGAATCTCCTTTTGACTCCACAAAATCCGGGGGAGCTTATCGGCCGAACAGTTCAAAAAGCTTCTTTAAATTCATATATAAAGAGACGCTCAGTAACTGCACATATCAACTATCACTAAATGATCTGATATATTGGCTGATCAAAACTAACCTATTTCAACAAAATGCCAGCTACTCTCAACGACATCTCCTCAAAAGAACTCACCACACACATCAACAATCTCATCAACAACCTTATCTCCATCAAAGACACAACGGGCCAATTCCTCATGGAGATCCCAGATGGTCGCATCATCGACACAAAGGGATGGCTCACTGGTTGGGAATGGACCCATGGTATCGGCCTATATGGAATGTGGCACTATTACTCACTCACCTCATCTCCTGAAGTTCTGCAGCACATCAAGGACTGGTTCGAAGCACAGATCTTTGGGCCTGAAGGTACAACATCCAAGAACATCAATACAATGGTTGTTTTCCTTCCATTGGCTTATCTGTATGAGACGACAAAGGACGTTAGATATTTGGGATATCTAGACGCATGGGCCGAGTGGGCATATCATGACTTGCCAAAGACCCAGTGTGGTGCATTCCAGCATGTTACCTATCTGACTGATAATGAAGAACAGATGTGGGATGACACTTTGATGATGACCGTTGTTCCATTAGCAAAGATAGGGTTATTACTAAAAAGACCAGAGTACGTCGAAGAGGCTAAGAAACAAATGTTACTTCATGTGAAGTATTTGGTGGATGCTCCTACTGGATTATGGTTCCATGGATATACATTCGCAGGTAATCATAATTTCGCCAAAGCATTATGGGCTCGTGGTAACTCATGGATCACCATTGTTATTCCAGAGTTCATTGAACTGCTAAACTTACCAAAAGGCGACTTCCTTAGAGAGTTCTTAATTGAGACGTTGAACCGTCAAGTTTCGAAATTGGTGGAGTTACAGGACAAAGATAGTGGATTATGGCACACTTTACTAGATGATCCTTCCTCTTATTTGGAATCATCAGCTACTGCTGGTTTTGCATATGGGATCTTGAAGAGCGTTAGAAAGAAGTATATCGATCCAAGTTATAAAGAGTACGGTATCAAGGCCATCAAAGGTGTGATTAAGTATATCGACTCAGATGGTGAGCTGTTGAACACCTCTTTTGGAACAGGTATGGGAGATACTTTGCAGTTCTATAAAGATATACCATTGACCTCAATGCCATTTGGACAAGCAATGGCCATTATGGCACTGGTTGAGTATTCAAAGTTGTACTTGTGATAACTAAAAAGGTGTACCAAGAAGGCAAAAAGAACAGAAAAAGAATAACAAATAAATTCTTTTCTTCAGTGTAGAGAGATCAGTAATTCTTACTTATTTTTTTACTCCCTAACTTATACTTCTTTCCAGCTTGACAGTCGCTTCTCTCGTTTAAGCAGTTTATCTCTTTAGTCGAGAAAACAACAAAAACAAAAAAAAAAAAAAAAAAAAAAGCATACATCAACTTGGATAACCAAAACATCTCACAAAAACATTCTCAAACATGATCGAAGTGGTCGTTAACGACAGGTGAGTCGCACGTGCTCTCTAAATCCTTTCCCCATATACAATCTACTAACTACAATGTGAAATCTCAGGGTTGGTAAAAAAGTCCAGGTCAAAGCACTTGAAGAAGACACTGTAGGAGATTTCAAAAAACTACTAGCATTACAAATAGGAACCGCTCCAAACAAGATCTTATTGAAAAAGGGAAACACTACGCTGAAGGATCATATCTCATTAGGTGATTATGAAATTCACAATGGTACGAATCTAGAACTGTACTACTCTTAGAATACCCTTGCTTTGTTTATACCCATGCTATAAGAAATAATCAACTATCTGGGTCCTCATATCATATCCCATTCTATCATTACTCTTGAACTCAGGAAACATTTCTTCTTTAGGGAACTGATCCCTATTCTCCGGTGCTTCTTCAAAGACATTGAAGAAATGATCATACCTATTATATATCTCCATAATAGATGCCTTATTCCCACACCTATAACAATAATTAGGAGCAGACCACACGGTGGTCACCAATCCACCGAAATATATCTGATACCCATCATTGCACAACTGATGTGCCCTCAGAATTTTATCCATCCCATTCATGCTTAAGAATTTATCAACAACATCAATTCCAAAAGTATAACCAGCACCTCTGGGGCTCAATGCGAAATTTCTATTCTCATCATCAGGATCCGACCATACCAAATCAGCCATTGCTCCTTCATGCGGTATTTCTTTGAATCTAGCAACGATCTTGATCTGGTCGATAGTATGAACATTTGGTGATAATCCACCATGTACACAAAAAATAGAATCATCAATGACAGCAGAAAGGATCAAATAATCAAACATATCTGTAAAATACGCCCAACTATTAGCACTTCCGTATTTCCTCATGCATTCTGAATAAAACCCATAATTCTGTGTTATTTGTCTTGATTCATGATTTCCTCTTATGAGATAGACTCGTTGTGGATACCTCACTTTCAAACAGATCAACAGCGTCATAGTCTCAATGCTGAACATTCCTCTATCGACGTAATCCCCGAGAAACAGGTAATTTGTATCGGGACAGTATCCTCCAATCTTGAATATCTCAATCAAATCATAGAATTGGCCGTGGATATCACCAACCACCGTCACCGGAGAGTTCAAATACACGACGTTGCTCTCCTGGAGCAGGATCTCCTTGACCTTGAAGCACAGGGCCTTGATGGTGACTTCAGGAAGGAGCTCTCTCCTGTATAATCTCTCTATGCATTCATCAAGATCAACATTTGCTGATATAAGTTATTTGTTAGTATTTTCAGTCATCACAGACATACAGAGAGTTATAGAGAGAAACCTCACTCGATCCACGAATCGACTTATCACATACATCCAAATTCACCCATTCTACCAACGGGGAATATCTCAAATGCCCTCTATCAAAAACTATGAGTAAATCTTCGAAGTCTGTTTTTCTTCTTTAGAAATGGGCCAAATTCTTATGTTTTGATTTTACTGAATATGATTAGGTAATCAAGAATGACAAATATCATAACCTTTCCTAATAAACACAAAAGGTACACTGATGAATAGTTAGATGTCTGTACTGTATCCCTAGACAAAAACACTCAGAACATGAAACGGATACAAGAAGTCCGGTATCCTCTATATAAAACCTGATTCCCAAAATTATTATGCTAACAATCCTAAATAAACACCATTGACAATTCTCACAGAATAATAACACGTAATAATTTACCTGTATCCAAAGTCATTAAATTTAACAGTGGTTTGTGGTTTCGCTGATTGAGCATAATTCAGAATGAATAACCCTCAACCACTAAGTAATAACCAACTTCATAACTTCTAAAGGTAAATTGTTAGTAGTATAAAGCTTGGAATGTAATAGAAACTCACATTATATGCTGACTAACATATGACTAATCATCAAATGGCACATACGCAGAGCAGGTTCTCTAATACTCTCTACAATATTCTACTACATTCTATCCCATTCTATTCTAGAAAAGTATCTATCCAATCTATCCAATTACTCAAGTATATAAGGGATAGTTCCTTCCCTCTTATCGATTGTCTAGATAGTTTATACAATACACAGAACGTTTATTAAGCTACAGTTGTCGTACAGCATAGATCTTAATTACTCGCATTAACACACAGTAACACTACAGAGTACGATTTTTAAGTAATCAGTGACTCACGCATGGTAGAGAACTCATGAAAACTATTTCTGTGTATAGATAAGGATAGTAGAGTGGGTCATTGTCATTGTATTGACTTTATAAGCATCCCTACAAGTAACCATCTTTACATAGTCATTAACCATTAACTATCTCTATATTGTACACAGGCTCATTATTTACCTACTCAAAATGGGTCATTTAAAACCTGCTTTCCACAGTATTAATGGAAGAAAAAGATTGTTACTGTCTCAGGGGGTATCTTTTTTTTTTTTTGTTGTATTTATTTTAACATTTTTTGGATGCCACTACTGGATCTGCTAGATGATGAAGTCTTTCTCACACCACCATGTCCAATAACAGTACTGACAGCTTGTGATGATTGCCCAACCAATTTGGATCTGACACGCGCTCCAGA
Organism: Wickerhamomyces quercuum; assembly: GCA_030556525.1. NCBI lineage: Eukaryota > Fungi > Ascomycota > Saccharomycetes > Phaffomycetales > Wickerhamomycetaceae > Wickerhamomyces > Wickerhamomyces quercuum. The sequence goes on from JAKTUE010000050.1 coordinate 44,245, forward strand.
TGCAACTCTTGATGATGCTCTTTGTTTTGGCAAAGTACTGGAAATACCATCTTTAGAAGTTGGTGGGGATGATATGGTGGTCGTTTTGGTTGTGGTGATTGTTTTCGTGTACTGTATACTTGAGGAAGGTTTTGGGACATTTGAATTATAAATCTCACCATCTATTTGTTGATTCTCCTTTGTTGATAAATAACCTGAATCTTCTGCCTCCACCTCCTCTTCTTCTCCTTCATCTTCATCCAGATCACTATTATTATTCAATCTCTCAGGCGACTTTCTTGGTTGGCCAGGAGATTGTGATGGAACTGCTTTATGAACGCTTTTATGTAAATTTGCTGTACCAATACTGATTTTTCTTCTAACTGGAGTAGCTGGTGAATCGTTTAATCTTTCTAATTTGTCTCTTTTCTTGAAATCCTCGTAGCTTATTAATGTGGTATAACCATTTAATCTTTCAACAGGAAGTGTATCCAAAACCGTGGTGAATTTCCATTCTCTAAATTGATTTTGATGCAAATATAACCAATGTTGTTGTGGTCCAACAACCATACCTGGTCGAATCATTCTCATATAAGCAATACATTCATTGGCAGTGAAACCATGTGTATATATCAAGTGAGCACCAATCAAACAACCGGTTCTACCCAACCCTGCTTTACAATGAACTGCAATTTTACCACCGTTTTTAATAACACCTTCAGCAACACCAATGAAATCTTTTACTATATCCATTGTTGGGCAAGTACCATCATCAAAAATCATATCAATGTGTTGAATTCCTTTTTTCTCAAATTCGTTTTTGTTATATAAGTGTGAATTTAAACGAACAACCATTTGAACGTTGTTTTTATCAAAATAATCTAAAACTCTTCTAAAAGGTTGATTCAAAGTAGATGAACCTCTTGACTGTTGAGGAGAGGCAAATGCAATGAAATCTTTTGAAATAACGTTGAAATCACCTTGGTCAACTCTTTCGTATTGTTCATACTCCTCAAGATTGAAATTAGTTAAGTCAATCATACCTCTCTCTTTTGCTCTCCATAAACCATAAACGATGTCCTGGATAGTGATCTCAAAATCAGCATGCGAATAACCTGCATCTCTGAATCCCATGAATGGTGGATCTATCTGACATAATGGCTGTAAAACCTGATGAGGGGACCATGACTGGACCAAGATCATGTAAGAGGCTAATAAACAAGCAGCATTTGATCTCTGTTTGGAATCAGAGGAGGAGTAGAAAACGATGGCCTTTCGCTGATTGGATTCCTCATTCAAGATGTTATGGAGAACCACGGCGAATCTGTACAAGTGACCCATGTGCAAGGGACCGAAATCCAAGTGGAAGGCATTGTATGGTAATGAGTCCTCCACAGTAAAGTAAACAAGGTCTTCGGTGTCTTCTGGAACATGGTCAAACACTCCCAAGTAGATCCTTCCTCGCAAGAACTCGATGGCATTGACCTTCAGCTTCTTGGGCATGTTTTTCTTTTCTGTCTCTTATCCTCAGCACCCTTCTAAAAAGACTCCTCGAGACGGGATTTCTCTGTCTTTTCTTTTGTTTTTGTTTTTGAGTTTTGTGGAAATTTGTTTGTTTGTTTACAATTTCGCCCGATTGGGAACATGGCATATATTAGACTTCCGGGGGATAAGAAACAAATCAACTCACGTGAAACAAGAATGAAATGAACCGGATTTTATTGTATTACCCGATATGGAAAAATTCCCTATTATGGGTATTCTGTCGCATGCTTGTAACGCTTGCAGTAATATTCGCGGGTATTGCCCATTTTCCTGTTTTTTAATCATCGATAGAAATCTAGATCAATTTTCAGAGGGTCGATTAGTAAACTCTGTGGAAAAGTACTTAAACACCTGCTTTTCACTCAAACACACTCTATTTTCTTCAATCAGATAATTCTAACAATCACGCTGTACAGAAGATCACTTAACAAGCTATTCCCATCACACGCTAGAATGGTCCATCAAAACGTCACTATTATTGGAGGAGGCCCTGCTGCCCTAACTGCGGCTCTATACTTAGCAAGAGCAGAAATCAAACCAACCGTCTATGAAGGTTTACTAGCCAACGGCATTGCTGCCGGTGGTCAACTAACCACCACAACGGAGATTGAAAACTTCCCAGGTTTCCCAGAAGGACTAACAGGTTCTGAACTAGTTGAAAGAATGAGAGCTCAAGCTGTCAAATTTGGATCTGAAGTCATCACTGAAACCGTCGCTAAAGTTGATCTTTCTTCAAGACCTTTCAAATTCTGGACTGAATGGAACGAGGACGCAGAACCAATCACCACAGACTCTATAATCTTGGCCTCTGGTGCTTCTGCCAGAAGATTAGATCTACCAGGTGAAGACAAATACTGGCAACAAGGTATTTCTGCATGTGCTGTTTGTGATGGTGCTGTTCCAATTTTCAGAAACAAACCATTAGCAGTCATTGGTGGTGGTGATTCTGCTTGTGAAGAAGCTCTATTCTTAACCAAATATGGTTCAAAAGTATACTTGATTGTTAGAAAAGACCATTTAAGAGCTTCAACCATCATGCAAAGAAGAGTTCAAAAAAATGAAAAACTAGAAATCTTATACAACACCGTGTCTTTAGAAGCTAAAGGTGATGGTAAATTCCTGAATGCTTTAGGAATCAAAAACGTTAAAACTGGTGAAGAATCCGATTTGCAAGTCAATGGGTTATTCTATGCCATTGGTCATACCCCAGCCACAGCTCTAGTCCAAGGACAAGTTGACACCGACGAAAATGGATACATCAAAACCGTTCCAGGTAGCACTTTGACCTCGGTTGAAGGGTTCTTCGCTGCTGGTGATGTCCAAGATCATCGTTATAGACAAGCTATTACTTCTGCCGGTACTGGTTGTATGGCCGCTTTAGATGCTGAGAAATTCCTTTCTGAACAAGAATAGATTTTATTATCGCATTAAAAAAATTGTTTTCATTTATAGAGAATCCTAGGATTTCATCTTTCTTTAGAATAGTCATTGATGTTAGTTTACTACAACTTGTAAAGAAATTGTTCTAAAATAAACTCTTCTCTTCCCTGTTTCTAAAGAGTGTTTATAAATCAAATAAAATGCACTTCCATTACCTTCGCTTCGTGAAAAAACCTCAAGTCCGTCTTTCAACGTTTTGATTTCAGTTGTAAGTTTTTCACTTGTTCATCTAATAGTTTAACTTTTTGCTGGATCTCATCAAGATCTGAATTCAGTCTATTTCTCTCATTAACAATGTTTTGTTCCCATTGTCTGAATCTTTGTTCTTCAGCTTTAACTTGATCAGTGAAGAATTTCTTCAATGCGTTTTCTTCTTCTTTGAATTTAGGGTTATGTAGTTTTCTAGAAGTTGCAATACCATTGGTATCTGTTGAATCTCCACCTTCCATTCTCAAAGTTCTATAAGTTTCATAGTGTAATTCCTCAGTGGATGTTATTAAGTCCAATAAATTTGTTCTTAACAATAACGATCTCAAGTTTCTAAAATCTGAATGAGCGTCATTTTCGACTTCTGCAATACCCCATGTATATTTACGACCTCTAACCAATTGACCAGAGCCATTATCGTATTCATTTTCGGACCCAATGATTGCAAAAGGCATACTTTCAATCAATTGTTTGGCATGGTCAGCACTAGCCTGGTCATCCAGTTCAATAGGAGGGGTATAGATTCTAATTTCTTGGGCTTCTATAACAGCTCTAATTCTTTGTTTAAATTCTGAAATCTCTGTTGGTGATAGAGTGTCAGATTTGGCAATAACCGGAATTAGATTAACTCTTGTAGCTAATTTTTTTAAAGTTTCAATATCAAGAGGTTTCAAAGAATGGCCTGTTGGTCTGATGAAATACAGGCAGGCGTGTACTCTTAAATCATGTTTGATATTACGATTTGGTTGTTGTTCTTGTCTCATAAATGAATCATGTTGATCATCAATGAAGTCAACAATTGGTTGCCACGAGTTCTTATTATTGATATTATCACCGAAACCTGGAGTATCAACGATATTCAATTTCAAAGTGAAATTTTTCTCCTCCAGTTCGGCACGGATTATTTCAATTTCTGTAGTGGCATGAATACCTCGTTTATGTCTAGTTCTATTATCAACTGGATTCTTCAAGAGAGTTTGGAACAACGTGTTGACAAAAGTGGTCTTACCAACACCGGACTCACCAGCGACCATCAGAGTGAACTGGCCACCTTCTTTGCCGACTATCTTGTATCTATAACATATGTTAGTATTTGATCTGTTGAAAGAAGACACCAATCATAAACATACCTTTGATTTGGAAGAGAGGAAATTCCCACTGGTTCGCTCATTTTTGTGATTATATAAAACAATTGATGGTGGACAGACTGGAATAAACCAAAAGACTAGCACTTATACAAAATCAATGCCAAAATCAGCACAACAATGTACTGTTTGTAGGATTTCTTTGGTTTGTTACACGGTGGAATTTTCATCTTCCAATTCGGTAGAAAATCTCCTTTACGCGTTGTAGACATTACCCTCCTTTAATTGTAGTCACGTGATAAATCACGATTTTTATCTCTGGAATAGCCAAAAGTGAGTCAACAACAAGACACAGCAAGACACTATATCGACACATATAGGTGGGTATCTACAGGTAGATTTCAGTTATAATGACCTCAATCGACGCACAGAACCTTCTCACACCATTCATTAAATCCCTTCTGCTTGATCCTCCAAATTTGACACCAGAGGACCTCGCACTTGTTATCAAACTCATCATCCAAGGTATTCCTTCTGATATACAGATAGCATCTTTCCTCACCGCACTAAGAGTAAGAGGTATTGACCACCAACCAGAGTTCATCGCTGCGGCTGCTGAGAAGATCTTGGAGTATTCCGATCTGATAAATCCCCTAGACGTTGATTCTGCTGGGTATGTTGACATTGTAGGTACTGGTGGTGATGGACAGAACACTTTTAACGTTTCAACAAGTTCTGCGATTGTCGCTGCTGGTGTAGGGTTGAACGTTTGTAAACATGGAGGTAAAGCATCCACTTCAAGTTCTGGTGCTGGCGATCTTTTGAGTTCTTTAGGCATTGATCTCTCAAAGGTCACACAAAGTACGGTTCCTAAAATTTTACAATTCACTAATTTTGCATTCTTATTTGCGCCAAATTTCCATCCAGCTATGAAAAAAGTTGCTTCTATAAGATCCAAGATTGGTATCCCAACTATTTTTAATATATTGGGTCCACTACTGAATCCAATTCCAATCAGTGCTAGAATCATAGGTGTTTATTCAGAGGCATTAGGCCAAGTCTTCGCTGAAGCTGTTTTAAAAATGGATAAAGATCGATACAGAAGTGCCAAATCAATGATTGTTTGGGGTTGTATTGGCATTGATGAGATAAGTCCTATTGGGAAAACCAAAGTTTGGATTGTTGATTCAGAAAAAAATACAATTACAACTTCAGTCTTAGAACCAAAAGATTTCGGGATCCAAGAGCATCCAATTGAATCTGTTGTGAGTGGCTCTCCTGCTCAGAATGCAGCTACTCTGTTGGACGTTTTGAGTGGTAATAGGAAACAAGGCGATCCAATTTTTGACTATATTGTGCTGAACACTGCTGCATTATTACACGTCAGTGGAGTGAGTAAAGACTGGAAAGAAGGTAAAGAACTGGCGATTACATCGATCAAGTCAGGTGCTGCTTTGAATGCTCTGGAAAGATTCAAGTCCGCCGTCTCAAAGATAGAAGACTAGTATACTATTAGAACACACAATTTATATATATCCATTTAAACATATTACACATTACTCCAATAGTATCCATTAATATCTATTCAACTATCCTATTAAAGGGCAGTGCGAATAACCGTTTACCCGCGAATTTTGCATTGTTTTGATTTTCTCCGTTTGTTTACAAAAAATCAAAATCAAAAACAAACAAAAACAAAAGAAAGAAGAGAAAGAAGAGAATTTGGAGCGCTTTATAGAGAAAGTTAGGTTCCGTCCCCTTTCTGTTTGTCTCCGCGCACTACTTCCACCCTCATTTTGCTATCTTACTACCCTCATTTATTCCCCCCCTCTTTTCATCCACCCATCTTTTTTGTGTTCGCGTTTTGCTTACTATTTTGTGGTTACTGTTATTGTTATTGTTTGATTTTTAGCTATGTTTAGATCCTCCAAGCCATTGATCGGTGCTACTCCCAGTCACACAAAGAGAGATGGCGCTACTGAGTTCGAGTTCACCCCTATCGGGCAAGAAAACAGGGCTGGCAGGCTGTCCACTATCAGAAAATCAGATATGTTCACCAATGATGTGACACAGAAGAGAAACCCTTTAAATAACAGTCCCCTGACAAATAAAGTCCACGGTGGCTCTTCTTTCGTTGCCGATTCATCCTTCGATACCATTCATCACTCTAGACCAGGTAAAGGTGCAGCAGCGGCAGCATCTTCATCTTCTCCATTCATAAATCAATTTCAAAACCATAATTTATTAGATAACGGCTCAAACCCAGTTAGACAACAGCAAGAGAACGTCTCAAAGCTGGAGGAAGAGAACTATAATTTGAAGGTTAAGATTGCTAGTTTGACGAGGTTTTTAAATTCGGTTACCAATAACAACCAACAAGAAATTTACAAACAAAATTCTGAGTTACAAGAAAAATTAATCCAAATGAGGAGTGACATGAACTTGCTAAACCAGGAGTTATCACAGTTGAAAAACTCAGAAACCCCTTCGGCAGCTCAAGATGCTACAAAGCTCCAACAATATAAAGATGAAATACAGCGCTTGAATGCGTTGATTAAACAAACTGAAAAGGTAGAACATGAAAGAATTCACCTCGATGATGAACTAAAGTCAATGAGATATAAGTATGAGAAGTTGGAAAAAGAATTAGATGAGAAGGATGATAGATTTGAGTCAATGAGAGATCGCATGGAGGAGTTGGAGTACCAACTAAAGGAGAAAGATGCTATCTCACAAAATAGATCAAGTCCCGTTTCCAAAGCTTATGTTACACGAATAGAAGAACAAGCTGAAGCCTTGAAAGATGAGTTGGAAGAGAAAAACCAAGAAATACGAAGAAAAGATGAAGAGCTTGATGCTAAGGAAGATGAAATTGAATCACTAGAGGCAAAAATACAACAAATCAAATCTCATAAGGGTTCAGAAGCTGATCGTGCAAGTACTTTGAGTGATAAGATTGAAGAGTTAAGGAACTTGCTACAGGAAAGAGATGCTACAATTTCAAAATATGAAAATGCATTAAGTTCGAAAAATGACCAATTGAAAGTTCTAAAAGTAAATTCTGAGAAAGTATTGGATAAAGTTGAAGGGTATAATGAAGTTATCGATCAATTGAAAGAATCATTGAATAAGTCTAAGAAACAAAACGACCAACTGAACAAACAACTTCAAGATACTAAATTCTTAAATACTTCAAAGGAGCAACAGTTAATCCATGATTTGAAACAACAGAATGCGGAACTTGAAGGGAATCTTGCAGAATTACAATCCAAAATCGATCAGCTTCATGATGTTATTGCTGAACAAAAAGATACCATTGCAAACTTGAAGAAAAATGGTACCAGTGAGAGAGAAGAGGTTCAAACACTGCTCCATGATTATGATTTGCTAAGGAGAAGATATGAGCAACTAGTTTCTGAGTGTGACTCTTTGAAGAAGAGATTGAAAACTTCTGATTCTAGGTATCTTGAATTGAAAGATAACTCTGAAAGAACTTATAGAGCTTATGAAAAATTGAAAAAAGAAAGATTGGAAACTAAGAAAACTACGGAATATGATGACTATGATATTAAAAATGAGGTTGAGATACTGGCGAACCAAGTTAAAGATTTGAACTTCCAGAACAAGAAGCTTGAACAACAATTGGCAAAGGAAAGAGATATTAAAACATTTGAAAGAGATTCATTCGAAAAACATGAGTTGAAACAATTAATCTCAAAATGTAATGATCTTCAAGTCGAACTATCTGAAAGAGAAAAAATTATTGATAGATTGAATTCAAAATATCAAACAGAAATTGACGACTATAGAAGAATTGTTAATCAAAAAGATGAGCAAATATCAGATTTAAAGAAAGATATCAAATCGTTTCAATTATCAACAACAGATAAGTTTGAAGATGAGAAATTCGAGTTATTAAAATCAAAGAGTTCTAAAGATAAAGAGATTAAAATGCTCCAATTTCAGCTAAATGAATCCAAAGAACTCTACGAAACTGAAGTTGAATACTTGAAGAAAATTATTGATCAATTAAGAGAGAATAATGGTAAAGCTCCAGTTGAAATCCATTCAAAGACAACAAAAGAACTCCTAAATAAGATTGAAGATAAGAATAATAAGATAAAGATCTTGAGTGAAAGATTAATGGCCTCAATCAACGATTCGAAAGATTACGAGAAAATTATTGCTAAATTAGAACAGAGTAAACAAGATCTGGGGTATCAAAATGACAAATTAATTAGAAAGTTGCAAGTTTTAGACGATCAATTGAGTTATTATTCTGGCAAGTTGAAAGAGGATTCAAAGGATGATAAAGAAGTGGAGTTATTGAAATTGAAACTAATTTCGAAACAGAAAGAGATATCTAGTGCGAATAAAGAATTTAATGATATGAAACATGAATTGCTAGAAAGATACAACGGTGTTATTGAAGATAAATTGACTTTACAGAAAAAAATTGATAAACTGGTTACAAAATATCGTCAATTACAAAACAATTCAAATAGTGTTAATCATTCAACAAGACAAGTTTCATTTTTACAAGATCAATCTGATTATTATAGGATGAAGTTCACAAAGTTTGATTATGTGATTAAAGATTTAAAATTTGTTAATTCCTTCATGATGAAATCGATTCAAGCCAACAATTCGCATATCAAAAAAGATATTAAAAAATTGGCAAACGTTGGTATTTATCCAGATTATGAATTGATTAGTACCAGAAAGCCATCGTTATCAGTTTATTTCAAGTTTGTTGTTGCAGCTGTTCGAATCAAAAGAAAGACCCAGTATAGTTCGACTAGGAATAGGAAGATTGAAGAGCTGAGAAATAAACTGGATGTTATTGAGTATTGATAATATATAACTTTGATGAGTAATGAGCCATGTTAGAACCCTCTATTGGTATCCCCTTATTTCTTTTATATGTAGATTAATGTTTTTGGAAGAAGACCTCCAGTTCTTTTATCCTTTCTTTGAAATCACCAACGATATAACTTATCTGTTCAACCTTCTGGAAATCCATATCCAATTCCTCACAACTGCTAATCAATCTTTTTAAGTTCTGTATTGACTCATCAACATCTTTCAACTGTGTATCAATACCAATTTTCCTCTCGTTGACACAATTCTCTGTGTGTTCAGCTATCAGTTTTATCTTCTCATTCACTTTATACATCAGGTAATCGAAGCTCAGTGCAAGTTTCTTGACACCCAATGGATCATCTTCATTCTCGTTATATTCCTGTTCTCCCCGTTCCTCTTCTGGGTCCTGTGGGATGTTGTCTATGTCCTCATCTGTAAGGAGATCGTCTTTTGAGTCGAGAGAAGTGACAACGGAGTGAAAGTCCTGCAGTGTTGAGTTTGTGGAGAAGGAGGAGTTCATTATAGACTGAATATATATAGATATGGATGCGTATGTATTTAATTATACATTGTTTGTGTTTGTTGATGTTTTCATTTTGCCGAATTAAGAACAAATTGGAATATAATCAATAACTTGCGTGTATCTGTAAACTGATCACTCTTTGCCTATTCAAATTGCATAAATAATTCTTTCATCTTTCTCCAACTTACTTTCAATCACTCTTTATAAATCCTTGTTCTTTATATTCCTATATTCATGTTCATATTTATACAGGTGGTAAAATGTATTACCCGGCTCTTAAAACGGACTTTTCGCCTGAGTTTTTTGGAATTGCCAAAATCACCAACGAATTAGACTTATCGAAACGTTTAAATACCCGTCACAAAAAAAGCATACGACATCCCTGAAATCGGTCAATTTGACTCCAGAGACATTCCTAAAGTGTAAATTTCAGTCGAGAACTTCTTTTTTTGCCCCCGGTTTCAACTTGATCTCAATTTTTCAGCTTGAGTCATGTCCTCCTCTTATGCTGATAAGTACAACCCATCAGGAGCTTCTTCCCTTGTAAGAAAGATCTGTAAGTTACGATAAGATACACACACACCCAATTTGGTTTTTTGTACTAACAAGTCTACTTCTGAATCTAGACAGAGCATGCAGAGTTTCACTTGCTGAACCTGATTTGAGCTTGAATTTGGCTGTTGCAGACTACATCAACGATAAACAGGGGTCTACTCCTAGAGAAGCGGCCATCACTATTGTTGGTTTGATCAACAGTAAAGATTCACACACTGCCGTGTTCGCTCTTGCTTTACTTGATGTTCTTGTGAAGAACTGTGGATATCCTTTCCATTTACAGATCTCTCGTAAGGAGTTTTTGAATGAATTAGTCAAGAGATTCCCTGAAAGACCTCCAACCAGATACTCAAGAGTTCAAAGATTGATTTTAGGAGCCATTGAGGAATGGAATCAAACCATTTGTAAGACTTCTCGTTATAAACAGGATCTTGGGTTCATTAGAGATATGCATAGATTGTTATCTTATAAAGGTTATTCATTTCCTGAAGTCAAAGCAGAGGATGCTTCTGTGCTTAACCCTTCTGATAACTTGAAATCAATCGAGGAGATTCAAAAGGAAGAACAAATCGCCCAATCTGCCAAATTACAAGAATTGGTTAGACGTGGTAGACCTCAAGATTTGAAAGAGGCTAATAAGTTGATGAAGATCATGGCTGGTTTCAAAGATGATAATTTGGTTGAGTCAAGAGCAAAAGTCGCTGAGGATTTGGATAAACTGAAAAGAAAATGTGATATATTTAGTGAGATGTTAGAAGCTGCTACTAAATCTGGGTTTGATCCAACTGATGAAACTTTGGTTGAACTATATAGCTCTTTGAAAGTTGCCCAACCAAAAATCCAAAAGATCATCGGTGAAGAAGCCGATGATGAACAAGCTGTTCAAGATTTACTAAAATTGAATGACACTGTTAACAGTTTGATATCTAAATACCAATTATTGAAAGGTGGTGACGTTCAAGGTGCTGCAAATGTCAAGGTCAGCAATAATCAAGATTTACTCAACTTGATTGACTTCGATGACGATAATTCTTCTTCTGGAACTCCACAACCAGATGCCGGTTCATCAAAAGTTGATGATTTATTAAGTGACTTAACCTCTTTGAATTTCAACAGTACGCCTTCTAGTAATTTCGGTTTGGGTGGTGATATCACTCTAGGTCTAGGTTCCGTTTCACCACAGCCAACCCCTGCAACTACTCATTCCAACTATGACATTTTCAACCAATTATCAAACACTCAACCGCAAACCCAAACTCAAACCCAAACTCAGCCACAAACTTCTAATTTTGGCTCATTCGATCTATTAGGCCTTTCATCTCCATCTGAACAATCATCCAACTCCAATCCTAATTCTAATCCTAATCAAACAAACACCAGCACAGTGCATCAATCCAACCATCTGAAATTCGACATCTCCATCACAAGAACCGCCCCAGGTACCGTCGAGGCCAAAGCAAATTTCTCCAACACCCAAGCCCAGGCCATTTCCAATTTCCAATTCTTGATTGCGGTTCCTAAACAGTTCCAATTGAACCTACAACCACAAAGCGGATCATTCATCCCTTCTTTTGGACAGAATTCCATTCATCAGGTGTTCAGAATTGAGAATGCTCATGTTGGTGATGTTTTGAAGATCAAGTGGAAGGTGAATTATACCATTAATGGATCAGGTGTGGAGGAGTCTAATACTTATACTTTACCAAGTGTTTGATAAAATTTGAATAGATGGTTATTGTTCTTGTCGGAGATTTGAAAGAGAAAAGATTATTTAGAAATGATGTTAAATAAATGTTTATGTTTAGTTATTTTTGTTGCGTACTGTTTAAGTTCCAAACGGCTGATAACTTAGTGCAGATTCAAGTAGAAACGATCCATACTACACTTGGTCGGATTAACTATAAAGAATAATCATGAAAACATATACATTAGAGTCTCTATCATCCGCATTCAAAATTTAGTGAGTAATAATAAACAAAAGTAATAACCAGATTCTCAGAACACCGAAAATACTCCTCTGACAACAATTCGCTTGATTTAGAAACAAGGTCGGTATAAATACCTATTGAACAATCCATGAATAATCCAAAATCAACGAAAATATCATGAAATTATAAAACCATCCAATACTGGTCCTGATAATTGTACAACCATATTTATCACTTCTTCACAACTTTCTTGATACCTTCCTTCTTCTTTTGTTGTTCGGCCTGTAATGCCCTAAGCATATCCAATTGTACTTTCTGCTGAGCAGTCAATTGTCCCTGCATCGCTCTATTTACCTGTGGATTCACTGGACTCTGAACAACTCCTTGTACTGCTTTACCACTCTGTCCAACAACACCTGGAACGCCCTGCTGACCAGCTTGTTGACCCAGTCCAACCTTCATACCAATTGGCTCTTGACTCTTCTGGTTCTGTGGGAGTTGCTGTAATTTCTGTGCCTTTTGTTGTTGTTGTTGTTGTTGTTGTAATAGGATCTGTTGTGGTGTAGGAACTGCTCTTGGAAGACCATTACCGGGAGTGTTACCACCAACGTTATTTGGACCCGCGACATTTCCATTATTAGGAACACCAGGAATGACACGGTGTTGTGTTGAAGGTGATACACCAGATGCAGGAGATCCACCTCCACTCACATTCGTTTTAGCACCAGGACCATTTGCAGAATTAGCTCTATTTTGCTTTGCTTGAAGATTTGCCAAATACTGAGCAGCGATCTTACTCACATCACTCTTCGACATGTTTGGATTTTGTGATTGGATTTGATTTATTATAGCAGAGATATGTGCTGGCACAAATGCCATCTTTCTTGCATCTTGATTAGCACCAATAGTTTGTTGTTGTGTTATTGACTGTGTTACTGGGACATGAGAACCGCCTTGAAGTGGAACTGGATTACTATTAGGTCTTGGTTTTAATGCTGACGCTCCATTAGGTAATATCTGTGCTTTTATATTGTTTGGAGATGGTGATCCTTGTATCATACCACTGGCGGCGGCGGCGGCGGCGTCTGTGGCTTGTTGTGATTGCATCAATTTTCTTTGTCTCAGTTGAATCAATTGTTGGATCTGTTCTTGTGTGTATGGCGCACCTGTTGCTGGGTTCAATTTGACATTGGAATTCGTTGCTGGTGAACCCTGTGCACTTGTACTGACTTGTGGTGGAACATATGGACCAGAACTGGATCTCTGGACACCAACAGGAGTAGAAACACCAGAAACAGGACGTTTAATTTGTGCGGAATTAGGTTGTTGTTGCTGTTGTTGCGGTGGTAGTTGTTGCTGTTGCTGTTGCTGTAGATGTTGCTGTTGTTGTGCATTATTTGATGTTGGAACGTTGGTGGAAGCTTGTCCTTGAGCTGAAACAGGTACTTGTGGTTGTTGAGATGGCGGCAATTGTTGTTGTGAAACATGTTGAGTTGCCTTATCCCTTTCATATTTCAGTTTGGACAGTTCAGAAGGAGAAGGAGCTGTAAGAGGAGCTGCAGATTCATCGGTTCTTCTAACTGGTGCTGGATTTGGTTTCGTAACACTTTCTCTCTTTCTCATACATTTACGAATAGCTTCAAACATACTTGCCCATCTTAAGCGCTTATGACCTCTTTGAATAGAGTCAACACCAACACCTAGTGGTGAAATTCTTCTCTTTGTAGTTGCTTGGATGTTATGAGCATGTTCTAGCCATTTCATAGCACTAATAGTGTTCTGACCTCTCATATCGTTGATTTGGAATGTATCATTCAGCTGAATATATCTTTCGAAACATTGCCATGGAGTTCTTCTCTCTATATTTGATGAATAACTCCTTGTAGGTCTCTTTGCTAGATGTGCACTAACAACGCCCCAATTAAAAGAGAATTGATTAACAAATTCAATCAGATCCTGGTCATCTTCTGGTAGCCATATAGTAGGAGTTCTTAAATCAAGATATTTCAAATTTGGAGGCGGTGGAGGCTTTGTTGAATTGTTAATCTTCTTCTGTGAAGAGAACCCAAATAATCCCTTTTGTTGATCAGCTATAACATCTGTATTATCTTCAATTTGTTTCAAATAAACGTTATACCATAATTCATCTTCAACTGGAATCAACGATTTGGAAACAGGAACTAATGGAGCTGACGTGAACTGATCGAAAGTTTCAAACGATGTAATCGTTGGAATGCTATCAAACAATGTTTTTGTATTGTGATCCATTTCATTTGTATCGATTAACAACTTGAAAGGAGATGATGATGAAGAAGAAGAAGAGTCTTGATTTTTCAGTTTCAAATATTCATCATGTGTCAAATTTGGTAATTCTGGTGGTTTGATCTCATCTTCAGGATTTGGTCTTTTCAATAACTTCTCGATATCAATAGAATCGATTTTCTCCTTGTTATCATTTTGTTCAGCCTCGTTTTGGTTTTCGTTTCCACTCATTTCCACATCGTTAATATCCGCTTCATCATTATTCTCATTATTTTCATTAGTCTCATTAGTCTCAGTTTCTTCATCCTTTGTTGGTTCCACCGGATCGTCTTCAAATGCTTCAACGGTTAACATATCTTCTACACCAATTTCTTTAACCAGATAATTAATTGGTCTTCTTCTAACACAACAAACTTTCCCATATTTCCAGTAATCCCTTATAGACTCTGCTATGAATGCACAAGTTGCAATCTTCAACTTTCTCTCTTCTTTAAAATCAATAGCCATCCAATTCATCTCTGATAGTAAATTATCCCAAAAAGTGTTCGTATTACCTCTTATAGGATCATTAAACTTTGTAGGTTGTCTCAAACTCCACTTTCCTTGTCTTTTCAACTCTTCAATTCTTGAATGTACAACGTTGATCTTGCCTTCTGTCAGTGCAGTTTCATACATCGTGGAAGTGACAACTTTATGTGTTGATGGGACGAGTCTCACAAGAGGCAGTGTTTGGGCAAGGTAATATAGCTCAGCCAGTGATGTAGCCTCTGCTACCTTGGCAGGGAGGTACTCTTTCAAGACCAGTATATTCGTTTCGATGGCCTCTTTGTTATCTGGATCAAACAGTGTAGTGTGACTTTCTGGTGTCTTCTTTCGCTTGACGATAGGTTTTCTGGGTATCAGGGCAGAAGAAGAAGGATGTGGCTGTGTATTCTGTTTTGATTGTTGCTGTTGTTCTTCTTGTTTCTGTTGTTGTGATTGAGCTTCTTGGTTATTGGGCAGAGCGTGGTCTTCTGTTGTGATGTGACTGGCCTCTTTCGAAACGTTCTCGGCTGCTGTATTAATCCAGGTTTTCTGTTGATTGGCTATGAGTGCGTTTATGTTGAAGGTGCTGTTATTCTGGATATCATTCTCTTCCAAAAAAGAGTGCAGTGAGTCCTTGGCTGGTTTCAATGAGTTCTCATCAACCACAGAACCCACTCGTGCAAGGTTTGAGACCAGGAAGAGCTCTGACAGTTTCCGCTTTCTGCTTCTCACGGCATCGGCCGCTTGATTCCGCCTCTTATCGACGGCCTCCAGACGGACAGTTTCGATGTTTATACTCATATTTGCTTCTAAAACTTGATGATTTCTGAACATCTCTTTTAAGTGTTTTTTTTGTTTTGTTATGTTCTGCGTTGATTTTTCGAATTTGCCATTTTTTTAGTAGCGAAAAGGAACACCCGCGAATATTACTCCAAGAAGTAATTGTTTACTATCACCTATTTATCAACTTGAGTTATTGGACTGCTTTTGCGGGAGAAGTCAGAAATAGCGTGAAGAACAGGCACCGAAGTTGAAAGATTAGGCATAAAGTAGGGTCTAAATAGTATAAATATGTTATAATTATTGAATATAAAGTAATGCGAAGTTTGACTATTTTCAATTTCATACTCTCTGCAGGAACTGATTTTAATAATATCCTAAACCAGAAATACATATCATTCTACATTTTACAAAAAGATCGAGATGAATTGTTCAAACATTTATGTATTCCTCTATGAACCTGACAGATAATTGCTCTTAAAACTTCAAATTTCCTGTAGCATATTCATTCTAAAATAGTGATAGCTGTTTTGATTCCAACAGTCATCTATGGAGTAAACAGATTAGGGAATGAAATAAACGCCAGAGGAACAAAGGTCAATAATAATAAACCCCTGCTAAAGAAGATCAGCAAGAAACCAAAATGAGATAGATCAGCAAAACGAAGCAAATCAATGAACATAAATATGCCTTGTTAATCAAGATACCAAAAAATATTCATGTCATTATATAATACATTAGTCACACAATCGGATTCATATCTCTCTGGCTGTGCTTACAAGAGTTCTTCCAATGGGTACATCTAGATCACCACGTTTCTTTGATCTAATAAGCTTATTAAAAAAAAGGCAGCCACTTCATTAATACTGGCTACCCCCTTTTTTCTGTGATATCCCATTTCGTATATTGATCAATCCATATAATAATGACCCTCAAATGACCCAAATCTTAGAAATAAGCAGCATCCACAGCTGATTAAATTGCTCAATAATATAAAAACATATAAGCGATTTTGACAAGAGATGAGCGAATCAAGAAATATAAATATTTATTCCCCACTCAATAATCACCACTTTTGCACTTCCTTCAGATCAACTCCTTTTTTATATAAACTGAATCTAATGGTTAATCTCTAACATTAGTTCGATACATTACATAATGCATTACTCATCGCCATAAAATGTCATAAAACTCAAAATACTTTTAAAACTTATAATTTCATGTTTAGTACTCATTAAAGCAGTCACTTCTTCAGACCATTTCTATGGTTGGTCCCATGCTCGTCATACCCCCCTCACAAATGTCATATAATATACTATTTTAATATATATATCGAGCTAGAGATCTCTTTGAACATGAACCGTCTCTTAATTGAAAAAACCTCTCTAATCTCTTAACACCATCAACTAATCCATATGCCACCAGCACCAGCATCTTCCACTGCACCAAAGGGTCAACCACCCACAAGGAAATCCATCATCCAAAACAGGGTGAACTTTGGTGTGAATCTAGGCTCATCATTCGTACAAGAACGATTCATTTATCATAGATTTTTCGAAACGACTCCCTCTGAGGTCAACACTGAATTTGATGCGATCCAATCATACATAAGTCATCATGGTGGTGTTGATAGAGCTAGAGAAGATCTTCAATCCCATTATAGGACCTTCTTGAATGATGATGAGTTGGGAAGATTAAGGGATAAAGGTATAACTGTGCTTAGAGTCCCATTGGGATTTTGGCATATAAATAACGGTGCATATACCCAAAACACCCCATTCAACTCAATCAGAAGTGTTTATGATGGTTCATGGTGGGTTTTCAAAGAGTTGGTTGATAGGGCAAACCGATTTGATATTGGGATAATCGTGGACTTACACGCATTGCCAGGTGGTGCTAATACTGGGGAACATAGTGGTGTCAAGTTGGACAGGGCATGGTTTTGGGATGATTTGGGGAGGTATAAGGGACAAGTCCTTCAATTATGGGAATTCGTTGCGAATGAGTTGAGAGGTAAGGAAAACATTGTTGGATTACAATTGGTTAATGAATCCGTTTTCAATGAATTTTTTGAAGCACAGAAGGTTTATTATACAGAGGCGTTGAATGTTATAAGAAGAGTTGATTCGAATGTCCCCGTGTATATCTCTGACGGTTGGTGGACATATTTCTGGGTTGAATGGATTGCTCAACAGGAAAGAGAGCTTGGTAATGGGAAATCTCTCGGCGTGGTGATTGATGTTCACATATATCGATGCTTTTCAGAAGCTGATAAAAACAAATCTGCAGAACGGATAATCAATGATCTTGATGGTGATGTTTTGACTGGCTTATCTAGACCAGCAGATATAATTATTGGGGAGTATTCTCATGTTATTGATGGACGTTCTTGGGGTAACACTTCTAATGAGAGAAGAGATCAACTGGTTAGGGAGTATGGTCATAAACAATCACGTCTTTTCAAAGAGAGGGCAAACACTGGTTCAATCTTTTGGACACTCAAGTACCAAAGTGGTGATGGTGGTGAGTGGGACTTCATCAAACAATCAGATAGGGGAAACATCCCACTAAGATCTCGTTCAGCTACAAGAATCCCTAATGATACCGATTTCAATAATGCGTTGAATCAGGAATATGGAGGACATGAATCCTTTTGGTGGAAACAGAGCCCAACACAACAATTCGAGCATTGGAGATATAGAGAAGGATTCATCACTGGTTGGAATGATGCTATTGCGTTTGCAAAATTCAATGGGTCCAGGATCGGTCGATTGAACAGTTGGACCAGTGGTAGAAGAGAGGAACATGTTGAGCAGAAAGGCCATACAGGATTCTTATGGGAATGGGAACAAGGGTTTGGTAAAGGGATTGAAAAGGCGAATCAAGTGTTATTTGGGTAGGTTTTTTTTATAATGTGTGTTTGTTATGTGTATGTTTGTTTTGTGTATGTTTAGGTTTTAGTGGTGAGGTACTTGGATTATACGATACTTTTACTGGCTTTCACATGTATTCTACGTTCTTCAGGGTGTTAAATTGTTTGTATTATTCACGAGATGGTAGTCTTTAGTCTTTTTGAAAAGACACCAATGAACTATCCATCTCTTAGTATAAATCTAGAATAGATAATCACCACCGAGTTGCTATTCATTCTCCATACGCTATACGGTGAGTATCTCGATGCAGTTGGAATAGCCACAAAATGAGGTAGTATCCATGCTGAAGTATATAAGCTTTATGGTCAACCAGAAAGTGTCTTCTTGAGACCAGATTCACTAACGAGGAGATAAAATACCTAGCGTAAAATCGATTGCTCAATATTTGTTAAATGCTAAGCTTGAAGTTTTTGAAAATATTTCCAGTTGAAGTACAGTAACCTAACCTAACACAACAACTTCATCGGATAAAACATCTGTTTCGAATTCTTTTTTTTTCCAGTCGAATTCGCGAGACATAAAACCGAAAACCGAAAAACTATACTCTTTTTGGGTAATACGAATATTGTCTCCTGGGAATGTGCTCTACTCTATAAAAGGGGTGGATCCCCTTTCATTGTGTAATGTGTTTAGAACTCAAGCTACAATCAATTTCATAGTCATAAAGCTACCTGTAAGGTCAGAACGTTGTACGGGATATTACATTTGGCGGTATTTAACATTTTCCTCCAGTAGTACTGCTGCAGGAGGTGTTCAGCCAATTTGAGTAGTATCCAATATGACACTTCTCATGGAGTGAATGAATCACTTGGTTTCGATAATGTTCTTTCGCCAACACAAATTCTTTATGAAGATGTTGAATGTGGAACGTAATATAACAACTTGTCATTACCCAACAAATAAATTTCTTTATAATAGTTCTTAAAGTTTTGGGAATGGGTTTTTTGTTAAGTAACACTCCATAAATTTTTGTAAATTCCTCATGATTTGTGATATTCTACTTGTAGTTCTTTATTTATACTGGGGATTAATGACATTAGTAGACATTGTTGCGTTAACTAGAGCAACGGGACAGTGTTCATAATCTTCTGGATTTTACCAGTCAAGAATATGGACGAACTAATTGCATATATGGATCCAGACTGGACCAGTATTTCCACGTTTTGAAGTTTCAAATAATACTGGACTAGTTTCAGAATTCTGTTCTATCAACATTGAGAAACCAGAAAAGGAACCTCTATGTAGACCGATCGATCTGTAGTATTAGGTATTAAAGTAACTCTTAGTGGGTTTACGTACTCTACACACTTAGCGATCAAGTAATAATTATGTCTTCATATGATGGAGCACCAACTTTCTTATTAACCATCGTTGTATTGATGAGGAGAAGTTGGAAGGGGCGCTTTATCTTTTTGATCTTATCTTTCGCAGTTTTGTGTTGTGACACAAAAACAAAAACAAATATAAAATTTAAAATTTGAATAATCTTCTTTCAAAAACTTTTCTTTCTGTTTTGTTGCGAAGAAATAAAGTTAGTTTAGGGGACCAAGATTCGTTTTTTATGTCTTTCGTTTATGTTCCTCATGATTTCTTTATTTGAGAGTCTAAGAGACTGTTATTGATCTGCCGCCGAGTTTTCGAATCTTGACTCAACTGTCTTTTAGGTTAAATTTGATTTCGAATGGTAGCGGCATGAATTGTAATGATGTGGAATCAGTTATATCTTTCTGGTTCTAGTTGACTGTTCCATCACGTATTGGGACATACCTTCAAAAGGAACAGATAAACTCTTTTACCTTGTGTAATTTGAAACAAGATGAGGAATTAATTGGGTCTTTTCATAGATTTATCTCTTTACAATATACACATCTACAACTTATAATAAAACAGAAGCTACGTATGATGAATGATTAGATGCTATGAAATCAATGTGCCTTTGGATGCATTACACAGTGGACTTGAGTCGATCATACTTAAGTAATTACATATTGTTTGCCGCCAACATTTTATGGTATATTAGTCAATGGCCCCATAGATTAAACATAACCAATCTTTCACATAATACATAAATACATAAAGAACATAACTATCAATTGTAGAAAACCATGTATTGATAGTGCAGTTGGACTAAGAATTGAACCGCCCTTATTAGAGAAGCCCAAATCTAGCATTTTCCTCAAGTATTACAATTTCGTCTCACATAGTCATCTCTAATAGATATGTATATATATATAAGGATTAGCTAAATGACACCTTATGATTCTAAACCACAAAGAACACACATTCACAGAGACAACTTATCATAAATGGGAGAAGTGGGAAGTGGGAAGGCGTCCTAGAGATACATGAATGACATAATACAACTTCATGAGCCATGCGCTATACCGATCTGTGCTGTATTTTGGTTATTCCGCTTTGGCAAATACTCCAATCCAGTGCTGCTACTGAGAAGACCTGGTTCCAATTACCCTTTCGCCAACCCAACACAAAGCAGAATGAGAATGCTTTTGTTCTGTTTTGTTTAACTTGATTTTATACAGTAATAGGTAATCGCTCATAACCAGATGCTCTCGATTAGTAATATATTACCAATCAGAAAGAGGGCATCAAAAATTTTATTGTTTCCATTCAGGAACTACATGTATATGAACTATATGAAGTTCTATCCACATCTTCATTTCTTTTGTTCCACCTCCTAATATGAGAACGGAATGGTTTCTGAACGGTTCTGTTGGTCCTTACGAACAATTCGAATTGCAGGATCACAGAGTTCCTTTCGCCTTAGCCCTTGGCGAATACTGGTGTAGGCGTTGTGCGTGTTCTATCTGTGAGTTGTAGGGATTCAACTAGCTTCTACGATATGGACATATGGATAGGTACGTCCGTCAAGAGAGTTTTATATGGCTTCCTAACTATTTCTTCTTGCAGTGTCCTATGGAATCTTTCTGCTTCTCCGTTTTGATGGGGACTGATATGGTACTGTGAATTGCTGGGAAATATTACGGTTTGATGCACCATTGATTTTAAAAACGTTAATGTTACTTTTCTAAGAATATGTGGTTATATGTTTTAGATCTTTAAATAGATCAAACATTGCCCCATTCTTGTTTATAAGTAAGTATACAGACAATTTACAAGATGATGATTAGTGTAAGAATTCGATACTAGTATTCCATCTTAAAAAGTATCAAGCTCCGAAATCAATGGTACTCCACCAGGAGAGTATAATTACTCAATAGAAAAGAAACCCATAACAATATCACGGGTTATAATCATTATCAGTTGAATGAGTACGTTATCTAAATTCGACCAATCCCACAAAGGACTCACCACATTTTGAATACCTTTTATTTTTAGAAAATTACGAAATTATCTTCAGTTCGTGCTGTGAAATTCGTCTCTTTTAGGGAAGCAACATCGTTTCAATAGCAAAATGATGATTCTAGTTCTTTCAAGGCCCATGTTTCCACTTACAAGATTTACATGATATCCATCTGATAGTTCCTGGACCAAGTTCTGAGGGTTTTAAAAACAAAAACTTGATTAATTAAAGTTTTTGTACATGTTAGTTGAGTTTTACTATGTCAAAAGACTTTGATTTGGATTCATCGTATCTACCAATGAGTTTTTTTTGTTTATCAGGGCTGATACTTACTTAAATAGCCTTGTTGATCATTTGAATTATCAAGCATAGTTTGTGCTGACCTGTTATTGAAGCCTGCTTTTTGATCCTTGTTGGATCATCTGGTACCCTTCTTGACATAACATTATACTTGATTTATGGTACTGTAAAGAAACAGGACAGTTTAAACATCTTTTTATTGGGCGTGTTTGGAGTACTAGTTCACTATATCCATCAATGCATAACAATTTTAAGTTTTTACCCGGAAATTAATATGCCCACATTCAAAGATCAAGAGAAGAGCAAATAAAGTGGTGATTTAAAAGAGCAAATAAAGTGGTGATTTAAAATGTACCAAAAAAGTGACAACAAAGATAAACTACTCTAACTTCACTTCAAACTAGTTCAGGAATGAAGCCAGTGATTTATAGTGAGCAAACACTAGAAAGATTTTCTAAGAGGAACTACGGATATGTCACCATCGGAAAGGCCAACTTGGAGAGATATCTTAACCTTCCCTGGGATAATAGTCTTGAGTTCAGAAAAGAGATCAAGAGACGCACAGAGAATTACAATATAGAGTGCCATGGTATGGATGAATTAGAGAAGGAGTTCCACAGTGTTATTAGCGTCGATGTTTTATTTAAGCCACTTCAGTATACTGTTACTTTCTGCCCCCAACCAGCGAAAGTCGTGCTAGACGAAGATTTAACAGAGGAAACAATTGTGAACTTATTCAAGGAAGCAAACCTTAGTTTAGATATCTTGAAAGGTGGCCATCTTTTCTATTCCCAGGGGTTGCGCGCCTTTCTGGGAAACCTAGTGGGAGCCGAAATCCATATCAACAGGCTTGTCAAGAACGCCTCATTAGATGAGTACTGGGAAGAGTATAAGGAATGGGTGAAATATCCCGAGGTTTCAGAGAACGATAGGGATTCATTTTTCAATAAATATTTCAAAAATTCGAAGGATATTGCTGATGAGGAGTACGATGATGATCATCTAATTGAGTTCTTACGCTTTTTTTTGTTGCCTGCTAATATCCTTTCAAATCCAATCGAATATGATGTATTTCGACCTATATATGATAATCCCATTTCTGACTCACGATTTGCATCGAATTTTTATGCTGAATTTCACTTTGGAAACGTGAGTAAATTGTTGAGCACTGCAATAGAGTCTATGCTGGAACCTCGCTCGCTCGATGGTTTATCAATTAAATGGGAAAGGGAAACCAATGAATTCGATCCAATGTTTGACCCCCAATTTGGCCTTCAAGAACCAAAACGCGAGTCAAACACATCTCTATCTGACCAGGCAATTGATCGTGAAGGCTTTAACGAGGCAGCAGGGAAGCTTGATATCAAGTTCACATCCAATTTCCAAATGTCCAATATTCCAATGAGGTTCAACCCGATACTAATGGAGTTTGAAATGTACGACCCACTCATGGAGCTTTTAGAAAAGTTCATGAGCAATCCCACAGCTGAGGCCGTGTCAGACTCTTTATTCAAGCTTTTGAACCAAGCTCTCACATATGCCCATCTGTTATTATCACCCATTGTCATCATCAGCAATGTGAACAAACTCTATGTCCTCAGTTTCCCACTGGATGAATTTTTTGACAACAGAAAAGATTGGAAAGCAGATTTTAGCAAATGTGAATTCTTCGTTTTTGATGCGTTAAAAAGGCCTGTTGGTCTATTCTTGTCTCTTTTAACCTACAATACATTGGAAAAGTTTCAAAAGCTACTATCGACTGATAAAAGTTTTTTCAACCGTGCTGTACGTTACAGCCAAGACGGATGTGTGAATCCAAGAATCTTAACAGCTATATGGACCTATTTGGCCCCACGTCAGAAGATATTGAGGGATTTTGAACGGTATAGAATCTCAAAGAATCTATTACCTGAATGCCTGGAGTTACCTACAAGTTCGAAACCTAAAAGGAAACCAACTTTGAAGAAGCCAAATGTTAAAAAAAGAAAACGTTAACTCATCCATTATTTTTGATATTGTACACTTTTGGGGCCACAGCAAGAAGGTTATCATTAGTGATAAGCCAGGAGCTACTCCAAACTGATCCATTCTTCTTAGAACAGATTATCAAGGGTGAAAACCGGTATCAAGATATTGCATCAACCTTTGTTGTAACTAAAAGGGGTGAGAGAGAGGAATCACCAATAGAGTTTCTTTTGAAACTTTTCGGTGAAGATTAGGCCATTTAATGAGGCAAGCACCACTTTGGCTGTGCTAAATATACACTGACGAGTTGGGAAGATTAGAAGACGTGTTGAAGGATAAATTAGATATGCATAAAGCTCTCTAAGAACGAAACGGTTTGCTTGTAAAGAAAGCGAGTTGGGAACATTAGAAAATCAAGCATCTGTAGTTGGATTTCCGCTTCTTTCTTTAATGCATTTGGATCACCATCATAAAAATATAGAACCCAGTACCCATTACTATCTAAGAGGATAATTCTTCCCATTATCTTGAATCTATATAGTTCAGAATCGGATACTGAATCTCAGTGCTGTACTTCTACAATGGCATAGACATAGATCGGCTCACAGAAAGTCAAGAGCAATTTACAGTATTATTACGGCCTGCCAGCTAAACTAATATTCATCCATTCTTTTCAAAATTCTGCACGATATCGTTTAGTTATCAGGCTTCGTGTATATAGACTTAATGCAGGTTAATATCCTTCAGAGAAAATAATCCTAAGGTCTCTGCATACCTAATTTATCCCTCAACACATCTTCTAATCTTCCCAACTCATCCGTGTATTCCTTGTGATTTCTCTGAGCAGGAAAGCTCAACTCATTCGATTTATTAAGTTTGCCTTTTTTAGATTTAGATTGCTTTGATCCTTTCTCTGATTCAGAATTCTTCTTAACAATTGAATGACCAAAATCAATCAATTTAACAGTCGGCAAGTTACCTTGACCACCTTCGCCCACAATGAGTACGTTATCTTTTTTGATATCACCATGTAGTATTTTCAACCTATGAAGCATTCTCAATTTCTCTGTACCGTCTTTCAATACATTTTTCTTGATCTCGTCGCTTAGCAAGCAAAGATTTCTTCTCGGTATCTCTTCAAGTTTCTCTAGTAAAATGAACGGACCTTGCTGATTTAAAACCGCCGCACCAGTCGACAGTTCGTATTGATCCTCCATTTTAATAAAACTGTAGACAGTATCCGGTGAAATTGTTCTAGGATCCTTATAAAGGTCTTCGTTATTCAAAAATCCAAACGACTCAAGATTAGGTGCTAATCCAACATGCTTGTTTTCAAAGAGTCTGGAATAAATATAAACCTCTTTTAAAAAACATTCGCATACCACAGATTGAAGATTGTTGAAAAATCCTGTGTTATTGCCATTACTAACATCCGAAACTGGTGGAAAAGGTGCTTGCCCATCATCAAATGGCCTGATCTTCACTAGGCTGAAAAGTTTCAGAACAAACTATATTGGTGATTCCTCTTCGTCACCCACTTCAGTTACAACAAAGGTTGATGCCATATCTTGATACCAGTCTTCACCATTGATAATCTGTTTCAAGAAGAATGTATCAGTTTGGAGTAGCTTTAAAGTCGTATGTGGCCCTCCCCCTCCTGGCTTATCACTAGTGATAACCTTCTTGCTGTCGCTCCAAAAGTGTACAATATTAGAGATAATGGATGAGCTAACGTTTTCTTTTTTTAACATTTGGCTTCATCGAACTTGGTTTCCTTTGACGTTTCGAACTTGTAGGCAACTCCAGGCACTCAGGTAATAGATTCTTTGAGATTCTATACCGTTCAAAATCCCTCAATAGCTTCTGACGTGGAGTCAAATATGTCCATATAGCTGATGCCAGGCTTGGATTAACCCACTTGCCTTTGTTGTACCTTACAACACGGTTGAAAAAGCTTTTATCAGTTGATGATAGTAGCTTTTGAAACTTCACCAATTCATTGCAGGTTAAAAGAGACAAGAATAGACCAATAGGCCTTTTTAGTGCATCAAAAACGAAGTATTTGCATTTGCTAAAATCTGCTTTGAAATCTTTTCTGTTGCTAAAAACTTCTTCCAGTGGGAAAATGAACACAAAGAATTGGTCGAAATTGCTGATGATGACAAAAGGTGATAATGATAGCTGGGCATATGTGACAGCTTGGTTCAAAAGCCTGAATAAAGAGATAGACAGGGTCTTAGGAGTGGGATTTCTGAAGAACCTTTCTAAATGCTCTATCAGTGGCTCGTACATTTTAAACTCAATTAGTATCGGACTGAACCTCATTAAAATATTGGACACTTTGAACTTAGATGTGATCTTAATATTAGACTTCACTACCGACTGATCAAAGTCTTCATGATCGATTACCTGGTCAGATAGAGATTTATGTGGCCCGCTTATTGGTTGACTGATAAGGTCGGCTTCATAGAATCGATTGGATTCACTGTTCCATTCAATTGATATACCATCGAGTGAGTGAGGTTTCAGCTTAGACTCAATTGCGGTGCTCAACAGTCCTGTTATGTTTTCAAACTGAAATCCAGCTAGAAAATTCGTTGCGAATTGTTCTTCAGAATTGGGTTTAGTATATGCTTTTTCTGATACAAAAGCCATTGGATTTGAATTGATACTAGCAGGTACCAGAAAAGTGCGTAAGAACTCAATTAGATGATCATCATTGTACTCCCCATCAGCAATATCCTTCGAATTTTTGAAATATTTCTTGAAGAACGAATCCCTATCTTTGTGTAATAGCTCGTAATAGGAATTCTCTGACGTCGCTAGCGTATGATTTTCCGGGTACTTGTCTAATGAGACGCTCTTGACAAGCCTGTTCATATAAACTTCGACTGCCACTAGGTTTTCCAGAAAGGTGGGCAACGCCTCTCTATAGCCACCTTCCAAGTCAAGTAAACTAACGTTTGCTTCATTAAATAAGTTCTCAATTGTTTCCTCTGTCAACTCTTCGTGTAGTTTGACTTTCCATTGACTGTCTTTGATAGCAACATCAAACTGAAATGGCTTAAATAAAACATCAACGCTAACAATGTTGTGGTACTCCTTCTCTAACTCATCCATACCATGGCACTCTTTGTTGTAATTCTCTGTGCGCCTTTTAATCTCTTCTCTGAACTCAAAACTATTCTCCCAGGGAAGGCTAAGATATCTCTCCAAGTTGGCCTTTTCAATGGAGACAACTTTCCTGGCCGTCTCAGAGAACTTTCTTAGTGTATCCGCACTATACTTCACTCGCTCCATTCCCGAACTAGCTTGAAGTGAAGTTAGATAAGTTTATATTTGTTAGCACTTTGTTGAACAGTTCAAATTACTTGTTTTTTTCAGCTTTTGATCCTTGAATATGAGCAACAGAAGCAAATGTTGAGCAAACTATCATAAACTTAATTTTTTTAAATTTGGTGGGAAATAACGAACTTTTTATAAGCCTGTGATTCGAATCAAGCTGGTGACTTACAATTAGAAGAACGTTAATTCAACTATACAAAAACTATCTTCAATAAGTGACATAGCCCTCTTATTTATGGTTTTTTGCATTAACTCTTTCGTTCTTCCTTATATCATTCCAGAGCCCTTTTTCTGTTTACATTCTCAACTGCTTATATCATCAATGACTAATAATTTACTCATGATCACGTGATTGTTAGACTATAACTCAGTCTAGTCTAGAACTAATACACTTAATTCAACATTTAGATCACTATCATACTCCCACTTTGTAACTCCTAATGAGACTCTGAACATTAAATTTGTGGAGAACTAATGAAGGTTTTGAAGATAGAAGCTCAGAAAAAGAAAGTGATAAAAGTTCTTTTCTCTATTTAGTTATACATTGAATTGCACGCAGTGAGTTGTTTGTGATGTTGATAATTGTAGTGTTATTTGGAGAAGGTGAAGAAGAATCTCTGGGGTTTAATATTCAAAGGATAGCGCTGTGGGAAAGAGATCAACATTAATGAGCTTATTGATGTAGATGGCAGATTGAGAGTAAAATAAGAACACCCAATCGCACAACATCGATATCTTTAATCAATCTATAACTTATTTACTCTTGCTCGTTCTCTAAACTCATAATTCAGAGTAGCACTTACAGCTATTTCGGATAAAATGGTATATATGTATTTCTATTTGATAGATGACATCAACACCTCAACGATCCATCTCAAATACATTTCAAGTACTGACAGTTGTTAGTTATCATTCCTTAAATAGTATTCTGCATAGACAATCTAATCTCTACCAAGGTGATGATGAATCAACGTATATCAAAAGATATAAAGTGTCAAAAAACGTCTGTTAATGGTAATCATCAAATCAGCACTCTTAGTTGGTCTAATAGCCGCCAATAATACAGAATCTCCATAATAGAAGCTGTGCTATCGTGCCTTATAGTCAATCAAATGAAGAATTCGTTAGCTCGGCCTAGCACCCTTTATCATTAATGCAAATCGAATATTCAGCATCCAGATATACTTGTATTGTTAATCAAGTAAATCGAGGAGAGAAAGAAAATCAGGCCTTTTATAAGTTCTACAAAAAAAAAGAAAAATTACATCAAATTGAATGTTTTCCTATAATTTCAAGACTTTCAAAGACTATATGGATTTACTTTCTCCATGCTCAATATATCAATTCCATACATGATTCATGTAATGAAAAAGGTACATTAGTGTCTCGCCATACAACCGATGCACTTTCATTATCCTTAACGATTCCTTTAGAATATACTCTATTCTGTGTATAACACATCTTTATCTGCTATACTCTGTATCTCTACACCCAGACATCTCATATAACCATAAGAACATATAAAAGAACGAAATTCCCTTTGAATTTTTTGGTTGGCGCTAAACCATCGCAATTGTAATCTTGTGCAGCAGCGGACTTGGAAATTTTGATGTAATGTTGTTCTTATTTTCATTGTGCTTATAAAATAGTGCTAACAGTTAATAACGTGAGTGTGAGAACCTTTACAGTTGTTGATTTTGGAATACTTGTTCTATTGAAATAATGCGCTCTTTTTACTGATATTCTGTTCTTCAGAGACTATATATGGCTGTTATGATCAACCTTTAAATGTGAATATCTTATTTGACCTGGCTTTAATTACTTTAAACGTTGAATTCTTTTAGATTCATTGGTTTAGATCTTGTTTTCTTTACTTATGATTTCTAAAGAGTTACGATCAACAACTAATGCAGTATTCTGTGGATCCATTGGTGATGGAATTGTTGAAATCAGCCATTCATCAAATTCATATAGAAATACACGTACAGTTTATCGAAAAAAACGATGCCGTCTACAATGTGTTCTCTTAGTCCTATAAAGACCTTTAAGTAAGGTCTAGTGATAATACCTTACTTTAACCCTTTGTTTCATATTAACATACCAACGTTCTTCATCATAAGAGACTCTTATATTCTAAGGTTAAGTGTCAGAATGTAAAGGAGAAACAGATTGTCAAGATGCAGAAAAAAGAATGTTATGAGATGTTATGAAATGTGCTAGGCCCTTTTGGAAGGGCTCATTAACTGTTTCCAATCTATACTACTTTATGAATAGATGAAATACCTACTGTTACAAATGGAGCTAGGTGCTTCAACTACATAATTTGATGGTAAATTGTAGTATATGTCTATTCATGGAATATAGATTTCAGACTTTATCTGTTTAAAGATTCAAATCGATAAATCTTCTCACCACACAAATACATATAAAGACCGAACGTATTTGTAGAATCAATAACTTAGAAAGAGAGGAGCATAAACCCCTAACACCTTTTCCTGTTCTTGATCAATACATAATACGAAACGAGTGCTGATGAAATTAGAATTCACCGAAATGTTTTTGAGGCTTAAAATGCCTAGTAGACAGCGGTTCTATGGTGTGTTTAGTAAAGACAAGTGTCTTTCACGTGTATTGTTCCAGATAAATGCTTGTCCCCTCGGATTAACGTAATACTCGGTCGGAACTTCTTGACACATATTCCTGAATCTTTAATACCTATTTTGAACTCTACTATTGGATATCCTGTTGATATCTTTTTTTTTTTTCCAGTTCTATGAAAACTGATACCGTTGCTACAAAAGAGCTTAGTCAAGTGGAAAAAAAAAATAGGTTGTGGTTTACGTAATTGCTTACTAAATGAATGGTTAACAAGCCCTGGTGTTCATAACTATATGATTGGTTTACTATTGATTATCAGCTATCAGAACGGTCGTCGAGATCCGGCCTTACTCTTGATTGGTCAGTTCTGCAGAGATCGTCAATAGCTCCGATCCATTTCCTAATTTAGCTAGTTACTTGGAGTCTATAGGGTGTTTAATGAGTGTCTCTCGTCCGAGTGGACTTTTCCTATATACTGGAAGATTCCCACTTTTCTACATTCATTAAATAGCTTTTAATAAGATAACTATTCCTTTTGATATCTAATTGTAACTACTGTTAATACTTACTCTAGTGAAGTTGGATATCTTACGGGAAAACCCATAGCAATATCACAAGGTCTATTAATCACGTGTCAATGACTAATATATTAGTCATCGATGATATAAGCAGTTGAGAGAATGTAAACAACATAGAAAAACGGGCTCTTAACATAAGAAGGTTCTGCCACTTATTTAAGATAGTTTTTGTTTAGATGAATCAACGATTTAGATACGGTGAAAATGAGAATATACCTTTTGTACAACAACAAGACCTGAAGCCTTGAGCTGTGTCATACCAAATAAGACTTATTGCTGTTGTACATCTCAACCGACTATGTGCCCCGTCATGATGCTTTAATGAAACAACGTCTTCTATTTGTTGTTGTTAATCCACATTATAAGAAAGAAATCCAACGAGAATATCATAAAGATGATGAGTTTGCAAGAATATATGCAGTTTTGTTGAACAAAGAACCGATTCCCCAAACTTTAAGAACTGTTATAAAGAGATTTGTGCTTAGTGATGATGATAAGTTATACTATGTTCCTTATTCAACATCTTCATTAAGACTTTGTGTTCCTAAAGGTCATTATCGAATAGAAGTAATTCATTCACTCCATGAGAATGGCCATGCTGGACACTACTCAAATTGGCTGAACTTCTGCAGCAGAGATACTACTGGAGGAAAATGTTGCCAAAGAACCAAAAATCACACAGGGCAAACCATTTGGAGTAGCAATACCATTAGAAGTATCAGAAGGTCGTTGGCAACATATTACCATTGGTTTTATCACAAGTGTTCCAAAAACCATATAATTATGATATGATTATTACCATTGTGTCGATAGATTCACCAAACGAGATATTTTTACCCCCTTTTATACAACCGCTAGTGCTTTGGATATTGCTGATAACTCTTTTTGCCACAGTGAAAAAGAACCATGGTGTGCCGGTTAGTATAACTTCTGATAAGGAAATTAGGTTTCTCAATCAACTTTGGTCCAAGCTAACTGTAAGACTTGGTATCAAACTTAACATGACCACGTCATATAACCCTCAGAGTGATGGGTTAGCTGAGCGTACCAATCGTAACATTGAAGAGCTTTCGAGGTGTTACCTCATTGAAAATGATCATACTTGGGATCTTTATTTACCTACTGTCGAATTTGCTTATAATACTACTTACCAATCTTCCATTAAAAGGACTGCATTTTATGCCGATAAAAGGTTATCATCCTCGGTATTCGGATTGCTTTAAATCGAGTGTCTTCCCTCCTATTGAGTTTGTGTTTTATTGTTTCGATCATTAAAGAAGAGGGTAAGTTGTTTCAAAGTGGTACACATGGTGAATGGCATTAAGAAGGCAAAATTTTGTTCGACTAACCAAAGGTCTACTTTCTGATTATGAAATTGTAGATGTGTATTCTGTATAAGTTCACTATGGATATATATCTTTTTAAAATCTTAATTCCACTGGTTCTTCAAAATCACACATTTTCAAAGAAAGGCTATTGTTCTAAGTTCTTTCCTCATGTTTGTATAATGAGTAAGGAGAGAGTACCTAATTGCCATCGATAACCTTCCTAACATGGATATCTCGATTGCTCTATAGTGGTAGTTTTAGAAGAATTTCAGGCATTTGAAGGAAATCGTGCTGCCGCTGCTTTGCAAAACAAAAACTATGCGAAAAGAAAAGCTTTTATTTGGTTGATATTCGTTTTTGTGTCACTTTTTTGTGTCAGGAAAATTACCGCATTAGGAAATAAATAGGATAAAAGATCAACAGATCTGATTAAACCACTTGCCATCAAAATTTGAAGGTGGGCGGTAAGTGACTTCAGGTAGTGAAAAGTAATCCAATTGGGCAAAAGATAGACTATGAGACAGTTTAAAGACAAGCGCCTCGTATAGAATCAAGTTAATACATTTTAATCGGTTCTTCATTGCGTACATTGTCAAGATAAAAGGTCGAAAGTAAATCCATTAGCATCCAATGCATAGCCTTTTTAAAAGGAAATGGAACTATGTTCACTTATAAATATAAGCTTTGCATATCATTGATTTACCGTGTAGTTCTACAATCAATTATAATACAGCGGGCAGAAAAAGACGTGATATCAGTGATTCAAAGGTGTAGAGTAAATATCCTTCCTAATTACCCTATTGTACTTTCTCAGGGATACCATCCTTCTTGTACCCTAAGAAACTCATAAAAGAAGAAGTAAATTGGGGCTAAACCCAGTTGTTCTTGTACAAAGAGATCACAGTAAATACCCGCCAAAGGGATAGATCTAACTAACACTAAATAGGCTGAAACAAAGGATTAAAGTATTATCACTAGACCTTACTTAAAGGTCTTTATAGGACTAAGAGAACACATTGTAGACGGGATTGGTTTTTTCGATAAACTGTACGTGTATTTATATATGAATTTGATAAATGGCTGATTACAACAATTCCATCACCAATGGATCCATGAAATACTGCATTAGTTGTTGATAGTACTTCTTTAGAAGTCATAAGTAAAGAAAACAAGATCTAAACCAATGAATCTAAAAGAATTCAACGTTTAAATGAACAGAGCACAAGATCAGTCTGCAGTTTACGATATCTGAAGAATAGAATATTAGTAAAAAGAGCACATATTTCAATAGAACAAGTATTCCAAAATCAACAACGATAAAGGTATTGAGCACAATTATATAAGGACAATGAGAATAATGTCAACCTAACACCAAGTCAAACTTTCAAAGAACGCTAATGTAAAGGATTAAAACACCATTCAAAAAATCTTATAACGAGCATGAAAGAACAAAATTACGCTTTCCAAAAAGAAATCAACTATTGACAAAACGGCTGCTGCTGCACAAGATTACAATTGCGATGGCTTAGCGCCAACCAAAAAATTAAAAGGGAATTTCGTTCTTTTATATGTTCTTATGGTTATATGAGATGTCCGGGTGTACAGATAAGCAGATAAAAGATGTAGAATATAGACCAAAGGAATATACCAATCATAAAATAGTGTAGGAAGCAATACGATTATATAAATGGTGTGCTTCTTCATTTTCTGTTAAGCGTTTGAGATGCTTTCTGTGTGTGTTTAATTATTGACACTGTCAACTTCAGTCTGTATCAAGAGTGCAGTCATCTTAACATAAAATCTATAGAGAGTTTACTCTCATATGTAAGACGCTGGTTAATATTAACATATCAACGTTCTTCATAATAAGAGGCTCTTATATTCTAAGGTTAAGTGTTAGAATCTAAAGGAGAAACGGATTGTCAAGATGCAGAAAAGAGAATGTTATGGCCCTTTTGGAAGAGCTCTTTAACTGTTTCCAATCTTGTTACTTTATGAATAGATGAAATACCTACCGTTATATATGGAGCTAGGTGCTTAAACTACATTATTTGATGGTAAATTGTAGTGTATGTCTATTCATGGAATATAGATTTCAGACTTTATCTGTTTAAAGATTCAAATCGATAAATCTTCTCATCACACAAATACATAATCTGAAACGAGTACTGATGAAATTAGAATTCACCGCACCGTACTGCAGCTACCAGAATGGAGGAGCAGAGCGAATCATGTTGCTGATGCTTCAATTCAGAGGTATCAAATTACAACAAATTCAACTATATGTCCCATGGAAAAGCTGTACAATTCTCTCGTTCTTTATGATTGTGGAAAATCGTACCAATATCTCAAATTCAAATTATGTGTTGGTAATTGTTGATCCTATATCTAATTACTTGTTCGCATTTAGTGATTTCCATGGGAAATACCATTGTTCTCCATCTGGATTGGTTCAATCCAAATTTGAATTTTTGGATTGGGCGCGCGGAAAACATCTGCTTGGTTTATAGCTGCGAAAGGAAGTTTTGCTGGTGCTTCCAAAGCTATCTGGTGTTCTGGGTGCCTAAAACAGCTTTTCACATTTTGTACCCCTTTTCCATTCATTTACTAAGCGATGACGTAAGCCACATGACCTACTAATCACGTGTTAGTGACCAAAGATATTAGTCATTGATGATATAAGCAGTCGAGAGAATGTAAACAACATAGAAAAAGGGGCTCTTGAATAAGAAGGTTCTACCACTTATTTAAGATAGTTTTAGTATAGTTTAATTAACGATTTTGATACAGTGAAAATGAGAATATACCTTTTTGTACAACAACAAGACTCTAAGCCTTGAGCTGTGTCATACCAAATAAGAACTAATTGCTGTTGTACATCTCAACAGATTATGAGCCCTGACCTGCTGCTTTAGTTAATGACACAACGTCTTCTAATTGTTGTTGTTAATCCACATTATAAGAAAGAAATCCAACGAGATTATCATAAAGATGATGAGTTTGCAAGAATATATGCAGTTTTGTTGAACAAAGAACCCATTCCCCAAAATTTAAGAGCTATTATAAGGAAACTTGTGCTTAGTGATGATGATAAGTTGTTATATTATATACAACCGCTGGTGTTTTGGATATTGCTGATTAGTCTTTTTGCCACAGTTATCAAGAACCATGGTGTACCGGTCAGTGTAACTTCTGATAAGGATATTAGGTTTCTCAATCAACTTTGGTCTAGGCTATCTGAAAGACTTATAACGCTCAGAGTGATGGGTTAGCTGAACGTACCAATCGCAGTATCGAAGAGCTTTTGAGGTCTTATCTCTTTGGAAATGATCATACTTGGGATCTTTATTTACCTACTGTCGAATTTGCTTATAATACTACTTATCAATCTTCCATTAAAAGTACTCCATTTTATGCCGATAAAGGTTATCATCCTCGATATTTGGATTGCTTTAGAACCAGCTCGAATCGAGAGTTTTCCCGCCTATTTAGTTTGTGTTTTATTGTTTCGATCTTCAAAGAGAAGGGTATGTTGTTTCCATGGTGAATAGCATTAAGAAGGCTCAACTTTTGTTTGAGTAACCAAAGGTTTACTTTCTGATTATGAAATTGTAGATGTGTATTTTGTATAAGTTCACTATGGATATATATCTATTTCAAGTTTTAATTCCACTGATTCTTCAAAATCACACATTTTTAAAGAAAGGCTATTGTTCTCTTAAAATGACAAAGTTCTTTCCTGATGTTTGTGTAATGAGTAAGGGGAGTCTACCTGATTGTCATCGATAACCTTCCTAAAATGGATATCTAGATTGCTCGATAGTGCTAATATTAGAAGAATACAAAATATTGGGAGAAAATCGTGCTGCCGCTGGTTTGCAAAACAAAAACTATGGGAAAAGAAAAAAAACTATGCGAAAAGAAAAGCTTTATATTCGTTTTTGTGTCAGGAAAATTACCGCATTAGGAAATAAATATGATAAAAGATCAACAGATCTGATTTCCAAATTTAAAGGTGGGCGGTAAGTGCTTTCAGGTAGTGAAAAGTAATCCTATTGGGTAAAAGATAGATTATGAGAAAGTTTAAAGACAAGCGCCTGGTATAGAATCAAGTTTTATACATTATCAAGAGAAGAATAGGTCAAAAGTAAATCCATTAGCATCCAATGCATAGCCTTTTTAAAAGGAAATGAAACTATGTTCACTTATAAATATTAACTTTGAATATCATTGGTTTACCGTGTAGTTGTACAATCAATTATATTACAACGGGCAGAAAAAGACGTGATATCAGTGATTCAAAGATATAGATTAAATATCTTTCCACTTTCTCAGGGATACCATCCCTTCTTATAACCTATGCAACTCATAAAAGAAGAAGTAAATTGGGGTTGAGCGCACTTGTTCTTGCACAAAGAGATCACAGTAAATACCCGCCAACGCGATAGATCTAACTCACACTAAATAGGCTGAAACAAAGGGTTAAAGTAAGGTATTATCACTAGACCTTACTTAAAGGTCTTATATAACTAAGAGAACACATTGTAGACGGGATTGGTTTTTTCGATAAACTGTACGTGTATTTCTATATGAATTTGATAAATGGCTGATTTCAACAATTCCATCACCAATGGATCCATGAAATACTGCATTAGTTGTTGATCGTAACTCTTTAGAAATCATATTTAAAGAAAACAAGATCTAAACCAATGAATCTAAAAAAAATCAACGTTTGAATGAATAAAGTGATAGAGGAAGAGTCCGTCTGAAGAACAGAATATTAGTAAAAAGAGCACAGATTTCAATAGAACATAGAACAAGTATTCCAAAATCAACAACTGTAAAGGTATTCACACTCACTTTGAGCAATATTACATAACGGCAATCACAATCAGAATAATGTCAAGCTAACCCCTAGTAAAACATTCAAAGAACACTAAGTACGATTCAAAAAATCATTCAAAAAATCTTATAACGAGCATGAAAGAACAAAATTATGCGTCACACAAAGAAATAAACGGTTGACACTACTAACATTGACGTCGCTGCTTTAAAGATTACAACTGCGATGGTTTAGCGCCAACAAAAAAATTAAAAGGGAATTTCGTTCTTTTATATGCTTTTATGGTTATATGAGATGTCTGGGTGTAGAAATAAAGAGTAAACAGATAGAATATAGACTAAAGGAATATACCAGTTATAAAACAGTGTAAGAAACAATACGATTATATAAATGGTGTGTTTCTTCATTTTCTGGTAAGCGTTTGAGATGCTTTCTGTGTGTGTTTCATTATCGACACTGTCAACTTCAATTTGTATTAAGAGTGCAGTCATCTTAACATAAAACCTATAGAGAATTTACTCTCATATGTAAGACGCTGGTCAATATTAACATACCAACGTTCTTCATAATAAGAGGCTCTTATATTCTAAGGTTAGGTGTTAGAATCTAAAGGAGAAACAGATTGTCAAGATGCAGAAAAGAGAATGTTATGGCCCTTTTGGATGGGCTCTTTAACTGTTTTCAATCTTGTTACTTTATGAATAAATGAAATGCCTACTGTTATAGGTGCTTCAACTACATTATTTGATGGTAAATTGTAGTGTATGTCTATTCATGGAATATAGATTTCAGACTTTATCTGTTTAAAGATTCAAATCGATAAATCTTCTCATCACACAAATACATAATACGAAACGAGTACTGATGAAATTAGAATTCACCGCACCGTACTGCAGCTACCAGAATGGAGGAGCAGAGCGAATCATGTTGCTGATGCTTCAATTGCGAAGTGTCAAATTACAACAAATTCAACTTCTTATCCCAATGGAAAAGCTGTACATCCATAAGCCAGACTGCTAAAGATGAAAGAACTGCAAGACAAACTGAATCGCATTGCTGAATCCAGAAGAAAATTCATGGCTTGGAAAGCGTCAACTTCATAAGCGCAGTCTTATTGGATAGGATGTCTATTCTAAATTTTAGTTCTGTTTGAACACTTGCCAGAAAGATTCGTGATCTGGCAGAAACCAACATACATACCTTGGTCACTGAAGTTAAGCAGGCCTTAGGGTTCTGTTTAACATTTGATTTATGGACGGTCATATTGGTATTTCAGTTGATAATGCTGAAGGTTTCATTTTTGGGTGATTATGGTTTACGTCATCGCTTACTAAATAAATGGTTAATAAGCCCTGGTGTTCATAACTGGGCTCCTAAAAACTGGGACCGATGTTTTTTTGGAAATTATGGTGATTTCCGCGAATTGGTTCTACATTTGAGAAAATTAGTAGGGTTTCAGGGGTCTAGGTTAGGGGTGATATTTCAGGC